>CM076614.1:42483534-43083534 GCA_038502775.1 Hippodamia convergens
ATGCTAGTGTCTATCACCACTGTTGAGTTGACAAAATTTTTATGAGAACAAACTGTTTATTTTATAATGTACTTAAATTTCGTTCGTTAAACGAGAAAGTTTCAATATTTTTCGAATAACTACACCCCCAATTTTTTAATCAGTAGCTAGAATTTTTTTCATGATTAAGTTAGTTGATGTCTGATGATGTCTCTATCAAATACTATTTTGAGAAAAGACTTACATTCCATCCCTGGGGGCGAGAGGATCTTCGTACAAAATTTCTGTTTCTTGTTCCGGATCATTTATCTGAAGTTCAGCTGTATCATTAGATCCATGATCAATTTCTTCTTTTGCTTTCGGCGCTTCAACTGCAATGTCCATGTTCTCAAGTTTGTAAACTTTCTTGTTGTTAGGTTTCTTAGTGTGGGACTTTTGATGTCTCTTCATATCTGATCTCACCCTGAATGGTTTGCCGCAAATATCGCATTCATGAGGTTTTCGCCTAAAAAAATGTTTTAGAAATTTCCATTGAGAACTTAGGATTACACTCTTAAGTGGTGAAGATGTATATATTCGGAAAAAATTCTCTTGCTCCGCGACTTTGACGTACATATTCGCCACGAAGATTTTTGCAGGGCCTTTGATGGTTTCCACGGATTCGTTTGCCTCCAAGAAACTTTATGTTATAATAAACTCATTATCCCTTTTTGTGGCTTCCAAAAGTCACGTGGTTTGCTTTTGGTTAAATTTTGACGAATATGTACGCTTGTGTACCAGTTATGATCTTCCCAGTTGCCTATGTTGAATATACATGCATGTACGGTAGCGTCACTGCCAACGATGTATATGTTCGCAAGCGCTAAATTTTCTTGCCATCTAGAATGATGTTACTGGCATCATTTCTGAGGTTAAATAGAACATTGGAAAATACATATAACCCATATAATACCGAGCTTTTGTCCTTAAGTATATATTTGTTCTTGTCACCTTTACTATTTAAGTAAAATGGACATTTTAGTTGCAACACTGACACTGATTGGAGAAAAGGAAAGTAGATTAAACTGAAGAAAAACTAAGCTGAAATGAAAAGTTTTATATGTAAAGTGATAATATTTTTCAGTTTCCCTGAAGAAGGCTCAAACTGTAAAACTTAAAAGCTTAACATAAAAATCTATTCAAACTTTTAAATGAAAAAAAAAAAAAGAGAAACCATATCTCTTGATACTCACCGGTATGAATTCTCCTATGATTCTGGAGGTATGAAGAGGCTCTGAATGTTTTCTCGCAAAATTCGCACCTGTAATTCTTTTCTCCAGTATGAATTCTTCTATGCACCACTAAAGAATATTTCCTTGCGAACTCTTTGCCACAATATTCACACTGAAACTGTTTTTCTGTAGAATGAAGAGATGTCATATGATATTTCAAGTCCCCCCATTGTCTGAATGTTTTTCCACATTCGGTACAGTGATAAGGTCTTTCTCCTGAAAATAATAATTTTTATTATTTTTGCTCATTAATATTGATACTTTAAAGGTGGTTTCATAAAACTTTGATTGTGCGATCAAAAAACCTTACTTAAATTTGAACCAATCGAATCACTTGATTATTCAACTAATCTCGATGGCTCTAATCAATTTGACAGTGCTTAATTGAACAATCAAAGTTTTGTGGAACTCGCCTTAAATGAATCCATTTCTTTAGGAAACTTTTGAAGTGCAATTATTTCCTGAAATCAAGGGTTGTTGCAATTCAAACAGTTCACTCTCATTTCCGATTCTTCATCAAATAAAATTTAATCAGTTTTGGGTAGCATTTTGTACTATAATATTTCAGCATCGTTAGTAATTTTACACCATTATTCATGCCATAATATGACATTTTTTCCAAAATGTTTCATTTACCTGAGTGTAACCTTCTATGAACCTTCAGTGCACTTGAAGCGAAAAATCTCTTTCCACAAGTTTCACATTGATGTGGTCTCACTCGAGTGTGATGGCTATGTAGATGGTACATCAAAGAGTTCCTATGCGTGAAGGTCCTTTCACACAGAGTACATGATATTTTAGCTTTTGTAGTCTTTTTATTTTTTTTTTGACAATATCTGGAGAAGTAGGCTCTGAAATAAAAATATTGTAGAATTGAAATTGCTGAAAATATAAAGTATCCCTGCTCAAGCTATCCAATTACTCATTTCTTTCGAAGTTGTAAAACAACGCAGATAAACTTTGCTCCTAAATGATTACCAACCTAACCTTATGTCACCTAAACATTTTATATGTGTTTAGTTTGAAGTTTGGTCAATTATCACATTAACTTGACGAACTGAATTTACAGTAGCTTAGGCCTGCTATAAATGTTGGAACATCGAAAGGTACAAGTGGCAGAGAAATATTTTAAAATACCACACCCAAATTAAAAACTTATCCGATATCTCTCGGTTAAGTAGTTAATAACCTATAATAAATTGAATAATTTGGAGTTTTTAGAAACGCATCCATTTATTGACTAGTTTTTTATTCTAGGTAGTTGAATTATACAACATTCTCCCATCAAATATAAGAATTTTATTCAGACATATCTATTGAAAACAAAACATAAACAAAAAAGAACTATTAACTCATAAAAAAAACAATATTAAGTTGCATAAATGTGCAACTTAGGGGGGTAGTGGAAGAGATATGGGCACAAGCGGTACAGGTTGGCTTACAATACTCTGTTTGATAATAGGCAGTTGTCAGGTACTTAACCTTATTTACTACTATAAGGAAATATTAAACTTACTTGTATTGCCAGTGATAGCACGGCATGAAATTAAGTGTTGTAGTAATATTGCTCTCAAGGGAAAAGGTTGGTTACATATGTGGCAAACATGATCTTCTGCTTCTAGTTCTTTAAGATCTTCTTCAGTTTGTTGAAGATCCTCTTCCTTATACCTGAGCAAGAAAAAAGTAAAGGTGGGTAATATAACATAGAATAGACTATATAATGAAAACTTATTTATGTATTCTTTTAATTTTACAATTAGAGATATAGGGTATGTAACTTGTACAATTGAGAAATGGAATTAATTGAAGTAATTTTTGAGCAAATTTTTTGACTCAGAGAATGGAATTAACTACTCAATTTTATTTATGGGACTCACCAGGCCTTGGAATCTACTTCTTCTACATCTGAAGCATGATTTGAGTTGACTGACACCTCTATACCTTCCATAAGATCTTCAGGTTCACTAAATTCGTTAAGCTCATACCTTTCATGTACTTCTTTCATGTGTGCATCATAGGTCTTTTGCTTCCGGAATGTTTTATTACATACGGTACATGTGAGGTTAAGCACCGATAAAATACTATCTTTGGCAGTTGGTTCCGGAACAAATTCACTCTTAATGACGGGGAGCTGAAATGAAAGGAGAATTCAATTCAAATTAATCCATATTCGATATGTAAATTTTTGCAGCAAGTAAAATGCAGTTATAAATACAACAGTATGAGAAATTTCTAAATAGAACCCCCAAACAGTTCATTAAAAATAATTTTATTCTGTCATATTTGGGCATTTCAATATCAAGCAGCGATTAATTGTCTTACCTTTTCCGTTTCATTTTCAGGTTGAACTGCAACAGGGGACTTGGAAACATTTGTAATAGTTGCGGAGGGTTCGTAATGCGCTTTTAAATGTTCAAAAAATTGTAGCTGATCAGTGAGGGTAGCATTACACAACTGACAGTTGAAAAGATTAGTTGTAATTGGTGTGATTGTTGTTTGGCAAAGCAACTCATGTTGGGCAAAGTCATCACCAGATGGAAAAAACTGTTCACATAAGTTACATTTAATTTTTTTTATTTGTTGTAGAAGGTTTTTTCAGCTTTTTTGTGATTCTTTTTTTGTGTGGAAGTGTTTTCTTAGAAGAACGGTTTTCATTTCTGGAAAAAATTAATACTTATTTATAAATATTATATTATAATAATATATTATATATTATTATAATATTATAACTTAAATATTGCAAGGAGCAAATACTAACTTATCCCCTTCCAATCCGTCTGATTCCCGCTTTTCCAATTCTTCATCATTCTGAATGGGTACAGAATTTGTCGGAACTTCCGTCACATATCTTGGTGATGTATTTTTACTGGTAGAAACAAACTTGGGTAGAACTTCTTTCTCAACATAAATACTATCTGAACCAACAATCTGCAAGTATCCACCATTCAAACCACCGTTTTTGTCTATGATAACCTGCTCTTCCAATATTTTATTTCCTAACGTTGGATTATGCTCTAATTGAGATAAAGCATTCGCGTCTTGAATCTGTTGTTGTTGTTTTTGTTGCTGACTCAGTTGAACAGCAACCAGGGCAGCGGCCAAATTCCTATCTTCATCAGTTAAATCTTGCGAAAGAAGATCCTCTGAGGAGTAGTTTACAGGAATGAAATCTCCTCCACCAATATCAACAACAAGGCCTCCATGATTTTGTAGCAGTTCTGGAGTTATTAATTGTTGATTCTCTGGTAATCTATGAATTAAATATTGGGGCTGTTGTTCTCCAGTTATCACTACTGTCTCCAAAAGTTCGTTTTGTTCAGTTTGAGATTCCATTTTTCATCTTATAAAATTTCCTTAATTTTCGAATTTGCCGCTTCACCGGAAATTCAGTTTGTTGACACGACGTTTCAATAGGACATATCCACTTTATTTGTAGTATCTTTTAGATTTCAAAAACTCACTGATATAGCAGAATGGAGACAATATAATACTTGCAAAATAATCACAAGCACATATACTTAAAAAATCCACCATTAAATACAATTATTTAAGAGTATAAACAGTTGTTATGAACGATTATTTTGAGAACTGACAACAGTGGACCATCACTTGTACGTAAAACGGAAACGTCGCCATTTTCAATATTGGGCATGGATTCATGGCGGGCAAATTGAATTTCTTCTTTGTGTAGTGGGTGGGAATGATAATTGAATTAGTTCATGAGCTTTCAAAAGGAATAGTGGAATATATAATATTAAAAACTAATATTTTCGAGGAACAATGATGAGATCTTATTTCACAATTATTCGGACCTTGAGTGGATAAGGAAACAATAATCCAAGTAATCCTAGAGTCTAGAGGGAGCTAGTGCATAAAAGAGACATGCTCAATCACAACGAATAATCAATAATAAATTGCAATTACCAATTATGACACAAATCATAATAATTTGCGCAAATTCAATTCAAGGAAGCCGAAGTAAAAATGATTTCGTTGAAAAATTAAATCAAATATTACTCTTTCATCAAACAAAAATTCGAAGTAGATAGGTATATTCAATCAATATTATTATAATGAATAATACATTCTGAAATTTTCTCAATACTTAATACAATACAACTTCCTATGTTATCAAAAATAAGGTTGAAGAATAGACAGAGGAGAAGAACCGTGAACAAAAAATATCCAATTTGTTTATAATGAATATATAGCATTATACTACTACACAAATCATTCGTGAATTCGTGGTCTATAATAAGACTATTCATCTTGATTGATTTTGAGTTGTACACGATTATGAGATTGGGCATATAGTCATTATAGTCCTTTTCACTTTTATAAAAATTGGCTTTGGAAATTTGACACATTCCACATGTATAGGATGAAAATGCTAGGTTATGTTATGGCAGTTGTCAAAACTTTCTTTGGTATTAAATCTGCGCTATGTTGTCCGTTCTACAAGAAGGGCTTTGTAATTACGTATTTCTCATTTCTCACTGAGGGAAATTCTTTCGCAAAATGAATGAATTTGAAAAGAAGTGATGACCATAAATAAAGTTCAAAAAAACTGATTTGATGAATATCTTAATCTTATTTTCGTCATCGAAAAAACAAGAGTATATTCTCAAACAAGTTGCAGAATGAGGTCCTATTTCAACACGAATGCGAAGTTCGAAAACGAGCGACGAAGAGGCGAGTTTTCGATAGCGTGAGTGTTGGAATTGCCTTCTGCAACGAGTATTAGACGGTATTTTCTCTATTTCAGTCAATTTTAGTGGAAACCTCTCGAAATTCAAATGAAAATTCAGATTAGTGACTTTTGTTTTGTATCTTGGCAGTTGGTTTGAATTGATTTGATTCGAAATAACACTGGCGTCGCTACAGGGGGGGGGTAATAGGGGTAATTACCCCCCCCCCCAGGAAGATATTTTCTTCCGAAATATAAGTCATACAATCATCACATAATAGCATATCGTGACAATATACTATATCCTAATTTTTTTTTACTCCCCCCAGAAAAAATTTCTAGCGACGCCCTTGATTCGAAACTTGATTCGATCGGAGGTCAGTACTGACAATCATAAAACGAAAAATATAACTGAAAACAATGCTGTAATGAGTTTCATTACAGCACTTCTTTAAGTACTGTAATGAACTCATTACATTGTTTTCAGTTCTATTTTTCGTTCTGTGGTTGTCAGTACTGATCTTCGATCCAATCAATTTTCGAATCAAATCAATTCAAATTCCATGATCTGTCAAATTTCGTAAGTCACACCAACTGCCAAGATACAATACAAAAGTCACTGATCTGACTTTTCATTTGAATTTCGAGACTATTTCGCAAACTTGACTGAAATAGAGAAAATATCGTCCAATAATCGTTGCGGAAGGCAATTCCAACACTCCTTCGTCGCTCGTTTTCGAATTTCGCATTCCTGTTGGAATGGGAGCTCATTCTGCAACTTGCTTTAGAATATACTATTCTTTTTGCTATGAAAAAGAATGAAGTTACATATATAATATGTAGATGTTTGTGAAGTGTTAATGTTTGATATCCCCTTGCACTAAAGTAAAAGTTTTCAAACCAAGAAACCATTAAAATTAACCCTATGATGAAATGCATGATATACACGTACTAGCAGGGAAAAAGTATCCTACAAATAAATATGTATATGGATAATTACAAGAATGATGAATTCTTTCACAAAGATCATCTTGCGATAACGGAATAGGAAGTTCAAATGAAAAGGCGGGAGTTCTCCTTTCAATAAAACCTTCCCTTGAACTAACTCGACATGCTTTTGTTCATATAGAATTGTGTGATTTGTCAGCCTTTTTTATTTATAATGTGAAAGTTTGACAAAAGAGATGTCCGCTTTCTGATATAATCGACATTACATAATTGGAACGTTCATATAAGGCGATTTTTCCTCAGAGAAAATTCTTCAGGTCGAAGTAGGGGAGGAAAATTTTTGATTCAAAAGAAAAGGCCGTCTAATAAACCAATAGGGAAGTTCACAACCTCACCGTTAAAATTGATCTAAATAATTGTTTGAAGAAATTGAACGATATGATCGCCGTTCTTTTGATGTGTTCACGATTTTAAATGAGTGCTTTTAATTCTTTCGCACTATTTACTTCACTACCAATTGAAATCATATCAAATAAATTCACTATTTGAATAAATGTGCGGCATTTTCCAAATATATCGGACATAGTGCATATTTTACAAAAACGTTTTTTGGTATAATGACTCATTTTGATGGGTTCTATTAACTGCCAAAAAAAGCCTCACCTTTGAAAACATCCTGTATATAGAGCATTTCAATGAAAACTATCCACCCCACTTATTTTTGGAGGCGTCTTTTTTATGAAAAAATAAAAAAGTACGTTGTAGATCATATAATAGGGGAATTCTTTTTGCTTATATACAGAGTGTACCAAGTTCGACGGCCTATTAGACGTTTCTGGAGAACTGGACCTATTTGAAATCTGAAAATTGAGATTATGATATTCTTCGACATTATTTACCGAGCTGAAATATTCTAGAAGCTTGACCACATATACAGGTAATGAAAAAAATTTAGAAAAAAATTTTCTTTCTTTTTTCATTTACAATTTCGAGAGAGTATTCAATTTAGATTAGATATTTATTCAAATCGTTGCATTCGTCGAAATACTTTTCAAAATATCGAAAAAAAACTGAAGTAAACAGGAAGATAAATCTATTCGCTATTATTATTGGGCGCGTTTATCGAACGTAAACAGTTGTGGAACTGTTGCGGTATCGTCCGGTGGCACATACGCTCCAAACTCAACAGTTCAACACGTTCTGGAGAAGCGGGCATTTTATTCTAAGTAGCGGTAGCGGAGCGGTGGCAAAATCTTCGTTCGGTGAACGCGACCATTGTTAATCCTATTCAAAATATCTAAAGCACAAACCGTTTTCACATTTTTTAAGTCGAATACCTACTGTGGAAATATTGTACATTTCTAGAATTTTGACATACTCGTCACAAAGTGTTCCAAATGTTTTGTCAAAAGTTGGGATCAAGATTGGCCCATAATTTTTGTTTTTCGAATTAGAACCCTATTTTTTATGATTGTGTTGGATCCTGGGAAGAAGGATTTTCTGATTTTATGGCGTAAGCAGAGCCAATTTCATAAAATCGGTTTCATATCAACAATGATCTATGGTCATAAAAAATAAATCATTGCAATAATTCACTTGTAACAGACCCACTTTCTGAATTTATTTATCTTTGTTGATATATATATATATATATATATATATATATATATATATATTCTTATGAAAAAGAGAGCTAAAATAATACAATAAATGTTGAAACAAAAAGTACCTAAGCTGAGGTAAAAAAAAGAACGGGGTATCTTAACATTCTTTGTATGATACTATAAAATCATACGATACTATCAACACTAGTATCATACGATACTATACAGCCAGGGGAAAAAACCTCAGTCGAAAAAACCTGCCTCCCCGTAAACAAAATAACATAAAATATAAAATATCAGGAAAATCTTGAAAGACTTCATTGTGATCATCTTCATGTTATCCGTCGATGGCCTCGAATAAACAAATTCTTCCCAAAGGACTCGTAATTCTTAATCTGAAATGAAAAAAGACAAAAGCAGAAAAAAAACCGATTATTCAGAATAAATTAAATGCATTTTGGAAATGCATTTGCTACTTTAAAAAACATCAACATTAAGATTTCTTGGCCAAATAATGTTCGGACGTTTATAAATATTTATGGCAGAAATGTCACAAAACAAGCTAAACGTGTAAAAAATCAATTAATACATAACCTTTCAACTGTCCTCTTTCACGAGGCCTTTTTTTCTGTTGCCGTGTGGGTTTCTTGCAAAAGAATCACTTTTATACCATGTTCATCAGCTAATTTGGAGACGTAATCACACTTGTCTTTCGAAATTCCTTCGATAAATAAATAAATAAATAAATAATATTCAAATTCAAATTTGTGACGCCCCTGTACTGATTTTCAGAATTATCTGAAGGCGCATCGTTCCAATGATTTCCACCAATAAAAACTCAATTGGTTCGATCGACGCACGCATCTTTCATACACATTGTTTCCAAGATAATTGTAATAAATTCATTCTTTTCATCTTCGACTCTCTTGCGAGCAAGATAAACGGCCAGAGTTTTGTAGTTGAATTAATGGAAGATAATCGAATTATTTCGGATTTTACTTTCTCTGCATAATCAGATAATCTTGGTTTGGAAGAGTATCTAATCGCAATTTTGCGGATTGGAGTATATCGAGTTCGTCGAGAGGTGAGAAATTTTATTGTAGTGTGATATGCGTCGATCTTGTCAATTTTGTTTATTCATAATTTTTTTTCTTGATTTTTTATTTAGCAGCCCAGAAGGATTGTTGGACGATCGTCGTTTTTACCGGCGTTATCTTGCTCGCAAGAGAGTCGAAGATGAAAAGAATGGATTTATTACAATTATCTTGGAAACAATGTGTATTAAAGATGCGTGCGTCGATCGAATCAATTGAGTTTTTATTGGTGGAAATCATTGGAACGATGCGCCTTCAGATAATTCTGAAAATCAGTACAGGGGCGTAACAAATTCCACAAATTCTTGCTCTCTGGTCGTGAGGGTTTTTTCAAACCGGATACGACCTTCCAGGTGATGATTTTTCGGCACTTCAGATGTTTGAAGACCGCTACAGGAGCCCAATGAAAGGCAATCATCTCCCATAGATAAACCAAACATGTTATAACACAAGAAAAAAAAGAATATTTTTCAGGATGAAAAACTAAGACATATTACGAGAATTTTCATTCATTGTTGATATGAATCAGATTTTATGAGTGACATAAAATCAAAAAATCCTAAATAACTCCAAGAATTATTCATTTAAGGTGCATTAACTAATTCGAACATTATCATTATTTTTCTTCGCAGAATCCAACGCAATCATAAAAAACAGGGTATTTCAAAATTCTAGTGTACAATATTTCCAGTCTCCCGTTTTTCTTCAGTTTTTTCTCGATTTTTCGACGAATGCAATGATTCGAATAAGAATGAGAATGTATTTAGAATAGAATACTCTGTCAAAATTGAAAACGAAAAAACAGAAAAAAATGGTACACTCTGTATAGACGTTGTAACTGTAACCCCCTCCCCCTATAACCACCTTTCCAAACATTTGGATTGTAACACTCTATACATTAATTGCATTGTTGGATTCTCCTCTACAAGATAATTACAAAAATGTTTAATATATTAGTGAAAATTCAATCAGTTGGGAGTTAGGGATAATTCCAATTTAAACTAAAAGTAACATTTTGATTCGTTCCAAATCAGTACAGTATACCTAAATTATTTTTCCGTCGACCTCATAAAAAAAGATCAGTTTAACGTACATGAAATCGATCTATGATAACCCACTTCCCGATACTTTGTCTTCTGGCAAGAAGTTCGGCATTTTGGCAACGTAAAAAAAATTACTCCGTGCAAGTTACACCTCAAGAAAATTATTGCATGGCTAACCGACTGCTTTTGTTATAATCTCTGCGTAAGATGTCGATTCGGGTCATAAATCTCTTAAAAATTTAAAAACCGTCTAAATGGTTTTTTACTTAGTGTCCACCGTTTGTAATATATATATATACATAGTTTTGACAAATAACTGCGAATGATTTGAGGATTAGATTCCTTGGTCAAAAATAAAAGTATTTCGAATTCGTACCTGTTGCTGAGTTATGAACCTTAATAGGATGGTGAGATTTTTTTAGTTTTGATAAAACTGAAAGCCACTACGATCCTTACTTGGGTCTTGAACAAAGGACTCATTTAAAAAATATTCTACACTTTTTCAGATATTCGTGTATGAATTTCACAGTTTCTGTACTTATGTTATATCTTTCTTGAGCCATTATTCATAGAAAAACCTCAAAACAAAACACCTGTTATCATGGGCGCCCGCAGAATTTTTTCTCAGGGGGGGCAAAAAAAATCGTCGAAAAACGATAAGGCGCATGCGACATCAGTATTCCTTTTCTTTCTATTTCGTTTTTTATATTCATACATGAGCGCCCGCAGAATTTGTAAAAAATGATTAAGTTTTCCACCTCAACATTTTTTTAACATCAACAATATAAGTCAATATGTATAAGATAATACGGTAACTGTTTTCTAAACAAATCACAATCCATGAAAGAATATCAACAGGAAAATGAAATATAAATAATATGAAGAAAGGAATGAAATAAATTGTATGATTGCTAATAACTACAGATACATCAACCAGTAATGACGAAATAAAAATATACATTTACGCTCGATAAAATGATATTCATAAAAACCATACATGAATAATAATGAAATATGAAATATAAATTAAATGTAACAAACCATAAATTCAAAACTAGACACTCAGAGATTATTCGAAATAACACAATATAAATATATTATCAAAATGAATTAATTATAAAAAACATAAAAAAGACATAACACACACAAAAATAATAATAATAATTCTGAAAATAAAATACCGGAATCCTAATACCACGCATATTTTATTCTGAACTAAAAACCAGAATTCTGTTAGTCTCAAGGAATTCAATAGGAAGTTAATTCCTATATTTTTCTTAGATTGTTTCTTTATCAGTACACGAGGAATGAGTCTGCATTTATGTATAAAGTAAATTCATCGAATTATAAAAATATATGAAATATAAATAGAAACATAAGTAAAATGACTCTCAAGAAACAAGAAAAAAACAGTCTTCGGGGGAATGCCGATAGCAGTGAAATCTGAGCAACTTGTAAACTGGATCGTCGAACTATTCGGTCATCATTTTTGAAGTAATTTTGTTTTACAAAGGAGTGTTTATGATCAAAAATCAAGGAAGTTCTAATTGATCATTAATCCTTCCTTACAAATCAAAAATTATTCACAAATAATAATCTAATGGGTCGACGCTACGATACAATTCTCTTGTTACTTTGTTTTCACTTCTTTCCGCAGACCCCAAAGGCAGCCACATTTCGATTTTTTTACAGTTCTTATCAATAATCTACAATTATAATAGTTGAAATTTCACATTGAGAGGCGCCGAACGAAAAAATCATCTACGTAAATAATCAAAGAAGTTACCCTCGATAACAAAATTTGGAGTCAAAGACACTAAAAACGAAGAATACTCTCTGAATATGATTGTTTCGAATTCGAATACATATTTCTCTAGAATGAAAATACTAATGAAAAGATTCTATATTTCCGCCTTCTCGGAAAAAAATATTCTGATTGGAGAATGGACAATAATTATTGAAATATGAGAGTAGTCCCACTAGTCGCAGGAAGAATCCCCCATCAAAGAAGCCGCCTAAAAAAAACCGGTCATAAAACGAACATCTGGTAGCGATTGAAGAGAATGCCGATAAGCATGGGGTAGTTTATGAATTTATTACTTCGTTTTAGGTAAACAAAAACATGAAATTCATCGTCTTCGAAAACTTTCCATGATTTTTTTCACCCAAAAAGTGCTCAACACGCCTCAGGGAGTTACCAACTCGATAGAGGATCAAAATCTCAGGGGGGGCCACGGCCCCCCCTGGCCCCCCCCTGCGGGCGCCCATGCCTGTTATGCAATAATTGCTTATTTTGACATTTATGGATTCAACTGATTCATTGATATATCGATCTGTGAACGACATAGAGAAAAATAACAATACAAAAGAAATCAATGCTTATTGAATCAATCTAAAATCTAATAAACGCATATAACTCGGAATCCAGTTGAGATAGGTAAGAAAAATTGTAGAGTGTTTTGTACTGATTCCAAAAATTGAAAAATATACTAGGTGTCTAATATGAAAAAACATACTTTTTTACGATTCTATAACTTGGCAAATGATGTTTTTTTTGGTTCATCCTGTATAACTGACAACTAAAATGCAAAAACAGTGACATGAACCAGATCAATATCTAATGACTTGCTGAATTTCTGACTTAAATCTCCAATATTGAGCGAACTAGAGTCATTTTCGTGACACGCCAATTCGATTTGAAATTTCGAAAAATAATTAATAACTCAAAAACTGGATAATGGAAACAGCCCAAATAATGTTTCAACAAATACACCATTATCAAGAATATCTCGTTCACAACTCAAAAACAGTTAAAGATAGGTATGTAAAAGTGAGAGTGAATAAATTTAATATTTTATGGAGTATCATAAAAAAATTGAAATACCGGATATCTCATTTAAAATATCAAAGTTGTTGCCGAATTATCGTACATCCGGCAACACTGCAAATGTGGAATTATTTAAAAAATGTAGGTACCTTACATGGCCAAATATCGATCCACAAAATTTCAAATCTTAACCATCAATAGTTTCCATAACAATCTAATAGGCCACTCACCTTTGGTCACCCGATATACCTACGAGTACAGAAAGGCTCTGATATTCTTCAACAAATTCAAATTCAAAACTTCATGTTCGTTTTTGAATGACCGAGTGTTAGAATAAGCCTGATTTTTGTCTCGAAAAATGTTTGTTGGCAGGACCCTTTTCTGTATTACTAATTTGACATAACCGTCATCTATTAACATAGATCAGGGACGGGCTCAAGGAGGAGGATGGGGGGGGGGATTGTAAATTTTTCAGTTACGTCGCATGGACTGTGTCATAAAAAAAAACGATATGGTATCATAAATTTAAGCTGTTACTATCAGATAAGCGGAATCATCATTAGGTACGCTCTTCGTACATTGTGATATAGTTTTGCAAAGAAACAATATGTGTAAATAAATTCAAATGATGAACCAAAAAAGATTAAAAGTGAAGTTTGAGTTATGTGTTGCCTTACAACAAATACCAAAAAAAATTCATGAACAAAAGTGTGAAAGAAAATTCTGGGCACTGACCACAGAATATCGGAGGCAATTTGTTTTATTTTTTTCAACAATGAAAACTGAAATTAGCTACCAAACACAAATCCAACACAACAAAAATCATTCAAAACATTAAATATATCCTCAATTCCAAACACTCATTGCAATAAACGCTGCAAAGAGTTCGAAATCGCCAACTCAAATTAGAAAATTCTGTTTAAAATTGTTTCTTCAATATGACCGATTTAAGGCAAAACCGCTTCCCCCCTGAATTGGGAATCTGCTTTTTTTTTAAGAATTATCTTGATTTATGACACACTCTTTGACACACATTTGCTGTTTTATTCCTTAGTTATATTGCTTTTCTTTATTACGTGGAATCTATAAGCAAGAGTAAGCCTCAAGTGGTGAGTAATTTACTTTGATTTTTAATCTACCCAACATTCAATCATGTCCCTATATTTATTTTATTGAATCTGCTTTTTGTGAACAATATCTTTTTTTATGATGCTTGAAATTTTGAGATATACTGAAGAATGGAACTGATCGTTATTGAAGAATGAAACAAAAAGTTTGTCTCAAAGTTCCAAACATACTTCAAGGTACTCCTCACAAAAAAACACGATTCCATTAAATAA
Source organism: Hippodamia convergens (assembly GCA_038502775.1). Classification (NCBI taxonomy): domain Eukaryota; kingdom Metazoa; phylum Arthropoda; class Insecta; order Coleoptera; family Coccinellidae; genus Hippodamia; species Hippodamia convergens. The sequence goes on from CM076614.1 coordinate 42,498,328, forward strand.
ATAAACACACATTATTGAATATTGGGTAATTGGAAAATCAACTTTAATTTCCCATCACTTTGATTTCCAATATTTACTCCTTTCACAAAATAAAATGAATAGATTTTTCAGAAAAAATATTTTCTCTGATGAAAATGAGCCATGTCTTCTGTCCCAGATTCCATGAAATAAAGCAAAGCTATAAAACTGAAGAAACAAACAAGAAGGGGTTTCTTAAAGTTTCAAGCAACATCAAGATACTCTTCATGAAAAAAACAGACTCCATAAAATCTTCTTTATTGAATGTTCGGTAGATGGAAAAAAAGTGTATTACTTCTCACTCAGTTGAAATTCATCATTTTGAATTTTTTTATCGAAACAAATATTATATCATAATATATATGAGGGGTATTCTGTTAATTCAATGTACAGTTGGAAAATTTTCGATGGATTCCCCCCTCCCCCAAAAATTTGGCTTCGGCCCGCCCCCGACATAGATATATCCGAGGCAGGAGAGGAGCGTTTCGTGTACTAACTTATAACAATGAAATATCTTCCTGTAATCTGTGTGAAACTGAGATATTCCTGCCCGATTTTGTTCTACAAGATATTGCAGAATGAACGGATTTGACACAGAATTACAAAATAGTATATTCTAAAACAAGTTGCAGAATGAGCTCCTATTCCAACACGAATGCGAAATTCGAAAACGAGCGACGAAGGAGCGAGTTTTCGAAAGCATGAGTGTTGGAATTGCCTTCTGCAACGAGTATTAGACGATATTCTCTCTATTTCAGTCAAGTTTTGTGTAATACTCTCGAAATTCAAATGAAAATTCGGATTAGTGACTTTTGTATTGTATCTTGGCAGTTGGTGTGACATACGAAATTTGACAGATCACGGAATTAGGATTGATTTGATTCGAAACTTGATTGGATCGGTGGTCAGTACTGACAACCAGAAAACGAAAAATATAACTGAAAACAATGCTGTAATGAATTTCATTACAGCACTACTTTTAATACTGTAATGAACTCATTATGATACTGAAATAGAGAAATAAATGTATGTTATAGAATATGACTGCTGTAGGGGTCCTGGAATCATAGAAAAAGTGATTTCACATTTAAAATATTTGTTTCGACACTAGCTCCTACATAAATCCAAGAAAACATTCTTGATGTTGAAATTTCACGAATTACTGTAAGGTTATGAAATATTAAATTTATGAAGGGGGTTGTTTATATAAACCTCAAAAGTATTGTTAGAGACATTTCTTAGAATATATTATAGATGGCCTTGATATTTTGATGGATTGAATTTGATACAATTTTTTGTAATTGTCAAGTAAAAAACTGGTAGAAAACCCATTCATATTTTTGCTTTAAGAAACTGTTAAAATGGTACAGTATGGAGAGATTTTTCAATTTTGAATTTTTATATACAAAACCAAAATCTAAGTCATATATTTTTCAAAAATAAATGTTACGTAAATGGTGCAACTAGCACTATTTTTTCAGCCCCCTACGATATTCATATGAGGATGAAAAAAAAAAGATACTTATACCATTTACGGTACACTGAAATTTTAATGAATCTATCTCTAGTGTTTGGTTTCGTAGATTAGATGAAAATTCGAAGCTTTAAAATCTCTTCAACCTTTAAAGGTTCATAACTCAAAACAGATGAGAATTCGGAAAATTTTCAAATAAAAATCATTTCTATATATAAATTCATAAGAGGAGAAAGTCCAGTATATGATACAGACTGAATCATTATTAATTAATCACTGGCATCTTTCTGCAGGGCTAGCAATTATTTCTAAGCAGATCATCTTCTTCTGTTGTATATAAAGACCTTATTAATTAGACCAGGACTCGAAATCTGGTCTCATATTTATTTATTTATTTTACTTCTACTCCAACACCAATGATAATGGTATTTACAAATGTGGAGTAATAATTTGGTGTCTTACTCTAAGCCTGAAAAAATAAATCCCTCAAGATTTCCAGGCAATCAAAGAATATAGCAACATCATTTTTCATTAAAAATTCGTTACATAGAATCATCATTTTGTTTAGAGGAAAACAATCACCTGATGGTTCAACAAAAAATTTGTCTTTATTTTCGTTCCTTGAATTCAATTTGGGTACTTTGAAACTGACAGATTTGAATCGCAAATCTGGGAGACGTTGAATGTTTCTATCTGGGTGTTTTCAGCTTTATTACTTGCATTTTTATATTTTTGATTAGGAGTAATAAAGCACCTCGTCGAGTAAAGTGCGCCACACAGTTGTTGTGTTTTTTCCCACGGACTCCCACATCCGGTATGCACAATCTTAAGCCCCCTCAGGATAAGCGGTATCGGATGTTGAGTGTGTAAACTGAACGACGATGTGCACACAATACCTGTGATATAATCTCAACTGGATCGCTTTAAAACAAGCATTGCAGGGTTGGTCGAAGTTCTGCAGGGCCCTACTTCATGTCGCCTATCGTTGTTCCAGCAGGTATAATAAGAAGGTATGCAATTTGTGAATTGAAAGACATCCGTGAAGGAAGATAATTTTACTATCAGAAAACGCTCTGAAAATTATGTATGTACAGGGTGGGCAAAATTGGTGATACATGAACTACAACTTTTTAACCCGACGAGATAGAGGAAAATGAATGGCACATTACGGTCGTCTTTTTCAGAGAAACTAATAATGCCATCAACTGCATTCTTCTATCTTCTTTTGTTTTCGGGTTATAGGCCAAAATTGAAATTTGGGCGATTTCAACTTTGGTCATTATCCCCGTTTCTGTTTGTGCTAGGATGTTGAAATGAAAACATTATACAGGCACTTTTTCATAACAATCCAGTGGCGTACCATGTTTTTTGACAACAGGTTTCCTTGCTGAGCTATAACATAAAGTTGTGTTTTTTCTTATAGAAACAATAATTTATTATGATTCAGAAAGAATCATCACTTTTTTCCGTTTCGAAAATATATAACGTATTATACAGGGTGGGCCACGTAAAACAGTTCAACCCCCATGTTTCTGAGTATGCTCCAGAAAATGCTTCGACAGGTTAATCTTTTGATACCAAATAGGATACCAAATAGTATATTCATGAATAGAATTGCAAAACCTTCACAATGATGTGTCACTCGAACCCAATTAAGTTTTGGATCTTGAAGGGGCTACCACCCCGATTAGGGGTATGATCATAGACCACTGACCTCGAAGTCAAAAAGCGTTCTAACCATTTTCTATAACTTACGCACGGAAATATAGGTCAGTAGGTATTTTTTTACGTGGGTCACCCTGTATAATGATATATTTTTGAAACAGTAAAAAGTGATGATTCTTTCTGGGTCATAATAAACTATTGTTTCTATAAGAAAAAACACAACTTTTTGTTATAACTCAGCAAGAAACCCTATTAAAAAAAAACGTAGTACGCCTCTGCATTGCTATTAAAAAAGTGTCTCTATAATGTTTTAATGTCAACATCCTAGCACAAACAGAAACGGAGATAATGACCAAAGTTGAAATCGCCCAAATTTCAATTTTCGCCTATAACTCGAAAACAAAAGAAGATAGAGGAATTCATTTGATGGCATTATTAGTTTCTCTGAAAAAGACGACCGTAATGTACCATCCATTTTCCTCTAGCTCGTCGGGTTGAAAAGTTGTAGTTCATGTATCACCAATTTTGCCCACCCTGTACATGGTTATTCACTATATATTGCCAAAATTAGATGTCAAGTGGTCAGACTCAATTTAAATGAAATGTTATTGAAACTACCGTGATGAAATGAATATTATGGTACCCTTGATTTAAACCATTTTAGAGTTATTAAACGATAAAAAACTGGGGGGTTAGTTGTTGGTGCGCATCAAAGACCTATTATTCAATGGACGTCTTTATAGAGAGAGACTGTGGAGTAATTTGTGGAATTGTCACCCGCCCTTCTATTTTGTTTGGAACATATGATTTTGACAGTGCCCCAACTTGGTACCTCTCTGTTCGTTTCATACTCTTATACAGGGTGTCCCGGATGGGATGGGATTCATTTTAATGAGAAATAGAGAATACCCAGAGGATCACGAAAAACCCCCATATGTAGTACCAGGAGTTATAGATTCTGATTTAAAGGGATCTTCTGAGATTCTTCCAGAAAATTGCAATCTGATATCATTCGATTTTAAAGACCGTATCACACAAATTTGGATAGTTCTAAAAAGTTCGTGAAATCACCTTCTATAATGAATTTTATGATTTCTTCGATTTCCGCGTAAACTCTAAGATTCTGTCATTCAATTCTGCAAATAATATTACATGACACCATCAAGGTTGAGAGGATTGATTTTTTTCTTGACATTGACAATAATTTTTTCTCTTATATCGATATTCAACATCCTATTCATGTCATAACAAAGTAAAATTTGAATCTGAATGAATAGCATCAATGAAATAACTAAGCAGTTAGATAAGTCATCTTTGATTATAGAGATAAATTTATTAGATTTTATTTCTTAAAGTAAGCACCTTTGATTCATTCCATCTTGGCTGTTGACTGAGACATATTAGAAAAGATCGAATAACAATAATGTATTTTCAATTGATTGAATCGATAAAGATTCAAAAGTTACTTCGTTATGAGATGAATGTAGAAGATCTACACAAAAACTTTTCGACTCTGTCCAGAAAAAACAAATCAGTCCTCGGCAACTTTGATGGTGCCATGCAATATTATTAGGAGAATTGAATAAATGAATCTTACACTTGTAGAGTATAATTATTGAAATATTTTCTGGGAGGTCTCTGCATTTTCCTGAAAACTTGATATGGGTTTTCTCTCCCAGTCTCTGAAATAAGAAAGAATTGGATTGACATTTGTCGAAATATGATAAAAATGTCAATCCAAAAATCAACAAAATTGTCACGATTCTGCAAAGTTGCATGAAAATCAGTTATTGTCTGACGAAGGAGTCTGATTTAGATTCCGAAACGTAACTCATAAGATTTCAAAGTGTTTTCATTTTCTTTCTGTTCATTGTTAGGCAACAATGTTTTCTCGTAAAGTTTCGGCCCCTGACAAATTAGTGCTCAAATTTTTTACGCAGGGACCTTTCTTATATTATAAAAAAATGTTTCTAATTCTTTCTTATTTCAGAGAATGGGAGAGAAAACCCATATTAAGTTTTCAGGAAAATGCAGAGACCTCCCAGAAAATATTTCAATAGTTATACTCTACAAGGTGATTTCATTAACTTATTAGAACTGTCCAAATTTATGTGATACGGTTCTGCAAATCGAATGATATTTGATTGCAGTTTTTTCGAACCTCATATAAGCACACTTCATTCCTAATTTCATATGAAACGGTGATTCCGTTCAGGAGATGAAGTGGTTTCAATATCCATTGAATTTTGAAAAACACCCTGTAAATCAGAATCTGGAACTCGTAACTCCTAGATACTACATATGGGTTTTTTTCGTGATCCTCTAGGTGTTCTTTATCTTCCATCAAAATATTTCCCATCCTCTTTTATTCGGGACACTCTGTATAACAGCAGTATAAACTGGTTTTTTGTTGTGTTTTCGTCATCCTGGAGTGTGTGGTATTTTCATTGAATGGTTATGATCATGATCATCAGAATTTGTTGAATACTTCTCTAGCTGTTATCAAGTCGCAACCGGAGTTTTGTTGTTTTTTAAATTGCGGATTTCCGCCTGTACCTACTGCTTCAATTGGTAACGATAATTGGCATTACATGGTTCATCTAGATATTTGTCGACATCAATTACATGCTCAGGGGCTCCATCTGGTTTTTCGAACACTTTCAACAGGTGTGCAGAAACGGCATATGCTTTTACTTTTCTTGGTCGTGACCAGCCAGCCTCTATCTTATTTGGGGTTCTTGCTGGTGCAGAAGATGATGTTCAATAAATCTTCTGGGGCTGGAAGCAGATCAGTGGTCACTGGATGAGACCAGTTTTGATTGTATACCAGCGATCTTCCTGCAAGTAGAGTGCTTTTCTGCCGTTGCTTCTGTGAGTGGTAAACTTGCCAGTTTGAAGTTTGCTTTGAAGAGGGCGTTTTCAATCAGTTGCAGCGGAATTTTCTTCAGTCTCTTATTGCTGGCACCTGAGTAGACAGCAGCAATGAACTGTGCTTCGGCCTCAGTAACTATATCAACTGTGGCGTTGGGATTTATAAAGAACAGAAAAATATTATTTTGTTTTCTTGCTGCTTCTGATAACTTGTGATCGTTAGAACCGTAGACACATGTGTTTTACTATCCTTTCCTTGGCTTCATTAAAAAATATTTTTGATATGTTTTTATCCAAAAAAAAATCTACGAAATGTGATTTGAGGATTACTGAGAAGTCGATATCCTATACATATATATTATCCTTCTTTTAAACTGAGTAAGAAAAAATATTTTGGAGATTGATTGATTTATTTATACGATTTTATTAAGTTGGGTGACTTCGAAGTTTTGTTTCGTCTGCTACAAGAAAAGTAGTACGAAAAATTTCTCATTTGATGCTGAAATTGCAAAAAATCAGGAAAGTATTTAAATTCTGAGGTATCTTCGTCCCCAAAAGTTGAGCCCTGGCAGAAAATTGTCTCAAACAATTTTCAAACCTAATTTGCTTGGCCTAATAGTTGAACTCGTATTTTTCAAGTGTTGCTGAAATTTCTCGCACTGAAATTTTCATGACTGATGTCGAAGTTGTCATGTTGATGTACATAAAAATATAAAAACGCAATTTTCCGTGATGTGACTTTTTTTTTCAAAATTCTTCTCGGTGCTCCAATGTCCTAATTGCTGAAATGCGTGGGAAACATGATTTGAAAAATCCCAACTCGATATTCAATTTAAAACTAGTTTTCTCGTGCCCACTAATTTGTGACGACCTAACTATACCCGATCACGCTACCTTTTTGAATCTTTTCACGTCTAGACGTATAGAGCGGTCAGTTTGAAATTGTTGTTACCCTGAATCATCAACTCGGTACACATCTCCGTTGATTTCACACGCTTCAGAGATTTTTTAGCTTACAGGAACTGATGAGGGAGTTTCTCTTCTGCATTGTTTGTAGAGTTCAGAGATTCCCCCACGATAATCTGAAGTAACAAATATTTCTTTTACAAAATTCAATTTTTTTATTCATAATAGAATCCCGATTGAAGCGATCATCCTATTTTCGACTACCTTTTGGTAGTAGGATGTTTCTTTTCCTCAGAAATCTTCACAGCCAATTTTCCCTGAAGTAAGTAAACTTTGCAAATGCGGCTGTTTCTCATTCGCTTTTCATGATTTTCACATATCAAGACTCACAAATTATTTTATTAACTGCTGATCAAGCATGTTGCATCCATTCTCACTTATCGACGCAAAAAATCGGAACTCTGACGATGGAACAGCTCAAAACACTGCTCTTAATGATCAGAACGTTGTTGTTTGATCTTATGTGAATTCGCATACAATTCCCTCTGAAAGGAGCTTCCACATGTCCAAACGTTCTAGTAAATCAGTGCCTACACAAATGCATAAGAGGCACTGACATAAGCGGAAAAGTTCGAAAAAAATTGCAAAATGTACTCTGACGAAAACATTCACATATAAACAGACTTTGTCCGAATCGCATACCATGAAAAATCCATACTGGAAACGATAAAATGGGTCATCCGCATAAAAATAAATCAACATAAAAGAAGAACAGACTGAAATACTGGAATACTAGAAAACCGGACGTTGGCATGATGCGTATCGCCAGATTCATTCGATATTCATGGATATCTATGAACTGGTATGAATGTTATGTATCATTCGATATATTGACATTTTCATTTTATTCTGAGGAAAATAATCAATCCTACAATACTATCATCTATTAGAATTCAATGACCTATGATTTTTCATCTGGAAAAAGTTAAATAGTCTTGTTCATTATCAATAGGATTAAAATTATCATATGAAATTTTTCGGATAGTCACCATTATCTCTGGTACATAATACATTTAGATCTGTCATAGTTTCCGACAAAAATGAAAAAGCTTCATCTAGCCATCATTTCTATTGATAATTTGTGGTCCAATGTTGAACTTATTATACCTATGATGATTGAAGTTAGGCCCGATTTGAGTTAAATTATATCCCTTTATATTTTTTTCTTTCCAATGATTTTCTCGGATGGAGTATAGCTATATCTATGATCAGTACGACATTTTGTTTTTATGTTGATTTCCTATTTTGTGATTTTGATAATATGCCAGAATGAAATGTATGCCATTTTTTATGTTAAAAATTAAAACATTTTGTGTTTTTACTTTCTACATTTTTCGATTTATCAATTTTTCATATTATTTATTTATTTATTTATTTATTTAGAGAATTTGGGATACAAACAGGTGTACAACCCAGAAACAGTATCCACAATAAACAACAAAAAAACAAAGTTTTCTCTCAAACAAAAAAAGGTCTACAAACTAACTTATATTAAACTTATAGTATAATATACACATATATAATAATAATTTGTTAGTATAACAATGGTTTAATAAGCACCGAGGTATGCATCCTTTAGGGTTATTTTAATTTTTTGTGGAGGGAGGTGAAATATATCAACTATGAGTTGCGTCTCATTAGCGGAACGTAGCATTCTAAGAAGTGGACAGTTTTGAGTGTAATTTTTATGCTTGAATTCCAGATTGAATAACTCATGATGCCTCAGGTTGAATGACGGGATGTTGATTGTGATTCTTTCAAGAATATCAGCGGCCTGCAGATCCCCACGCAAAACCTTCGACAAGAATATGACTTCGTTAATTTTACGTCTGTCTTCAAGAGATATTAATTTAAATTCTTTTCTTAAGAGAGGATAGCGGTCAACATTATGTTGCAAAGACAGGTCATATCTGAAGGAAATGCGTTTCAGAAATCTGTTCTGGACTCTTTCGAGGCGTGAGATATAAATTTTGTACTGTGGGTTCCAGATTACAGAGGCAAAGTTTAAACGGCTGAACACGAAAGCGTAGTAGACATGTACTAGGGGTTGGGTGTTTTTAAAGGATTTGCATTGCCTAAAAATATATCCGAGCATTTTATTAGCCGAACCGACTATGTTCTCAATATGGTAGCAAAACAGCAGTTTTGAATCGAAGGTAACACCTAAATCCTTTTTTTTACAAACTCGGGTCAGCACGGAGTTTCCTATTTTATAATTGTAGGAAATTGGTATTTTATTTCTAGTGAATGAGATGGCGTGGCATTTTTTTATATTCAGAAAGAGATAATTAGATGAACAGAATTCTGTGAAAGAATCTAACTCTGTCTGAATAGTTTTGCAGTCGGCTAGGTTTCTCACGCGAAAGAATATTTTCAGATCATCTGCGTACATGAGGAAACGACAGAATTTGAACACTGAATGTATACTATTAACGTAAATCAGAAAGAAGAGCGGACCCAAGTGCGAACCCTGGGGAACGCCAGATGACGAAAATATCGTGCTTGATTGGGTTTATATATTTTTCCAATGCTATTAACTACTTTGTTCACTTTCAATTTACGATCCGCGAAAATTCTGTGTCAAATTCGTTCATTCTGCCACATCTCGTAGAACAAAGTCATGTGAGAATATTTCATTCTATCACATTTTCCTAGAAATATTTATTGATGACATGTTGGCCTCATGCCATGGATTTTTTAGTACCTGTCAAATTTATGAGAGAGAAAACACAAAACTTTGAAGGTTCGTACCAAAAACCTTTTATCCTATGATAAGTCTATGGTTCGTCTAACTGGAAAATATTACTCTCACATGCAGAGTGTAATATGAATGCACTGATGATCAAAAAAACAAAGTCTTCATAAAGAGTAATTAAATCTGTAGTACATTATGCATTTCAATTTAAGAGACACCGTTCATGGAATTATTTCTTGTACTCCGGATCCATTTATTCTCAATTCATAATAGGGTGAAACGGAAAAGGTCGGCTACTCCCATTTGAGATGAAATATTGCCAGCTTCCTCCAGTTTATTCTTATCGAGTGAATTATTTCATAAAGTTACCTAAAACGGGGGCGTTGCTATAGCTATGACGAAGACCAGAACCCCCAGAGTCTGTTTGTCGGTTCTTGAAACTTGAAATTCAATACATCCAACAGGTCCGAAGTAGTAGGTGGAAGCAGTTTCTCCTTATGATTACTATTCTCTGTGTTACATTCAACGCATGGTAAACAAAAGAAATTATGAAAAATAATTTTGGACAATATTTGCAAACTTAATGTTAGGAAATTCTTCTATTGTTTCAAATTTTTTTATTTATTTTTTTTAGTGGAAATCCAGAACTGTTTCGGAAATTCTATATTTTATGTTATTTCTTGTACGAAAACTTTCATGAAAATTTTAGTATTGAACTTATTTTATTCCGTTTCTTATTCTAACCGCATCGAGTAGGGAACTTATATGGGAGATGGATAAAAAGATATATTTATTTCAATAATGTTTACCAATTAGATTCTGATTTACAGGAAGTTTTTAAAATGGAATGGAAATTTAAACCACTCTGTCTCATGACGATAAGTTACATGAGGTATGATCAAATTTTATCGATTTTCAGAACCGTATCGCATCAATTTGAACAGTTCTGAAAGATCTTGTAATCACTCTTAACAATTAACTTCATGATTTCATTGATATCTGCGAACTGAAAGATTAATTTCTCTAATTCTGTGTCAAATCTGTTCATCCTGCCATATCTCGTAGAATAAAATCATATGAGAATATTAAATTCCAATACACTTTTCATGGTATTATTAATTGATGACATGTAGGCCTCTTGCCAAGGATTTATATGTAATATCTGTCAAACTAATAAGAGAGAAAATAGTTCTGCCAATCAATACTTTTTAAATGCAGAAATCACTCAACGATATTTACGGAAATATTTCATTAATTTCGATAAAAATTTAACGATTCACAGAAAATAATGTATAATACTCATACAAAAAGCTCATTTCAACAATCGTGAAGGAATATCAATGCCTTCTGCACTTTGTATCATGAACAACTATTATTCATTTCTCCAAATAACTGATTTTTTCTTGATAGTGATAATGATTTAATTTCTTGTTTCGTTGGTCAACTCATTCATTTCATAAAGAAAAGGAATTTTGAATCTTAATAATGAATTTCAGCAATCAAAGAATCTTCGATTGTACAGATAATTTTATTTGATTTTATTTTTTCTACTAGGCACCTTTGCTTTACTTCTGCTTTGGCGTTGACTGAGACTTATTAGGATCGATGGAATGAATTATCAGATGATCAAGGTTGTGAACTAACAAAAAAACAAGTTAATATGTGACCAGCAAAGAACCAACGAAACACGTCCTATAGTTTGTGATTCTCATACCTTGATAATAAAATTATGCCTATGAAAGAACAACATTATTCCATATACAGACTTGAACTTGTTAATATTTGGTTCTTGTAAAAGATATCTACAGCTCTCTCGATATATTTTACCAATAGTATATTCTAAAACAAGTTGCAGAATGAGCTCCTATTCCAACACGAATGCGAAGTTCGAAAACGAGCGACGAAGGAGCGAGTTTTCGATAGCATGAGTGTTGGAATTGCCTTCTGCAACGAGTATTAGACGATATTTTCTCTATTTCAGTCAAGTTTTGTGAAATACTCTCGAAATTTAAATAAAAATTCAGGTTAGTGACTTTTATATTTCATCTTGGCAGTTGGTGTGACTTACGAAATTTGACAGATTACGGAATTTGAATTGATTTGATTCGAAACTTGTTTCGATCGGAGGTCAGTACTGACAACCAAAAAACGAAAAATATAACTGAAAACAATGCTGTAATGAGTTTCATTACAGCACTACTTTTAGTACTGTAATGAACTCATTACGATACTGAAATAGAGAAATTATATTACTTCATTCGCCTATTTTTGATTCAAAAGGATTCTATTCATAACTGTGGAACTATCCCAGAATAAGATACTGTAAGTGGTTAATGTAATTGGTTAATGTAATTAGCACTTTTGCTTCTGAGAAGACTCACTAAAGTACAGGCAACTTGTGAGTAATAATGACTTATTCGTCGTTAAGTTAAATCCTATTATTTTGTTCTAGCACGAATATTTTTTATATAGTTGATTAGACTTTCTCGTTCCTTCTAGATTGATGGAACAAATCTCGGTATAAGGAACATAATAAAATTTGGAGTTCTAGAGCGACGTTTCGGTGCTTTATTACATCTTCCTCAGGCTGAGAATTTCTATATTCTTCAAGGGAAGAATTGTCAACAATCAGTAACGAATGAAAAAAAAAAAATAAATATGTTTTCAGAGGGTTCACTTTGTTAATAGATTTTCCTGGTTTCGGTTTATGCAGTTGGTATTCGTCCCGTTACTTTGATTTAGGTGCCATGATGATGAAATTACAATTTCCAGATCGCAGGCTGAGATATAGTACTGATTGATTATTGATTGGCATTCTGTTGCTTGGCAGTGTTATTTTGAAAATAACTGGAGAAGTCTTATATTTTGTTTGAGCACAAGTATCTTATGTAGTTGGTCTTTTTCACATTACTTTGGTTTCGGTGTCCTGATAATAAAATTACAATTTCCGAAACATCGGATTAGTTATTAGATCTTTGTTCGAATATCAAACCCTATAGATGAATTTAATTGGGCATACCATGTCTCCCCAAGAATAGTGTCTACAGGGTAATAATATTAAAGAGCAGAAAAAACCGAGAGTAGAACTACCGTTGGTGCCTGAATACCTAATGAAGTCCCAACTAGTTCTTGAATCATATGATTTTTAGTTTTCAACTGATGTAATTTAAAGCTGATGAGTATCCAAATGGGCTTCGAAATATCGAAAGAAATGTATTTGAACTTACAAACACCTAGATATTCAGAATTGAAATTTTGGTTCCAGAAAAATCTCAATCGTCAAGAAAGCAATTCTAAAATATTTCATGTGCGCACTTGCGACTAATTAATCGCAACCACATTCAGAAATAACATGGATTTTCCTGAAACCCTCGAGTTATTGCTCTTCTATTATGAGCCTAATAATATTAACAATTGGACCTTATAAAGTACCCGCCCAAAAAAAACAATTCACATTCACACATAAATTCGGACTTCGGCGGCAACTGAATTGCGAATGAATTGTAGAAAGTTTGACTCATTCTGATTTATGACAATCGCTTGGCTTCAAGATTGCTACTGTTTAGTCGCGGCGATTATTTAGTTGCATGTGCGTGCATTTCCATTGAACGCTATGTGTTACATTTTTGCGACTAATCGATCATGCGATAGAAAATCGCAAGTGCGCGGCTAGCCTTATTTACACTCTTGATAAATACTGAACCGTTTTCGGAATATTTTGATTCGAAAATTATGTAGTAATAACCGATGCTGGTATAAAGTAATGATAAATGTGATAATTAAACAAAATTGATATAAGTCTAATAAAATGAAATCAATTAGAGTCTTTTCGCTTCTTTTTTGCTGAGGAATCAGTTAATCTTCTGAACGGTTGGTAGTCAGCTATGAGGTCATCAGAGAGGTGGAACTGTCCAATCCAAGGGTTCAAAATCAATGAGGAATGAGGCCAATGAATCGGAGCTTCTGCACCTCCACCAATCTATCGATTCGTAAAATGGTTACTGAACCAATTACCACACCTTATATCAAAGCGCGGTGGAGCTTCATCGTGTTTACTGATTAATAATAATGATAATTTATGTCTAATTTCTAAATCAAAATATTTTGGAAACGGTACACAGTATTGAGTTTTATCAAGAGTATCATTTTGAAGTAAAATTCAATTCACCTGAAATTTTGCTTAATGAATCTTATATTGAAAAAGTTATGTTCAATACTAATTGTTACAAACCGTGTAAGTAGCGCGCTCTTTGAGAATCAGACATAAAAATTAATTCATTGGACGTAGCAGCTTCCGAAACATATTCGTATAGAATTTCATGCCACAAGTTTCGGTGAGACCGTAAAGACTGCTTATTATTTTTTTTTGAACGCCTTCTTGAATACGAATGCTAATTGTCTTATAAAGTTTTTCAAAACGTGTTGTCGTCGGGATATGAGAAAGTTTATATTGGCCGGTGTCAGTTCTCTACTTGCCAGTACGGCACTGATATAGTACCTGGCGGATCTTCACAACCACGTCTTTCTTCCATCCTCTCATTCTTATGCCCATGTCCATGCTTGGATCCACATGCTGTTCGTTTACAAATTGTCTTTCGGCGAAGCTAGACAGGAGTTGTGTTCATCGATCGTATTTTGAATTAGCGCGCTCTTTGAATGGTGAAGTGTATGGTGTTTCGCGATTGGGATTCGAATGGAATAACATACGAAATGCAGGTAGGAGTTTGAAATTACAATTCATTTTTGGGGAACACTTTCATTTAGGAAATTGATAAATTTTATTAATTTTGTTCTGTGTAGGCTGCTTCGAGGGCTGCTTCGACACTAGTTAGAAATATAATTTTTCTTTGCCGAAAGAGCAAGCCTTGATACAGAGTTTGTGATTTCAACTGTTCAAAAATTTTCAGATCACGAATGAAAATGAAATGAATGAACATTATATATCAAATGTTTCGATTTCTTTTTTGGGATTCTTCGAAACTCGATATGAACTTTTTATTGGGCAACACCAAATCTGAGCTGACAGAAGCTTTGCAAATCTTCTCGCAATAATATGAATACATTTCATAGACCTATTTATTCATTTACATATATAATAGGTGTGTACTATGTATATATAAATTTAATCATGTTATAGAGTTCACGAAAGAAGGCATAATTTTATATTTCTATCTTTCTTACATGTGAAAACTGTTCTAATAGTTTTCGAATGATTGATATATTCGGGATATTGAATTGTCACTCTCGGCATTGAAAGAAAATGCTTTCCTCAAGATTGTCCTCGGCATTGTCTAAGTGAAATCTTGAAAAATTTTGGAGCTGATCACGAAACAAAATATATCACCTTAGGATGTTGATTGTTGTTGGTACTAACTTTTCAAGATTCCCAAAATATTTTATCCTCTGTCAAAAATACCGTTTCCATTTCGCAGTATTCTTACTGAAGCTTCTTTATGCTCAACATGCAATCCGATTTTAATTATTCAGGTATTGTGAGAAAAGGTCGAAGACACCTTCTCTCCCAAGAAATAAATACACAGTATTATAATTTTAAACAATACTGCTTGTTGTGCATTTCTCTAATGAAGAGTGGTGCCAACGACATATATAAATATTCACTGATTTCTACACTGTTATCTCTTATTCATTTCACACAGTAACTGTTAGAGCGGCAAGAAATTGGAATATCCAGATATTTCAGCTTCACGATTTCACTCGCGATTTCAGAATTCAAAAGTCAGCTAGGACATAAATTCTGAGAAGCATTTAATAATTACGACAATGAAAACAATAATTAAATATGGGGGTATTTTAAGCTATACTTCATACTTCAACTCAATTTCACTTCTCATGTAGGTATTACAATAGGTGAGATGTCACGCGATCGTTTTTCGTATTACTGGTAATATGATTTTCTCTATTTCAGTATCGTAATCAGTTCATTACAGTACTGAAAGTAGTGCTGTAATGAAACTCATTACAGCATTGTTTTCAGTTATATTTTTCGTTTTATGGTTGTCAGTACTGCCCTCCGATCGAATCATGTTTCGATTCAAATCAATTCAAATTCCGTGATCTGTCAAATTTCGTATGTCACACCAACTGCCAAGATACAAAATAAAAGTCACTAATCTGAATTTTCATTTGAATTTCGAGAGGTTTTCACAAAAATTGACTGAAATAGAGAAAATACCGTCTAATACTCGTTGCAGAAGGCAATTCCAACACTCATGCTATCGAACTTCGCATTCGTGTTGGAATAGGAGCTCATTCTGCAACTTGTTTTAGAATATACTATTCTCTATTTCAGTATCGTAACGAGTTCATTACAGTACTAAAGCTCATTAAAGCATTGTTTTCCGTTTCTGTCAAATTTCGCTCGAAATTTCGTAAGTCACACCAACTGCCAAGATACAATACAAAAATCACTAATCTGAATTGGTAGGTGATTTTTCTTGTTCACAAAGTTTATTTTTCATGAAATATCATTAGTGTACGGTCAAAATACCCAAACTCATTTGGAGCTGCAATCATCTTTATCATCAGAAGAATAACTAAAAATTTCAAGTATTTTAAGGATGTGTTAAGAACCACATCGCATGATTGTTAACAATGAGCAAAAATGTAATATGTAGTAAACCTCAATAGGTATAACTCTACAACATTGGTCATTTCATACGACTTCATTATTATATCGTACCTCCTTCGAAATGATAGGAATTCAAACTCCGAACAAAAAATCATGAAATACAGGATTCTCTGCAATGCAATGATATCCATACATTACTAATTCATGAAAATTATTTACCCTTTATAGTTGGGGATATTCAATTAAAAAACGTCCATCCGGCAATTTTAACCAGATTTTTTTCAATGAGTTGTATTCCGACTCTTCACTTCAGAATTGACTTGAGGTTTCTTGCGGAAATCCACTTCCGGTCAGTGGGTCGGCCGTTTGTAACAAAAACCTGCCACTGGATATTATTCCGATCTTCCAGTGGATTGTAGTCTTCACGCGCTCAACATCCTGAGGAATCCGATGACTTTATTCGAAACACGAACTAATTGAACATTAAGGAACGATTTCGATTCAGTGAACTTTAGAAGTTTGTGAAGTGTTTTTGTGGATTTTTAATAACTGTACAATTTTTATAATGAGGAGGTTACCAGAAGATTTCAATCCATGATGTAAGTCTTAGTGCAATTGTTCGGTTTAATCATATTTGGCCATGTCTAGCAATTATCATTTCTCACTAACCCTGTTATTCACCTTAAGTCTTTTGCCTTACAAATCTTTCTCTAAGTCTCTAAGATCAGTTAGAAATGTACATATGTTTCAATATATAGAGACATGATTGAAGTTCTTTTATTATTTTAAAATTTATATCATTAGAGTCTCCTCGGTTCTGGTCTAGTTCAAAGATATTAGATTGAATATAGGTTTTCAGTTTAAGATAGGGGTTCAGTTTATAGGAAAATTCAAATAAGACTTATTTCGCTACAGTTTCGGCCATTTTAATGTCGTTCATCCGGCTACAAGAAGCAATTTCAAGATATGCAAATGCAAAGTTTGAGGAACAGATAAAAATCGAGATGAAAACACATCAAGACGAATAAAGAAATAAATTGAATATACAAATGCATGAAATACCTTATTATCCGATAGCTACCTGATAATTCTTTTTTCCAATGAATTTTTTTCATATCTTAGAGAAAAGAAAAAAAACTGGGAGAAAGCCACTTTATGCCAGGTCTGGAGAATACGTTGGATGAAGAAGCGATTCCTAGCCATTGTTTTAATCCATGCGATTTAGGTATAGGTATTGTTGATGGTTGATCTCTTATTAAGAAATTCTATCAATATAACCTACTTCATGTGCACCTCAAAATACGACTGTCTCTTTTTTCGGATCGGGTCCATATCCACTGAATTTTCCCTGGATTCTGTAGTGTAATGCACGTTTGACATCCTCAATCTACTAGTCCTTCTTCGATTGTACTGATTTTTTTCGATTATAAATATGTTTTCTCTATTTCAGTATCGTAATGAGTTCATTACAGTACTAAAAGTAGTGCTGTAATGAAACTCATTACAGCATTGTTTTCAGTTATATTTTTCGTTTTGTGGTTGTCAGTACTGACCTCCGATCGAATCAAGTTTCGAATCAAATCAATTCAAATTCCGTGATCTGTCAAATTTCGTATGTCACACCAACTGCCAAGATACAAAACAAATGTCACTAATTTGAATTTTCGTTTGAATTTCGAGATTATTCCACAAAAATTGACTGAAATAGAGAAAATACCGTCTAATACTCGTTGCAGAAGGCAATTCGAACACTCATGCTATCGAAAACTCGCTCCTTCGTCGCTCGTTTTCGAACTTCGCATTCGTGTTGGAATAGGAGCTCATTCTGTAACTTGTTTTAGAATATACTATTATAAAAAATTATTTTTTTTTTCCATTTTTTACATGGCGTTCATTGAGATTAGTTGGACACTAATGGTCTGCTCTGTATCGAGATGATACAATCGCGTTTTTTTATGTGTCCTTGGGTCGATTGAGGGGAGCCACTGATTCATATGGTAGACTAAGATTATGGCGTGAATAAGAACTTATTATATATAGACCAAGCAAATTAGCTTCAAAAAATAGTGTGCCTGGAAATAATTGGTGGAGTTCTGGAAACTGTTTTGATAAATCATTTAGGCCCCAAATAAAAGTAGTTTGAGTTTTGCCCCAATTTCCCAGTGGAGCGTATGTCGTGACGTTCGAAAAACCTCGAAATTTCCGGACTATTTTAGGTTTTTCACGAATAGTTCCTAAACTAAGCACTTAATCAAAACATTGTTGTATTCAAAAGTGTTCCGCGTAGAATTCTGCTCCTAAAAAGTATTGCGACATTTTATTTTGAACAAATCGTTTCATAGAAATCATACGTCCTAATGTGGCAAATTTTCACACTTCTCGAAAAATCATATTTTTTTACTATAAAACGTAACATACCTATGCAACTACGAAACTTAAAACAAAATGTCATAGAATTAGAGTTGTAGACCACCATATTGTGGAAAAAACTCAACCCCACCCTTCCAAACCACCATGTTAAATCGTGCAGTGGCTCATCCTACTGAGGATGCTGATCATTTCATAGTAGCTAATGCTGTTGAATTTGCTCAGCAGTCTTATGGGTTTGTGGCTAATTTTAGGGAAGACACTGGGCTTCTTACAATTTTGATTATTCTAGCCTCTATGTGTACCAACATTTTACTACTAGGCCCTGGCAAAGGCAATCAAGATGATGTCTTTTCTCCCTTGCACTATAAGTTTTCAGCTGCTTCGAAAAACAACATATTAGTCCTTTCGTTAAAGTAAAAATGAAACTCCTAAAGAACTCTGAAAGCAGCACACCTTTTGTTATTGAATAAAAACATAGGCAACTATATATTTTTTAGCATTTTGTTAATATGAAAATTCTGCCTTCCATCATTACTCAGCCATAACTGGCTAATGTAAAAAAAGTTGAAGAAGAAAATATAGATTTAAGCTATATACACAATAATTTTAAAAAAAATATCGGTAATAAATAATTTAATTTCGAATTTTTAGTCTGCAGATTTCCAAATGAGATTCATGTTCTACAACAAGTAGGTATTAGCAAAACCTTGCAATAGATTTACGAACTGAATCAAAAAATAGACACATAGTTTCAAACTATACACATAATACCTACAAGGTACATTTATTGAAACCTTTTTAGTGATATAATGATAAATTTAATTTTACACTTTTGGTTGGCACATTTTCAACTACCTAATTAATATTAATGTTCTACGACAAGTAGGTAATATAGTAAAAGCATTCAAATCTTTTATTCTGAAAAAAAATCTTCATTTTGCCACAAATGAACTACCAAAGGTACCTACCTAAAATATGATATTGAAACCCATTATAATCTTTCCTCCGCAACATTCAATTTCAGTAAATCTGAGAGTACATCTGCGGTTTGTTCCATGGTAACCCGACTTCTTGTTTTTTCACGAGTCAGTGGTTCCAGCTTGATAGATCGCTCTTTTGATGTTCTATAGACTCTATTTGTTTCTTCTCAATAGCAAACGCTTCATATTTGGGGTCTTCATAATATGTTTTCATGCTTTTAAATTTTCCAGTCAGTGTTATTATGGTTGCTCATTTTTTTTTCTCATTTAGACTTCCTGGGAGTTTTTCTGATGTGAGTTTAAGAGATGCAAACTAAGAATATAAATGTTGAACGTATACCAGATGGAGATGTGATCGAAGAAACCCCTGTGAAACTACCAGAGGTAAGTTTTGGTAATAAAAATCTCATTTCTGACTAAATAACACCCCAGAAAATTTCACTTTTTGGATATCAAAGCCAATGCTGCAGATAAGGAAATTGAAAATGACTGCTAGAAGTTGGAAAACTACCTGTTCTTCTAGATTTAAAAAAATTTATAATACAAATGTTTATTGATGTCAAAAATTCATAATTTTCCATGTGACGATTTATTTTTATTTTCCTCCAAAAAATGCCAATGGTGCAAAGTTTTCCTAGCCTCACCTGTTTTATTCTCATCTGCCAAATGGAATGAAATTAAGTTCCTTCTGGTTGATTATTTTCAACAATAATGAAAGTATTTAAATAAATTTTTTTTTTCAAAACATGAAAAAGTGGAAAATCCTCAGACTCAGAGTTTTGATATTTCCCAGAAAAATCTTCAACGATATCAAACCTATTTGATTCAAAATGGATCGTCAGTTTATCATACGCCAAAGAAAGCCATCGCTGACCATGGAGCACCTCCCCTTCCACCGAGATCAGCTCTCATCTTCACCCCATTACCTGATTCCATCAAATTACAGGGTGAGTACCGATTTCGATATTTATTTTAATGAATTCTTTCTCCCTAATCTATCGATTCATCTATTTTCAGAAATTGAATAGAGGTTCTTGTGGTAGTTTTAAGTGTTTTCGGTTTTACCTTGAATTCTTATTATAGTTATCATATGAATAACCGTTTTGTATTGATGAAACTCTAATAGTCCCTTCTAAATACGCAATTTCAAGCTTGACTCTTATTCACCTTTCTGATACTTATGCATAAATTTACAGTGAATTTCACCAGAAACCAGTAATGTCCAAGATATTCAATTTAAAATATTTTTAACGATGGGTATTCAATCTTTTGATTTGTGCAAGTTTCTCCAAAATAATACAATATTGGTCATTTAATAGGAGGTATGTAATTTTGAATATGTGCACAAAACTTGTTGTATAAATCAACAATGTTTATTAAATCTGTCTTTTCTACCTGATTGAGAGGCAAATTGCATGGTAGAAAGAGGGAATTGTGCAAAGCATATATTAGGAAAATGAAGAATCATGGGTCAATTGTAAGTAAAAAAAATGAGCAAAAATCATTCTTTGTTTTCTTCGTTTTTCAATGAAACATCCTGTTTTTATTTTCGTCAATTAAAATCGATGGATGCAATTTCAACGATGAGGTTCATTATGAGTATCAATTCTTTTCTTAACGACAATGACAATATAAACACATGACACCTGCCCATTTTCAATATTTATAACCTGGAATGACAACCGATGTTCGACAATAAGAACTGGTCTCTGCTATTTCTCTTCGTTTGTCATCTGTCATTTATTATTTCCGTGGTTACCGTTAATTCCTGCTATTTAATCTGGAAATTATGCAGCAGATATAAAATAGTCCAGGATATTGAGGCATTGGAATAATTTTCGTTTAAATAGACTAGGTTGTGCAACTAATGTAGTTGGTCTTATTAGATAAATCAAGATGACAAACTGATGTTCACAATAAAATACACAACACAAAATATTATCGATCATTTATTTGTTTATTTATTTATTTACACAGGAACACAAACAGGACAAGTCCCAGAGCTAGTGTTCGCTCAATTACAAATTAAACCAATATTTTTACATTAAGTTATTTGAGAACAATAATAATCACAAATAGTTATATTACCCACATATATTATAATTATATTACACAAAAAAATCATCCTGGAAAAATCGAATATACAAGCCGACGTTTCAGACGTTTTTTGAAAGTGATCAGCGAACAGCAAAAGAAATCGATATGTGGACACAAGGTGTTACAAGTAGTCATCATTCTGACTATTACTTGCCATTAGATGATCACAGATATTGCAAAACATTTTCTTCATGAACTTCGGCACTACTGTGAATAATTTCCGTTTTAATAATAATAATAATATAATGATAATAACTACATTCATATAAACTTACACATATGATCAAGAATACATTTTCAAAATACGAAAAGAAGAAAACGTGAAAGCTGAGCCTGGCTCGTGCGATTCACAATTCTCCCCTTTTTATTGAATAAAGAAAGACATTCGATAATAAAAAATTCTTAAATAGTTTCTTGAAGAAATTAAACACACCGATAAAAAAGCAAGTATCGAACGCCCCTGGGGACAAAGCATTGAACATATATATATTTTTTCCTCCTTCACACTACCCTAGAATATTCTTGAATTGTTCAAAATTTCCTATTACATATTTTATTGATGTGTTCCTATTTTCTTTGATTCTTAAATTCAGGTTTCTTAAAAAAGTCGGAAGAAGATTGAGGAATTTCGAACCTATGAAGCAGAGGCTCCCCTGTAAATGATTTCTCTATGAGAACGCGGCATTATTGTAGATGCATTTTGTCTGAATCTGGTATGATACACATGATCAACGTAATTTTTATTGTTCCTTAATTGATGTATCAAGCAGTTGAAGACTTATAACTGTCTGATATTTGGTTTTTTGGATTAAGAAAACAATAGTGCAGTACTAAAAGTCTTTCTCACATTTCATATTATTTTTAAAATGAACTTTTGAACTATTCCCAAGCCCTGAAGGGCATTGTTGTAAGAGCCTCCCCATATGGCGATTCCATAACGCATTATTGAATCCACCTATGACTCACAAATCTTCTCTTTGTTCTTTCACGGAGTATATAAAAAACAGGTTTTAATTTTTTACTTCGCAATTTCAAGTAGGTATTCAATGTGGACTTCCCATCTTAAATACTGCTCAAAATAAACTATTTAATTTAATTTATGTTGTCCTCTCTATTTTCGGACATAAATAGTCAGTATGTTCTTATTGCGTTTGCATTCGATCATTTTATCTCTTGTCATTCACCTCAGAATCGATGTGCGCCACGTAGACTTCAACGGGACGTTAGACGCGAAACTCAATTAGTTCTGGAACTTTGATCACAAAATATTTCCATCCAGAAATAAATTGAAGTATAACGAATCATGTTTGCATTATTAAAGACTTAAAGAAACACTTAGGTATTAACTGTCAAATTGAAGCAATGATTTTTCTCCTCTTTGTTATTGACAGGAAGATATATTTTAAGATGAAAAAAAAAACCTTTTTTCAACTTGGGGGAATACAATTATATACTTAGCAACCTGCAGAATGTATCACACAAATGTGTTCGGTGAAATGCTAGAAAACACAAAATACATTATTTGATGAATGATACAAATATTTATATTATATTTTTTTTATTTCTATGGCAAGATGTTAATTATTTCCAGATAATTAATTCAGAACGAGAAATAACTTCACATACTCTTACCAGAGATAGAGTTGGACTAGGTGATTACTGATTGACTATGAAAAATTAATTTCTGGATTTCCTAGAAAACTATAGGATGATTTTCCAACTTCATGGAAATACTTAGACTATCATAAAATCCAAACTTATTGACGGATATAATTGAAACTTGGGTGTTATTGGCACATGCTAAGGTCGAGACAAGAAGATATCAATTATTTCATTATTCAAGGGCTGGACTGGAATTTAAAGTGTTCGGGGCGAAACAAACAATTTGTATTTCGAATTACAAATAATCGCATTTTAAAAACAAGCTCAATTATGCTTCAATTTGTGATATCGCTTTAAGTTGTCACATCAACAATTATCATTTTATGAATTTGGATAAACTTGGAAAAATTGAATTTTTCACCATGGAGAGAAATGAAAATCTCATGTTTGAATATAAAATGCTAAAGTTTTAGTAAAAATTTTCAAAAAAGTTCAGAACTTCACCCAATAAACACAGGAACGTTCTAAAAACGTTGAATTTTTTAGGTAACGTCACTTATTTTCATCGTTGAAAAAACTGGAAAATGTCGTTAGGAAATACGTTTCTTTTTCGTTTCATAGTAACGTTTTTTTCTTACGTTTTTTCTAGGTGAATTCAACGTTGCAAGACTAATTATTATAATGAATAATACCGTTATAAAACGTTATTATTCAGTTTAAGCGTAACGATGTATTTACGTTTGGAAAATAACGTTGCTGAGTAACGAGTTCTCAACGTTGATGTATATTTCAGAATGTTACATATATAAAACGTTTATTTGATGCGTTGAAGTAACGTTGATTTCAGATATCGAATAAACCATTATTTGAAATATTTCTGAATCGATATTATTTTTATTTCAATATAATCCTGAATTGGAAAATGATAATGCTGGCAATCAAACACAGATTCCTTGATATATATTT
This sequence comes from Hippodamia convergens, assembly GCA_038502775.1. NCBI lineage: Eukaryota > Metazoa > Arthropoda > Insecta > Coleoptera > Coccinellidae > Hippodamia > Hippodamia convergens. Next base: position 42,522,621 of record CM076614.1, read on the forward strand.
TGTATTAACTTACAAGTATCATCTATGAAAAAATAAATATCAATATAGACAAAACAATTTACATGTAAAAAAATATAATATGTAACCTTCTTTTTTCTTTCTTCTTTGGTTGCGTCTAGGTCTCGTTATCTGCAGATCAATATCTGCCCCATACTCTTTCATAACAGCCGCTGAAACAACACATAAACTACATCAAAAAATTTGAAAATATAAGTATAGAAGATAGAATCTTACCATAAATAAGTTGCATTGTCTTTGGGTGTTGAAATTCTTCTTCTTCCTGCTCTTCCAATTGGGTATATAGGCAAGCTGAATCATTTGTGAAGGAAATCTCAATATTCTTCTCTTGTGGTCTTCCGGACAAGTAGGATTCTCCGATAAACTTCGATCAGGCGATCTTGAAATAAAGGTTAGTAATATAGATTTTAACGAATAACAAGACATACATAATCTTCTGAATGCTTTAGGCTCGAAAAATGTATATAAGTTTGCCACGAGATTTCTTGTTCTATAAGCTGTCATCAATAAAATCACTCAGTATGCTGAACTCAATATAATATGTCCCATAAAAAATTGCAAAATTATATGTTCATTGAAAACGGGACTTTTAAACAAAAAAAAAAACAGGAAGATGAGTGGATTGGTAACTCCAGCTAACAATACTGGCACTACTTATAAATATCACATACCTATATCATGAAAGTTTAATAATCAATATGAAAGAAAGTTTGTAGAGTGATATGTTCCTACTTACCCAATTATCCTTCTCTCGAAGATTCACTCATAGTCAGTCATAAATTAATGCTGGATTCACAATCGACGTAACTTAATACGTAAAAATCAAAGTTGAAACTACCAAAATTTATACGAAAAAGTTGAATGTAGAAATTATGCAACATATTGTTAATACTTCTATTCTTATTGGTTAAGTTACGTCCTCTATGAATCAAGCATAACACGAAACAAACCAACTGGTTGCTCACACTGACTTACTCAACTTGCAGAATGCCGGATTCGACACTATTCCAACTTCCAACCCCTCCCTGCCTAATACGTATAGGCACCGTTGTCAAGCGAAATTTATCATTATCTTTTCGGATAATATTAACATAGGTTTCTATATAAATGATTGTAGCAGAGACGAAATATGGTACAAAAATATACTTTTATTAATAATCATGGAGTTCATGTTATAAACGAATCAGAAATTCGAATGTAGAAAACGAATTCGGTGGATATGATATTTTTGATGATCAGAATTGGGGAAACGAAACACAATTTGGCAATCAGGTTACATAAATGTACTATCACTACAAGTAATTCAACGTTGAATATGTACTGCGAAAATACGTTGAATATCTACTGCAGAAATACGTTGAATATCTACTGTGGAAATACGTTGAAAATCTACTGCGGATATACGTTAAAATAAAGTGGGCATTCCATAAACGAAAATATCTAATAAGGAGTTCTCACTTGCTTACGTATTCCGTTGGAAGCATAATATAATTGTCTTATTGAAACTCTGCAAAATTCCAATAAACTTATCAACTTCATATTGATATTCAACGTTTTTCATCGGATATGTGAAAGTTGGAATTATGAAACATGAAATGTTAATATAAATTAATTTTTTCGGAAAGAACGAGAAGAATGCCTTTTTATTAAAGAAAACTTGTAATTGTATAAAATAAGTGGATTTATCATGGTAAACTGATATGTAGTTCCAAGAAAAACTGTGACTCTCAAGTAGAATAAAGGCTGATTGAATTCATGGTTGATTAATCGTGATCCATTGAACGTTTATTTAATGTTGCTCAGCTCTCTTTGAACACACGTTACGAAAAATACAATAAGGATACGTGTCATAATGGTTGCAGTAGTAACCGGTTGAACCGGGAACGTAAATTATATGTAGAGTCAACGTTTGGTTGAATTCAGGTTTCTAAGAAAACGTTGAGAAATTCAACGTGTAACGTTGAATCAACTTCTGATACCACGAATAAACGTTTATTCTACGTGTGTGTGTTTATTGGGCAATAAGCACGAAACAATTACAAATCAAAGAAACTAAAATACAGTGAAGAGTACCTGAAAAAAATTAAAATAGGAACGAATGAATTGCTGAGTCAACGCTATTTCAGAAGTGGTTCGAAATGAAAACTATTAGCTTGTATACATTTTTCTTGCCGACTGTTCAAATTAGTTACAGCCTTGTGAATCATATCGCCATTATTTCTTAAAATATAGCAACACTTGATAATTCTGTTCATCAGCTGTTCTCTTGACTGGATTTCTTCAGAATATACCATATCCTTCAATTTTCCTCATAGAAAATAATCTAGCGGGTTGAAATCTGGAGATACTCCTCGATTTACTAATTCAGTTAGAGGTTTTTACATTGGAAGAAGTGTCACTCTCGTCTATATTTTTTATGTCGAACACCCGGTATACATACGAATCATTTTGAAATATGCTTATGTATACCCTACACACTTCACCAATTTGAGCAAATCATCTACGTATGGAATCCTACCATTAGTTTTGTCACGAAAAATTCCCAGCTTTCATGTGAACATTGATAATATTTCTTCTCAGACTCTTTGATTCGTACAATTTTGTATGTTATGGAGAGAATCATGTTAAAAATCTACTAGAATGATTAGGTAATGAGCGGTACCTAGGTACATGAAATTTACCATTTCAATAGTGATGATATGTTTTCAAGATATCATGGGCACCGTAATTACTGCGATGGGGCTGCCATATAACGACCTGTGTGTTCTATATATCCTGACATTTCCTTCAACGAATTCTTCCCGCTTATGGACGAATTTTTGAAATTACAGTTGTTATATTCAAAATTTTCCCAGATTATCTCTTCTTGGTATATAAGTATAGCTTTGATCAAATGCATTATTCCCAGAGAAAGATGAAAAAAAAGTATCGTTCTTGAAATACTTATCCGTCTGAATTCCTCTTCAGTAGAGTTGTTTATTTTCAATGATTTCTGAGCTAGATATTAAAATGGACGTTCATTCCATTTTAGTTTGCGTAGATATTTTTTGAATTTCATGAAAATAATACAGTAATTTTTTGAATTGTAATAAATCGGCTAAAAAGTTCTCAATCTATCTATCAAAAATCACAACTTTGGACAATAATCATTTTATTCTTCAACATAGTTTTCTTCTAGAGCAGTGGTTCCTTACTTTTTCAATCTGCTTTCCCCTGTGACCTAATATAAAATCTTATTTTACCCACAAAAGGTTATCGATGAAATCAATAGAAGCAAGGTATTTTATCAGATTAGGAAGCAAATATGTATAATTTATTAGGTTTTTCGGGAGCAGTACACTTAGCGTCCACTTACCATCGTTGTTTTTTTTTGATATTTTACTGCTTCAGATTGATATTCATGTTGTCCTGAAGTCGTTATCACGTATATGGATACAAAATACTAAAGGGTAATATTATATTTTCGCCTTTCAAAATTGGTTATTATGACATACGATTCAACTGATTCGCCATTTTGGGAAACGTTTCCTTTATCCCCGCACCTTATTTCTGATCATGAATGTCATTCAACATATATTTGGCGGCAGATTTGAATTATTGTGGTGGTCAAAACATATTCAATATTTTACATAGAAATGGAACTATAGAACTTGTGACATTATTCATGAGTTTTTGATTTCTGAATATCTTCTGACTGAAAAATTATAATTTTTGTTTTAACTTCATTAAAATAAAAATTATTCATAATTAATGGATAATCGTTTATCATCGATAAAACTTTAAGGGGAGTCCCCTCCGGAAATTTTTAGATTTTTGAAGAAATTTGGCCATTTCAAGCTATTGAGCTACTTTGAAACCTTAACTACTCTTTTGACTCGAAATCAAAACTACAACAGAACCTCAATTGATTATCCAGAAGCTGACTAACTATTGTTAACTGTGGTTATGGTTGTTGACTGATAAAAAAATAGGTTTTTATAAATTTTATAGGCCCCGTCACCAATTTTAAAAATATTTTGCACAGTGAACATATAGGACTTCCTGATACTACTGTCTCAATTACAGCTCTAGGGAGACAGTAATTTTCGGGAAAAAAATTAATGAAACTCATAATGGAGCAAATACTCCATATACCTCGGATACGGCTCTGATATAGTCTTATATAGTTTAGTTTTACAAGGTTAGGTTAGGTTCATTTTCCCTACCGAAAGTTGAAAAACAAAAATTGTGAAAAATAAGAAAAAAATGGATAAAAAAAAGAAAACATCGATCCGCATTCAGGTTAGGTTAAGTTAGGTTAGGTTAGGTTAGGTTCATATTGCCCTCTGGGTACCCGGTAAACTGTGTTTTTTTAGTCGGTGCGCCCTGGTGATGCGGTTGGTGAGGGAGCCAACTCGACAGAACCTACAACGAAGGCCAACCCGACACTACCTACAACTACGGGGTTGTAGGCGTCTGAATTGAATTGATTAATTAATTAATCAATTCATGAGCAGATTTTTTACACAGTCGCAAAAAAAAGGTTCATTTTGCCCACCTCAAGATCACAAAAAAAATTTTTTAAAAATACAACTGGGCAAGGTACTTTATAATTCCAAAAAAATACCATATACCAAGGAGGTGCGGCCGCACTACCCTTAATCCGCGGTTGCTTGGATGTTCAAAAACTGTGCATGAGGGACATCTCAAATTGTTAGAAGTCAAGACAGGAATGAGAGGCTCTTCTCTTGAGATTCGATGAAGGCAATTCAATCAAATCGTCTATTTAATTTATTATTCATATTTTTTTTTTATAACTGCTATGACAACCCATAAGAAATTTGAACATTATCGTCTACTCACACTACTAAAATTAATTTTGATATTAAAAATTTTAGTAAGTTTGAGGTTAATTATGCGGAAATGTTTGGCGACTTTGTCTGTGCCAGACTAGTGACGTCTATGGACAATCTATGTTCACAAAATCCACAAATTTTACGTGCAACCATGACAGTTCTACTTCAAATTCTTAACGAAATGATGCATTTTCGATATTGATTTTTTCGAGAACTACTGCGTATTCTCCGAAAATACTTCGGATTCGGGTATTTTAGAGCATTTTTTTCATCATTTGTTAAAGGAAAAATTCATATTTTTAGTGGACGTTATCTGGACTATCCCCGGTTTTTCGTTAGCCCAACAGAATAGCTGATTTACCCCTACGGGGGTAATTACCCCTTAGTTTCTAGTGTGATATAATCAGTCCAACGACGCTCTAACTTTTTGATCCTTTGATACTTTGGAATATTAGCTATCTCCTTCATTTTTACTTTACGATTTGCCAAAATGATTTGTTGGACTTTTTAGATGTTGTCCGGTGTACACACCCCTTTTGGCCTTCTACCTACTAGATCAATGTTATTTTTCATTATTTTTCAACTACTTGTGATACACCAAGTTTTGAGTCAAGAAGGTGGACCCATTAAAAAAATATAACCCTGTAGATTTGCAATAAAATATCCATCATCATCACTGTGAATCTAGCTTTAAAGTGGATAATCTTTGTCAAATTTCAATATTTTGTGAGGTATATATGCTATGAGACTAAAAATTAAGAAAAAAAATTATGTTCGTCAATTCTTCATTAAATGGGACTTAGTTTTTCAAAATAAGCAGAGTGTATTTCATTTTTCACTGATTTGAAAAACAGGAGGTGGAGGTGTTTCTTTTTCTTATGTTTGTTACCTAAGAACTTTCGACTGGTTGCACCAATTTTGACTATTCTCCTTTTATTTGAAAGCTGGTTATTGCAGTGTATTCTTATCACTTCTCCAGTTGTTATAATGGTATCTGTGAGATAACCTCATAAGTCTTGAATTTGCATTAAGTATGTAGATATATGACGAATGGCAAATAATTTAATATCACGCCAATCGATATCGATTATTATTTTTCTATTGGAAAGGGTATGGAATTTTTCAATTCTAAGGAGCACATTAATGATACCCGGCCGAATCATTTACGGGGTATCGACTTTTTGAGTTACCTACCGTTATGTCATTGTGGTCAAGTAATTGTCGCAAATGAAAACAGTTGATGAAATGACATTATGGCACTGGCATAATCAGAGATGTATCAGTCTGTTATGCCATTCATAATGAAATATTCTTCATGAAGGTCATATGAACGTCGCTGACCGCCTTTAGTAGGTCTACCCATATTCAGACGAATCAGTTGGCGATTCAATCAAATCAAAAAATTAATAAAAATTATAAAAAAACGACTGAAAATTCCAATACAAAATAAAATGCACGAAAACTTCAAACATACACCTGAAAACTTACTTATACAGGGTGCGGCACGGAGGATGGATGGTTTTGAAAAAATTATAAAAGCGTTAATTTTTACTCAAAAACACATTTATTGACGGAATCAGATTCTCAAGGAAATAGCATTTGAGACAGTCAAGTGTGGAAAATCACATCAGGCATGTGGTGGCCGAAATCGGTGATGTAGTGCTGGAGGCGCTCTTGGAAGTTCGCGTAGACACTCTCCAACATCGCTCTCTCAACTTGGGCAACTTCCACGCGAATAGCCCTTTTCAATTCGTTATGGGGACACCTCAAGGCTAGAGTATACGAGACCAAGCCCCGAACTCTGGACGAATTGAAAAGGGCTATTCGCGTGGAAGTTGCCCAAGTTGAGAGAGCGATGTTGGAGAGTGTCTACGCGAACTTCCAAGAGCGCCTCCAGCACTGCATCACCGATTTCGGCCACCACATGCCTGATGTGATTTTCCACACTTGACTGTCTCAAATGCTATTTCCTTGAGAATCTGATTCCGTCAATAAATGTGTTTTTGAGTAAAAATTAACGCTTTTATTATTTTTTTTAATCCATCTATCCGCCGTGCCGCACCCTGTATGAATAACCAGCTGGCCCGCGCAACTTCGTCTGCCCAAATCGGCTATTGAAATTATTGTTATAATTGTTAATTATTATTCCAATATCATCCTCAAACACAAAGAATCTTGAAGAAACCTAGATCCTAATTGCCACACCGCCTACCAAATCCGATTTTTTCCCTAACTTCTCGTTTGTATACGAGTATACGTCTAACTTATACCTAAATAACTGAAACTACAATTCTTAATAATCAAATAATCAGTCAATTCTCTCAACTTTTGGCCGTACCGTGACTCGGTTTCTTCGGGGGTACGTTACGCAAGATATTATTTGTACACATCAGTTCTACAACAGCTGAAAATAGTATTACTTGGTTGATGTACTTCGATTTTTCACAGTTTCACCTAGTTGCCTAGAATCGATCGAGGCTAAGGGTAATTTTTGTATATCACCGTAAGAATAAAATGCGTGATTCGCGACTACGCGACGTATGTATTTTGACGAATGGCCCTTATAGCTGTGAGAATCAAGCAGGCATTTTTTTGACTCGCTTGATATATTCTCATTGTTTATGCTCAAAAAGCACAACATTTTTTATAAATTATGTTATTCGGATAGATAAACTATATTGATGTGTAGCTTCATCAGAATTCGTTCTGGAGTTCTCACGTGAAAGAGTAACAAACATCTTCACATCCTCACACACTTTCGCATTTATAATATTAGTAGGGCAAACATTGATCAAAATATTTTTAGAGTGAAATAGGATGAGAAATATTAGACTACTTAGAAAGAAATCAATCAAATTATATATTATACGATTATATATCGTATTCACCATTACCGTCATTGGAATCGGTATCAGTTCACTATGAATGTAACAAATCTACATTGTCTCACACCTACTCCAAAAATAACAATAATTAATTAAAATTTAGTGCATATCGATTTGTGTTGAAATTTTTTTTTGGAAGTCGGGTTTTATTTTCATTAAAATTTGCATTTGCGCCACCAATATAGAAATTCCTCATTTATTAAATCCATCTTTTAGGTAGTTCTTACTGAATTTTATTCTATTTGGGGTCGATAGGTAGCTGCTATGAATATTTCAGCCTAGTTCATAAATTCCACTGAAACTGTGCCATTTCATAAAGCCCGTGCGTCAAAACCCTCTTGAATTGATCGCCGCAGGTGTGCTTTTCAGCTCCTACATTAGTGGTCGTAAGAAAACAATTATTATCTTTCTACATCCACCTACGGAACCTTTTCTTCACTTGACCCAATAGGAAATTCGCCGCTTACTTAAGATTTCAGACGCTTTCGACAATAAAATGAAGGAACCGCTTCATAGTCTGCCATCGAAACGAAATTCCCCTGTACCACCTTTCATTCCGTCCTCATACTCTTTTACCGCGGTATTCTTCACTTCTTCAATTCTCTACGGTTAAATACCGAATAGCTCCGATCATACACGACACTATTTCTACGGCTAAACGGTCTACGGGTTGTTGTTCTTCCTCACCGCGCAACCTGTCAGCCTAAGTCAACGACAGGTGCGATTGTCCGTTTTTCAGTCACAATTTTTTTTCACGCACGATGGATTAGCATCCGAACCCCAGGACGAAAAAGAGTGCTTTTCGAGGACTTTGTTCAGTGATCTTCCAGAAAAAGGATAAACTGGATCGATATCCCGCGAGCAGTGGTACCGGTGAGTGCAATGAATGACGCTTTAGCTTGACTTGCAAGAAGTGCTATAAGGTAATTTGTGTGCAGATGTCTAATGGGGCAGATTGTATCTCGGGCGACTGTTACGAGCTAGATGGTACACCGTGAAACGGCTGCTTTGGGTATAAAATTTTATTATTTTTGTGTAGAACAACTATGCGGGTAACTAAATTCATCCTTATTTTGCCATGAAATTTTATCACTTATCGATACCTACCTTTAAATATAAAAGTTCAGTGTCATCTGATACATTACATTCGAAAAATCATTGAATTATTATTGGTTTGTAACTGATAATTGCTAAGAAAGTATCGATTTTGTGAAGATATCGAACCTAGCTCTATCTTTCTTATAGATTACATATATAGATCAGAAGAATTCAAGACCTTTCAACCTGGAGTTACCTCTGCTACATTCTATTACTTAGATCAACGAACTTTCGGCAAATCCTTGCATTAGGAATTTGAGAAACGATTGAAATTTGATATATCCTTTGTCCAGATGGATTGGTACATGGAACAGACCTCTTCTGGAGTTGATAGTGGAACAAATAAGTGTTAGATTTTCTTTCATATTGGGTTTAACACATGGCTTATAAGACAGTCTGAAAGAATTTGCTTCATATCTTTTGTCCAGATGGATTGCTATATGGAAGAGACCTATCCTTGAAATGATTGTGAACCAAATGAGTGTTTCAATTTCATGTCATGTTGAGTTTCAAATATGTCTTATAAGGTAGTTCAACTTTGTTTTATCTGTTATGGAGGCGAAGGAAAGAATCTGCATCAGATATTTTCATGGGCAACCACAGAATTTTTTCTCAGGCCAAATAATGATTGGATGAGGCGCAGGCAAGATTAGTCTTAGGTTTTGGTCAAAAACAAGAAGTGAATCAAAATCTCAGGGGGGACCACGGCACCCACCCTGCCCCCCCCTGCGGGTGCTCATGAATATTTTCGTAATGTTAAAATTACTGTTGTGGTATAATTTTTCCTTGAATTTTCTCATACTTTTTGTTATCATTTTTGAATATCGGCGTTCTTCATGTCATCGGAAATTGTGAGAATTGTTGAATTTTTTCAGTAATGAACTTTAATCAATTTAGGGTGAGATGATTGTTGCCAGATTGCAACAGATTTTCGTTTTTATTCTCGGAACAATAGACCTTCAAAGTTTCCAAGAGAATCTCTGGACTGTAAATGATATTTTTCGTCCTTTTCTCGAAACAATCAAAACACAGATCTTAGAGAATTTATGTTTCAAAAACTTCTTTTACGCATTTACGTCAAGTACACTGAGTCCCATTCTGGTTGAAACTGCACTGTATCCTGTGTCTCATTATTAAAGATAGAGACATGTGGTTTTCGTGATAACTACTTTTGTACAGGGTCAAAACGAAAATGGTCACTTTTGGGGATGTTATTATTTCTCATGCCCTGTATAAGATTGAAAAACAATTAAAACTGCTTCAATAATTATTTTTACATAAAAGTCAGTGGCGAAGTTAGAAAATTTTTTAGAGTGCTGATTTTGGATTAGGCACAAACTCTGTTTTCAAATGGAACACTCGGTATATTTCAACTTCAAATCAAATTTGCAATATTTTTTGTGAAATAGCTGAGATACATCAGTGCAGTCTTAATCAAAATGGGACACATTGTACAAGTATTTATTTAGGGTATTTTTGGAGAACCCGATGATATTGAGAAAAACAAATCACGGGTATGGGAGACTGGTCTCTTTTCCCTTGGACCCCCATCGGTATTTCTTACAGATCCGCTGATACGATAACTATCAAAACCGTACCGCGTCTGCTCTATTTAATTTTGTTTTCAGGTGGAAAATGTTTAAGAAAATTACTCTTATTCTCGTTTCTTCACGAATTCGAGTTTTTTTTTAAATGGTGAGGCTCCTATGAAAGAGAATGTTGATGAGATTGAAATCCTGATTTTCTTACTACAAAAAAAAAAAAAAAAATATTTTCCTTTAGCTGCAATGCTGCAAACCAAGGCAACTTTAATGTTTCAAATGTATATTATGCATTTCATGCTCGATTTTATATCGTAATATCTGGGATCATTGGAAAGCTGACAAAAAATAGAATATCTTTTTTTAGTTATGAAAATTGAGTTTCAGGTTTACTCAAAAAAGATGTTATATTTGTTTCAACCTAGCTCATTACATTAATGAAAAGAATCCTTCGACTCTGAAAATGCAAGATTTTTTCATCTCTTTATTGATTTAAAACAATAATTCAAGCATAACTTTGTTTATTCATTTTGTTTCATAAATGGTATAATACAAGAAACATGACGTCATGAGGATATGATGAGATTAAAATTTTCATTCTACACAACGTCGAGATTCAAATTGTAGACGTGCGAAATGGACCTGTAATCTGAAGATAAAATTGGTTAAAATAGTATCTACTGTTGAAATAAAACTAATAAAAATTGAAGATTAAACATAAACACCTACCACTCTCAAATGAAAACGAAATCAAAATGTTTTCAAGAATGGGAACTCGCAAAATTTTAGAATGTGGGGTTTAAATCGAAACATGAAATTGGTAAATTCACGAGAGTTTCGTGCCTTCAACATACACACTGTATTTTAAACAGTAATACACATTCTAAATTTTTTTCTGTGTAATAAATTGATTCTTGATATAATACAATAAATCTAGAGACCACAAATCAAGGGGCCCCTCAGAACTATCTGTTAGTTCCAAATGAATCAAAAAATAATTGCTTTACGAAATGATCCCAGTTTGAAACACCATATTCATAATGTTACAGCCATTTCATCCTGATAATATTTGCACTACATTTCAAGATAATATTGCAGATAAAATTTGCCTTACGAATCGTTAGGAAAAAGTGTGAACACATAAACATTATTAAGTGATCCTTCATACATGCTGGAAAAGATTAATTTCACCGTAAGCGTGTTGGATGAAGAAAGGTAATAAAAGTATTTCGATGTTTTTTAATTATTTTTGACTTCATAATAGGGTATTCAATTTTACACTTTGTATTTCCCATTGGGGTTATTCAACTTATTTCATTAGAACCTCTGATATAATTAAATGTTGCACAAGTCAGAACAATGCAATAAATTGTTCTGCAAGGCGACGAGTACGAAATCCGCGTATTATTTTTGTGTTGGAACATTCGGTTTGCAGTCAAGATAAGAAAAACGACATTCTTATCTTGTCAACATTTCAATTATCTCCTCCATTAAAGAATACAATATTTTTATATATACCTTCCCAGGTAACATTTCTTGAATATTCTAAGAGATAACTCTGGGGGGGGGTTAATCATGAATCTTTAATACACTAAAGTACTCAGTACTAGATTTTGAGCTTCAGAATAAGTAGGTACTGCAAGAAATTTGGATATACGTTCTTAGATACTTAATGTTGGTTTAGTTTAGTATTGATTTTTATTCAAAGCGGTTTTCATTTAAGATTCATTCAGTTTTGGGTATCTTTGAATAGACATCTGCCCTGCTCATATTCTGTCAAGTTTTTGTGATAATTTGTATTTGGTATACGACAAATTTCAATTTTAAGTATGCTTGATATGACAAGAATCGATTTTCATTCTAGAACATTGGTAAAATTTCAAAGTATTGGGCAACGATCAGAAAGAAGAATGTGAACATCATGGAGTTATATGTTAAAATGTCACATAGAGTCATATCCCGGATTTGTTCCCATCAGATTCTATTTCAAAAATACGATAATCTAGTAGGAGAAGCGAACAATTCGAAAGTGAGCTTAATTAGATTAGACTACATGTTGTTTTAGAGTAACACTGATCTTTGAGGGGGGGTTGAATGTCAGGAGATTTAAAGAAAAGTTCCTAACGATGTAGGTCTTGAATATTTCAATTCTGGAATTCAAGTCTCTGAACACAAAAGGGACATAGGTTTAATGAAACTTTTCATCTCAAAATCACGTAGAGATTCTGAAAAATTCCGTATATTAAACGGAGAGTCAGGAATATTTTATATCTACTTTCTGTAGATGGATAGAGGTTTCAGAAAAAATATGGTTGAAAACACCATGGAATTTCATTACCTACAAGTTTTGCATTCATGAAAGTGGCTCTATTCTTGATCCAACTAACTGAATTTTTCGATCATTTCATATGGTAATTTGCATTTAACGTGATCAAAAAATGTATATATTCAAATGTATATTAAAAATGAATCAGAAATGACAAAATTATTCTCAATGGCTTGTACAGGTGAAATATCAACCAGGCATTTCCAATACTCGAAAAATGTTCATCTTGACTTTATATCGATTCTGTTGAATCTAATTGATTTAGGGATGTTGTGCATAGATCAGCACCAGAAGGTATATTTAACATACATAATGAGTCGAAATGCCTAGATTTTTTCTTGTTTGGACTTCTTTGATTAAGTTCAAGTTATGAAATTGAATTTTTCTGAAACAGAATTGTGCAAAACTGAATGAATAATTATCCATCGGTTATTTCTCAAGCGAAATTTCGAGTAAATACAATTTTTTCATTGTAACCATTCGACGAGCTGATCATTTATTCATTTGACTGACATTACGATTGCGTTTTTACTCGATATTCAATACACAATAAAGCTAGTAGCAATTACATTGCGTACAATACAAGTTGGAGGATCAATCGCGATTGACAAGAAGTAAGAACAAGTTGGACTTGACATCGAACAACCGTAAAAATCTTTGAAACCTGAATCGTTGACGATTCTACATTCCTCTAGCTGGCTGAAAGCTAGTGGTTGAGAAGTTTAAATTGATATGATTTATTCCAGATGATATATATTCAATTTGTTTACTCTCACGTTCAAGATAACTTCGCTGCTAAACACGCACTGTTGATAATAATTCAGCAAGACCTTCGTTGATCGTTTTTTTTCAAAACTTGGTTAATGATTGACAGGTTTTTATTGTCTTGATTCAGATCAAAACACAGTGTTTGCAACAGGGTACTACTCGGTATATTGATCGGAAATAAATCTCAGGAAATAACTATACAAAAATTAGAGAAAAAAGAGGAAGGAAAACAAAAGAATCCTGAAAACGGCAGTCGAGTTATACACTGCGCAAAAAATTACCGCACATTCTGAAAATCTCAATTTTAATGAAAGTTAACTCTACATTGACTGACATTGACTTTATAACTTATTTTTTATGTTCTCCCGGGAAGGTTTTGAACGAAACAAGACACATTAAATATTGGAGAAATTAAGGAATTTTCCGAATCTTATGTGAAAGAAGAGAAATGAACAATTATCAAAATACTGAAATGACGATTAGTGATTCAATACTTGGTATTTCCACCCCTTGCGTTAGTTACAGCTCGGCAACGACGGTTCATACACAAAATGAATCATCTTAAAATGTTCTGATCTAATTCTTCCGAGATTTCTCCGAGTCATTAAGAGTAGCTGGATGATTTTCTGAACTTCTCAGCCTTCTATTGAGATTGTCCCAAACCTGCTCAATCGGATTGAGATCTGGACTTCTTGTTGGCCATTCCATTCGATAGACTTCAACCTCTTCAAGGTACTCCTGAACGATGCGCGCACGATGGGGTCTGGCATTATCGCCCATGAAAATGAAATTTTCACCATTGTATGGGACAAATGGCACTATATGCTCTTCAAGAATGTTCTTTATATAATTATCAGCATTCATAGCTCCATTATCAACGACCACTAGGTCAAAGATATTCCACCCCATACCATAATCGATCCTCTCCCAAAACCAGTAGTATTCAGGAAATTGTACGTTTGGTACAAGGGAAAGTCGATCACAATGGTAGAGACCGAATCTAGACTCATTTGTGAAGAGAACTTTTTCCCTCTTCCCAATGACTATGCCCTCTCGCAAAATCCAAACGCGCCCTTCGATGGGCTGGGGTAAGAGCTGGGCCTCTTGCCGCGACACGAGGCCTTAAATCATATTCTCTGAGGCGATTTCTTATTGTATGAGTCATGGAGGTAAAGAAAGTGGAGGGGGCATAACGTTTGAAAAGTGTCACCAAAACAAATCCGGATTTGGCAAACCAAGAGGGCCGACTTCGAGGTATTTTAAACTGTAGGTTCTGCAATTTTGGCCTTATTTATTATTCGTTCGTTGGTTTTGGCAGTTGTATGTAGTGAAAAAACATATAAGAAATGGTTTCTTGTACAGCATATGCTGATCTTACTCGAAAATTAATGGTGAAAAGCTGAATTTTTTGACGTTTGTGAATACATGGTTTAATTATTGTTGTATACAACTTTAATTGATAGGGGTACACGAGATAATTTACCTATTCGTTTCAATGCATATTATCTGAATTTGTATGTACCTTAATTGAAAAAATAGGATGTATAATTAGTTACAGGAACATTCCGTACGTAATTCAACCCACCAATTCATTAAAAGCAATTGTTTATGATATTTTGACTCCTTGATTTGTTTCGATCATTATTTATTCATCTTTAGGTCATTAAAAGAGAATCGAACAAACTTCGAATTGTAAAAATTCAAATATACAAAATTCTCGCCACAAATTTGGCTCAGCAACATGGCGGATTTTTGGTGACACTTTCATAGCAAGGGAAACATAGGATATGCTACCTCCCCTTCTTCTACCTCCATGGTATGAGTGCTAATTTGCACCCCATTAGTTTGCTCGAGCTGATTTCGAAGGAGGTGAGCGGTAGCTAACCGTTGTCTCAACGAAGAAACTCTCAAGTAACGTTCTTGAATGGCAGTTGTTACCCGTGGTTTACCCTGTCCTGGTCTTCGGACATTCATACCTGCCTCCCAGAATAGCTTCAACATTCTGGACACTCTTGTATGGGAAACTCCAAATCTGTCTGCAATTCTTGTGTCCATAATGTCCACAATTCTTCTCGCAAAACTACCGCTTGGGCACATTCCTCTTGGGTCAAATTGCATGTTTCGCGTTGCATAGCGATCGAGTGTAGAAAATCAAACGAAAGAAAAACTACTGATCAGTAGAATTGATCGAGAACAATTGATTTTAGAATGGAGCCAATAAATTAAGAATCTGATAATATCTTTTTTTTTTATTCCTGCTGGGAAAAAACATCTGTATTGAAGAAAAACGTTGAAAGTGGATAACATATGCATGCATGATTCTGATAAAAATAATAATCATTGAAAACACCTTCAGTTTTAGAATAAATTTGAGATTTCCATTATGTGCGTTAATTTCTTTGCGCACTGTAGTATAGATTGATCAAATCAACTGAATATTTTAACGAAGAGAGAATTAAGAAATGACTAGGTTCCTGGTTTTTCATCTGAAACTTGAACTCGTTTAATTCCAGCCGTTAGATCCGTTTCACGGAGTTATATTATCATCAAGTAATAATGATATGATCAACTGCATAAGATTATATGAATTTGTTCTCACTTTGCTGTTTATAACGAGATTATATCTAATTAGCACAATTTCCTCCATAATTACAACGATTGTCGATTTCTGGTATCAATGCAGAAGATTCATTTCACCATTTTCTTCTTGTTATAGGAAATCGGTCATGTGAATATCGATGTCGTATTAATTCACTATTGAATAAAAAAAATAATGTTTCAATTGTTCTGAAGGTCAGTGGAACTAATCTCTGGAACTATTTCCAATTGAACTAAAAGCTTATTCCTATACTTTTGGAAGATATACAGGGTCTTTCACGAGGAACCTCACCCATATTTATACGGGAAACTACTGAACGTATTTTCATGAAATGCAGCACTTATAAGTATTTCACGATGCTGATGAAATCTAAAATATTTTCAAGGCATGAGCACCTCCGGTTTTTCCGGAAATGACGTCAACTTCCGTTTTTCAAATTAGAACACCATTTTTTTATTGCAGAAATAGATTCCTTAGAAAATTTCAAGTTATTTTGATGTAACATTTTTCAGTTTTGGTTGGAAAATTCTCTCTGAGCGGGAAAATTCGAAAAAAAAATCGAAAATAGAGCTCCGCTGAAACAAGAATAACTTCGAGGTTTTTGGATGGAAAATTTTCATTTTTGGGATTTTTCAAGATGTAAGATTGATGTATCCACTTTAAAAATCGAAATCGCGATTCATGATACAGGGGGTGAAAAAATCGCTTCCAAAGTTAGGGATGACAAAATCGTGAAAAATCAATTTTTTCAAATTAGAACCCCATTTTTTTATGGCAGATATTGAATCTACGTTAAAAAATAATGTGAGTGTATGCATCACACCCTTGCCCTAAAATAGATATTTTCTGAGTTATTCACAAAAAACTGTTTTTCGTCTTGAATTTTCAGCTATTTCTTTTCCCTTCACGCCAAAAAGATGAAATTTTCAGGAACTGTTATTTGAACCATGCTGTAGATTTTTCACCCCTTCTCGAAACCGACTTCAAGTTACTATTAGGAGAACCATGGCAAACTCTCGCAGTTATAACTAGAGAAGATGCTCAAAGTTTTGACCGTTAATTTCTAGACATTTATTTATACGACTCAGGAATGCATCGTGCGTTGCTCTTCTTATTTCATCGGGAGGAAGAGATCTGCAAAAGTGTTTAAAAAACCAAATTAAGTTTCAAAACTATGAATCTAAAAATCTGAACAAACCTGAACGCATTTCTGACTCGTTCTATGCAGTCCTCTTTATCAGTCAGGGGAGTTGAGTAGACAATATTTTTTATCCTACCCCAAACATAATAGTCTAAAGGAGTCAAATCGGGAGAACGTGGTGGCCAAAGATGTGGACCATTGTTCGCCAACCATCGATCTTCAAATAGCCTGTAGAGGATATTTGACACATTGAGTGAATTGTGTGGAGGCGCGCCATCTTGTTGATACCATAAGTCATTATGGTTCTGTACTAGCGGCTCAATTATTTGAGTCAATATGTCAGAACATCTATCTCCTAAGGGAGAACATTCTTTAAATAATGCAAACATGTGTAGTGTTCTATCTTACCAGTTAAAGTCCCATCATAAATGTGAACATCGAGAATTGCATTATTTTTGATGGCGCAAAAAACATTGAAACTCCAGGTCTCTTGAAAGTTCCATTGTCTGAAGTGGTGGTTGTTCTCTTCATCCCAATAATGACTGTTATGCCTATTGAAAGAACCATTCTTTGTGAATTTAGATTCATCTGTCCAAATTATACAGTCCAAAAAGTTTTCATTCTCTTGAAATCGAATCATCATAGCTTCGCAAAACTCTGTTCTCCTGACGAAATCAGTTTCCTTCAAATGCTGTACCCTATTGAATTTATATGGGTGCATTTTATGTTTTTTAAATATTCTCCAAACACTCGATTGAGATAATCCCAGATCAATCTCGGCATCTTTGAGAGAATTTTGAGGATTCACACGAAAATATACAAGAACTGTAATTTCGTTGTTCCCATCTTCTACTACACTTTTTTCTCTGCGTATAGTTTTCTTAACGAAAGATCCGACATTTCTCAAGTTTGTCATGGTTCTGTTAATGGTATCTCTCGTTGGTCTGGGTCGGTCAGGAAACCTCTCAATGAACAGTCGAATCGTTCTATCTACAACTTTATTACATTCTCCATGAAGTATAATGAGATTTAAATAATCTTCATTGGTAAAATTAGGCATAGTGATCGATTTTATAACTTAATACGAATTATCACCAAATTAATAGTAAACACAAAATGCTACTGAATAAACAGGAATTTGGCAGATGTAATTAATGATATCTATCATAAAAAAAAAAGAATGTAAAACATGGTAAGTTTTTGCATATGGTTCATAAGGAATTATTTATTTATCACTGGAGAGAAAACCGATGGCCGATTAGTTGAAATAAAGAGGTTTCCGATACAAATTCGAATCAAAATTCGCCATCTATTTAGGAACAACCTGTAACTTTTTTCTCTTGCATATTAGGGTAGTAAATTTTAAAACATGGTTTAAGTAACAGTTCCTGAAAATTTCATCTTTTTGGCGTGAAGGGAAAAGAAATAGCTGAAAATTCAAGACGAAAAACAGTTTTTTGTGAATAACTCAGAAAATATCCATTTTAGGGCAAGGGTGTGATGCATACACTCACATTATTTTTTAACGTAGATTCAATATCTGCCATAAAAAAATGGGGTTCTAATTTGAAAAAATTGATTTTTCACGATTTTGTCATCCCTAACTTTGGAAGCGATTTTTTCACCCCCTGTATCATGAATCGCGATTTCGATTTTTAAAGTGGATACATCAATCTTACATCTTGAAAAATCCCAAAAATGAAAATTTTCCATCCAAAAACCTCGAAGTTATTCTTGTTTCAGCGGAGCTCTATTTTCGATTTTTTTTTCGAATTTTCCCGCTCAGAGAGAATTTTCCAACCAAAACTGAAAAATGTTACATCAAAATAACTTGAAATTTTCTAAGGAATCTATTTCTGCAATAAAAAAGTGGTGTTCTAATTTGAAAAACGGAAGTTGACGTCATTTCCGGAAAAACCGGAGGTGCTCATGCCTTGAAAATATTTTAGATTTCATCAGCATCGTGAAATACTTATAAGTGCTGAATTTCATGAAAATACTTTCAGTACTTTCCCGTATAAATATGGGTGAGGTTCCTCGTGAAAGACCCTGTATACATACTTGCTTTAGAGAAAATATTAGGAATGATTTTTTCTCATTTGGTTTTCCTGAGGGTTTTTCTGACATATTTCGAACAATTTTAAAGGGACATTTCGAGAGTGTTCCGGGTTAATGGGCTGAGGTTTATTAGGAATTATTAAACCTAACGTTTCGCCAGCATCCAGCATCTGCGCTAGGCTTCTTCAGAGGTTCTTGAGTCCTGCAATTGAAAATTTCTTCATGGAGAAATTCGAACAAAGTGCAATAGAAACGGCATCAAAGAAACCATGTACAAGGTGAACAAAATTGTTGACACTTGAAGTACAACTTTTTAACCGTGAGACACGGTGGTCTTTTTTAGGGAAACTGATAATGCCATCAGCTGTTTTCCTCTATCTTCTTTTGTTTTCGGTTTATAGGCCGAAATTGAAATTGGGGCGATTTTAACTTTGGCCATTATATCCGTTTCTGTTTGTTCTAGTATGTTGAAATGAAAACATTATACAGGTACTTTTTTCATAGCAATCAAGTAGCGTACTTTGATTTCTTCCTAAGAGGTTTCCTTGCTGAGCTAAAACATGAACTTGTGTTTTTTTCTTATAGAAACAATTGTTTGAATTGGCTCAGAAAGAATCGCAATTTTTTTCCCGTTTCAGAAATATATCTGAACAGATATGAAACCACGGATAATCAATGGCAAAATAATAATGACACCCATGCGTATTCTGTGATTCAGCCTACTCAATACTCAATGATTATAATTTCAAATACAAATTATATTTTTCATGATATCTGAAGAAATCTGCAGGCGATGTATGATAGATAGATAGATAGATAGATATATTTCTGAAACCAGCCATTTCAATTTATTGTGACCATAAGAAAAAACTCAACTCTATGTTATAGCTCAGCAAGGAAACCTGTTCGGAAAAAATGAAGTACGCTACTGGATTGCTATGAAAAAAACGGCCTGTATTATGTTCATTTCATTCTGACACGAACAGAAACGGAGATAATGGCCAAAGTTGAAATCGCGCAAATTTTAATATTGGCCTATAACTCCAAAACAAAAGAAGATTGTCTTAGTATATAGCCGTAAAATTCAGAGCAGTCTCTGTATCGCATCAAACAATTTCCAGACGAGTGGACCAAATTGATCAATGAAGGTATATCTAAAAAACTGTGGAACTGATAGAAAAGTGTAAGTATTTTTCGCTACCCTTAGTTGAAAGTACTGACCTATCACCTATCGGATATCAGCCAGGCACTGGCGTCGGGCGTCGCTACGGGGAGGGGGTAATGGGGATAATGGGGGAAATTTCCCTCCCCCCAGGAAAATAGTATCTTCTGAAAAATAAGACATACAATCATCACATAGGGGCATATCGTGACAATATACTATATCCTAAATATTATCTCAACGTCGATAATACTTTTGTTGTTTGGAGTCACAGAGATGAAGAATTACAAGTTTCCTTAATTTACTTAATAAAAGGCATCCCAATCATTCAATTCATGACGTAAATTGTGAAAATGGTACTCCACCTTTTCTAGACGACACGATTACACTGGTAACAGATATCTATGCGAAGGGCACAATAATCACCAACAATAAACACACTCGTAGAGAGGGCCCGACGTTTATACGATTCAGAACTCCAAGGGGATGAACATGAACATTCACAGCATTATTTATAGCAAATGTAGAAGGAAAGACATATTATAATAACACAGCTTACCCATACCGAAGGTTAGAGAAAGAAGTGATAGAACACTTAAAAGACACAATATAGTGACGGCCATTCGAAAACTTGTGGCAATTATCAAAACTACGGAATACAGAGTCGAACTTTCACAAGCCGGTATTTATCGGATACCTTACGACTGCGGTAAAGTCTACATTGTTACTACAAAATACTCAATAAGAGAATCAAGGAGCTGGCCAATAAGTCTGGAGGACACTTTTAATGTTATTAAAACCGGTAAGGTTGTAAAATCATCTAATGCTGATGTCTGTGAGTCTCTAACTAACGAATATTATCTAACAAGGAAATAATTTCGGTCTTCTCAGCCCTTGTCTGTTAGGTTTTTCTCTTGATGTTTTACTTCCAATTGTAGTGAGCATCGTCAGAGGAATCCTGGCCAACTATTGCAGTTTGATTTTCAGTCTGTTCTGATTACAACTTAGCACCTGCTAGGGTCATCGAAACCTCAGATCAAAACCATCAGCCATATCCTCCTGAAGAAGTTTTAGTTTTTCAATGCGAATATGTCATACCAAAAGGAAAAACCTTGTAGTGTAACTGGTCCATGAACATAGAACATTTATTATTGATCCTGAATAATTGAAGCCGAATGGCGGCAGTCCCAGATAACTATAGAACGAATCAAAAATATTAAACCGAATTTTGAAACTGACACTCAAAGTTCGAACTGAACCTGCACAATCAAGTAGGTATTATCACGAAATGTTTGGACACATGCGAACTCGCATAGAGTATGTTTTCACGAAGAGAACCTAGTTTTAATGGCACGAAACGTCTCACGAAAATACGTGTGAATCACGAACAAAAAAAAAGGAATCATGGTCCGTTGACGAAGCTAATTGATCTCGAAGAACGTACTTCCTAATACGGACGGACTATTCGTTTTTGTATCACTGTGGAATTGTTCTTGGCCAAAGCTTTCAAGATTGTTTTGTCGTATTTCGATTTCTTTATTTTCACACCTTGTTTAGCTGTCAAAAATAGATTCGCGATAGTGGTGATTTATGCTCAATTTCCTCGATAACACGTTGAAGAATCCTTTCACGCGATCTAGGTGGTCCAGTTTCCAAACTGGTTTCACTTCGCTTGATCTCAATTTGAGAAAATACAGGGGTTGTCGATAAAAAATGCACAATCGTGCATGTTTTTTCATTAAATGATCATTTACTGTGCGTTCATTCATTTTTGAACAGTTTTTTTCATTGGCTGGATCACATACCTATACGTTCGAATGCAAGGGAATACTTAAAAAGTCTCCAAATGGTGTAATTATTCCGAAAAATTACCATCGTATCGAAGATCTATGCCATAATGAGATATTTTTGCAGAATAATCAAATTAAACCATCAATGAAATACTTTCTGCACAACTTTTCCACAATAACATTCGATAGGAAAAACTTTGATTGTTTTAATTCTCAAGATTCATAAAAACATCAATTTTAATTGTAACTTATTCATCCATGAAATCACATATTGAGTAAATAAAAATTTACTGATTCATCGAAATAAATGAAGAAAAACCTTAAAAAAATATTACATATGGAACAATAACTGCTGAAAAATATGAATTACCTTTTGGATATCAGTCTTACGAACGCTTGCCACTATTCGGAACTAAAATGAGTCCTTAGTTAGAAAACAGGAGCCCACGCATAATTACTGCAAGATCATATTATGCACGCGCATCTGATTTGTGTCTCAGGACTAAATGTAGTTCCGAATTTAGTGCAGTGGCAAGCAGCCCTAGGCAGAATTCAATTGTTCTTTTGGTCACTCAGATACCCAATTTCTAAGAAACAGATTTTCAAGTGCTATCTTATCCTCCAGCATACGAAATCGTATTGTCATTGCCAAACTTGAATCAAAAATAAAATCAAGTAAATTTTTGATCAATATTAAAAGGAGCAGCCGACTCTTCTATCCTATTGTAAACCCGACATGTCCGCACCTTCTTAATTTGAACAAATTGCATTTGGCCCACAAATACACTGCATAATTTAATTGATTTTACATTACAGTTATAGTTGAATGGTCTGTTTCAGCAAATGGCATGTTTCATCGATCCCTGAGGAACACCACACTTTATGTTATGATGTAAGAGACATATGTGTGCACCTAGTTAAGAAAACGACTTTAACAGATTATTGATCTCGTCTCTTAGGCGGTATCTGTAAAAGGCTTTTTTCAAGTCCCTTAAAATAATGAAACACTTTTTTTTATGTTCAGAGCTCTCATAGGGTTCAGTAAGTTGAATGAGATATATGTTTTTTTCTTGGCCATGATGACAATTCGACAAAATAATATGTTCACTTGGGCTGCGTTCACAAACTTACTCAGAGAGTAGAGTGAGGGTATGGCCATGTGATCAGTCATATTTCGGTCTTTACACTCGTCGTTCACAATCCTACTCTGGCAAATGTCATTCAAACATGTCAATAATACTTTTGCATATACATTTTTTATATTTATTTTAATATTGAATTGTTGCTATCGTGAATGAATAATAGAAGTTTAAGAAAAAAATTCTCGCCTATAGTCGTACATTTTTAGTTGTGTCTTTGAAGTATAGACTATTTTTTTTTATTTCAAAAGCATAGTACAACCGTGTTTTTTTATGGTTGTGAGGGAACTGATAAATGTTCTCAGGACGTTGAATTACTTCTAATGTAATGCAAGCAGAAAATTGAAAATTTTGTAACATGTTTTGTTGTTTTATTGACTCTACGCCAGAAAAATTCTAATAATTCGTAACAAGAAATAGTTACCATTAATTATCTCCTGGTAAAGTTTACTTTGAGCTTCGTTAATTCCACTGCTAGCAATTTCATCAAATTATTATCAATCATTTAAGTCATTCTTTCCTGTATTTCTTTTTTCACAGAATAGTGGTTTCACGCGGAAAATTAATTATTTCGTATTTCGTTAATGAAATGAAACAAAACTAGAAATAAATAATTATTCGAATAATATTTAAGTTTCAAAAAGTCTGCAGGAACAGGACAGAAGAAAATCGTACGTCATAACTGTCAGAGTATGTGTTCACTCTCCCAAATAGCAGAGTATGCAGAGTCAAGCGCAGCCAAGCCCCCCGACCGAGGTTATATAAGGACGTACAATCTGCGTCCCTGTCACACTCAGGCAGTTCAGTCCAGTGAGAACATCTGAAATATAACTCCTGAAGATGCCAGACACTCGAACTGGCGAAACGTCGAGAACTAATCTACGACGACGGCCTAAATGCTCGAAAGAACAGGTTATATTGAACGATGGCCGCGAAAGCCTCAACCAATTCAAAAATAACTTGTTTTTTCTGAGAAAAACCATAGGAAGGAAAACTCAGTTTTTGATTATATGTTGGTGAATTCTAAAAACGAGACATGAACAAAACAACGAACCTTGAAAATTCCATATCTTTCGAATTGACAGTCCCCATAGAACTTCATTTAATCTATCCTAGCTTTGGTTTTGTTTTTAGTTTGTCACGTTGTCGTACAGTCCTACGTATATCCATCATTGTCACAGTTGTTTCTCAAGACATCTCCTTTCTTATGCAAGACTTTATTTTCGCTCATAAATTGCACTCATAATATCTGAATGATCTCATGATGGTCTAGACATGGTTGTGGGAGTCGAAAAGGTATGAAGAACATCAAAACGTAACGTACGTAACTTTTTATTATGCGATTGGGTTCAATAACTCCATACCTCCAGTTCCAAGAATTATATTTCGAAATCAATGGATCTGAGACGTTCATATCGGCTGCGGAATTAACAATGTATGAAGAGCCATTTTGAATTGTTAATGACAATGCGTGCTTGATGTGGATCTTCTTACGTTCATCTACCAGAACAGTACTACACGCATCACGGATTACAAGTTATAGAACGGTAGGTGGAACGCATCTGAGTTGATATCTTCAAATCTATGCATCCCCACCTTTGAGCTCCAGCAGACCGAGTACTATTCCTTCTATGGTACCAAGAACACTTTTTGTAGAATTCGCGAAGGTATGGTCCACCTGCTTTTAATGAGTACCAGAATGTCACAAATATTGAATCCCCACTTCGTTTTTCGTGTATGAGTTATGGTTCCTAACGAGGTACCACCGTGAAAGTCGACTTGGTACTACTAGTACTGCTACTCCGTTTTTGTGCGAACGTCTATCAATTGTTCTATTCAACTCGCCATTGTTACATCATGTAGGAAAGTTTAAAAACCTCCAGGTCGTATTGAAATACATGAACAACAGTTACAAAATAATTGTTTATGGTTCTCAACATTGATGTGAAGTTTCTTGGCTATTATTGCGTTCGAACATGGCGAAATGAACGGGTTGTGCGTAGAATCGATTCATTGGTTGAGGGGTTGAAAATTGTGGAAATGTCGTCATGTTATGGCATCAGGACGAACGGTTCGGCAGGTTAAGCATGGGGAGAAGTTGCGAAGATCCCAGAATTCCCTGAACCCAGTCTCGTCGATTGAGTGTACCATAAACCATGGCAAAGAGGCCAAACTGTTCAAGATTGGTGAGTTCAAGCTAAAAGGGTTGTACCATAAGTTCATGATATTATTTGTATTTTTTGCACCCGTTTTAAAATTTTTCCTTTTGTTTTTTACCGGGGAGAATCTTATACTTCCTATCGAGTTTTTTCAACAGTAGACTTTTCCGGTCTTGAATATTCTTCTTGCCCTTACAAAATTTGGTTCACTTATGAAGGTAACTGTCTTATGAAGAAAATTGGTCATATACGTCCCCTACACTGTTCTATCATGATCTCTAATATTTGCGCCCCTTATGAAATTCTGGTCATATCTGTCATTAATTTTTGTTTAATTGATTTAATTTATCTTCTTAATATTTCAATCAGGACCAATATAAATCTTCGGATTTTTTTTTCAATTGTTCGAAAATGAATGAGAGAATGAACAGGTTTTTAAGAAAAAGAAAAATTCTTTGCCTTAACGGAGGCTACATCGGGATATTTTCGAAACATAAAAGAATTCAAATTGGTAATCATCGAAATGCAGGCCAATTTCAATTCCCAGGCCACGGATCATGAGATTGGAGTGATGATATAAGATTTTGTCACTGAGATGAAAGATATACCGGTTTCAGCCTTGTTTGTCATCATCAGTATCTTATACACCTCAGAGACAAAATCTTCATAAAAACTTTGATATTTATAGCAATTAGATGTGATGTAGTGGGTGAAAACTACAAAACAGTCACATCCAATTGAATCTAATTGTTCCTCATCTCCGATCAAATGCTAAAAAAAGAAATCTTTACTTCCCCTTTCACTGAATGAGATTTCAGCAGTGGCTCTATTCATTTTGATGATTACCAATTTGAAATCTTGTATGTTTCAAAAATAAACAGGTTTACATTAAGTCTGAACTTCTGTGGGTTTGCTCAAATAATGGGGGAATCTCAGAATTCCATCGTATAGTCAGATTTAGTTTTCCAGTTCCAATATGAATGGAGTACTTTCAAAAAATCAAAACAAAGGTTCATATAACAGATTGTTTGTAGCTATCAATAGTAAGTTAAGGTTTTCTTCCACTATTCACTGTTAAACATACGGCAGATATACAACAGCACAAATTAAACGAGAAAGAATTAATCCTCCAGGCACACTTCAATATTTACTTAATTGTATTTTTTCATCGATTCGTTCAAAAATGCTGAAAAATGAAGAATTCATTCATTTTTACATGAATATTTCAAATAATTCTGTTATAACTCCTCTAGGGTTGATAATACGGAAAAAGACTAATTTGTCTTTTCAGCGTGTATCGAAAATGTGGAAAATCCCCTGATTTTCGGTCACTGCTTGTAAAATTTTTTTTTCTTATAGCATATTATGTGAGTAGTGAATAAAGTAGCTAAGAGGACTATGGAATTGAAAATCCTTTTTGTGGTGCCCAGTTTTTCATCTTTATTTGTAGTCTTTTTCAACAGATTTTCTCAAGGCTATTTAAATTAAAATAGACAAGAATACAAAATTGTCAATTATGAAAATTGTAAAGAATCACTGTATAAGAGAGGAGGTGAAACACTCAAATCCCTTACAGACTCAACCTATTCAAATGAAAACGTCTAAAATGTCCTCTAAGCCATCCCATACACTACTTAAATGTTTGAAAAATAGTATACGAATACTATATCAAAGCATATCATCTCAAAATATTCTGTTAATATTCGGCCACCATTTTAGACTCAAAGTCGATTTGGGATTCGGTTCAAATGTTTTCAAATTTTCAATATGTAGACGGTAGCAAAGTCACTCGAAGTTGGACCAACAATGTCGTTACTTAAGCTTCTAACTCAGATTATTATATGTGTAATTTTGTATTTTCTTCTTTTCGCTCTGATTTTTTAAGCTGACATAGTTTGTTATATTTGAAAATGTTTTTTTCTTTCAGTTGAGGTTGATGGTTATGGGCCATACAAGCCAGTGCCACCCCCAAAACCTCTCCCCCAGTTACCTTCAAGTTCTCAGCAATCAGGTTCATCAACGCCTCCTCCCTACAGAATGCCCCCTTACCCCCTGTACAATGAGGCAGCAATTCCAGGGGCAGCAGGCAGCGATGGCCAACTGAGCACTCCACATTCTAATACACAGCAAGGACTGCAAACACATTCCAGTAAATTTCCGGTAAGTCCGGTTGAAATGTGTTAATTAATTTTTCATTCCTTTATTTAGTGTTTAATTATTATGTTGATTTTCGTTCTTTCCATTTCATGTTGGAAGTTTGATAGATATGATGGAATATATTTCATATAAAATTACACAGTCGTTTCTGTACTTAATTTTGTATGAAATGATCTCTGTTTTCGGAGAGATTAGTTGAATGGATTTCAACATGATTACTAATGAAAGAATTCATATAATTTCATTCATTTGATGAATTTTTTTCGTGACATTTCAAATTTATTACAACAATTACTTAAGGTTAGGTTGGTAATTGATCACAATTTCAGAAAAATTGAACTCATGATAACGATAAGTTATTACTAGGTTTTCGCTGAGCAGGTTGAGTGACACATTCAGAAGAAATTATGAATCATGACATTGTCTTTTCGCATGCGACTCTATTCATTTCTTTGATGCCAATCGGAATAACTCAAGAGGGAACGAGTACCTTGAAGCTTCTACCGATCCAGATTGTATGCTCTTCTAGTGTTAATCGCTGTAAAAACAGGTTCAACCAATTAACTTCTCAAAAATGTATTTGGGTTGTGAATATGTTCTTCACTTTGTTTTGTTTTTTTTTTTTCATTTGCGATATTTTCATGTGTTCAGTCTTTTTTGAGTCTAAATTCTTTTTCTCTTATCGGCATATCTATCTACGAATTCACCTACCACATACCTCAGGGGAAACAAATTCCAAAATGTGTCATTAGTATGAGGTATTCTGGAGAAAAAAATAGTTTGAATGATTTGTGAGTATCGAAAATATGTCTGGCAGGAGAAATTTCCATCAAAAATATGCCTCATGGAAATTGATCAGTGGTAAAAACGAATTCAAAGTAATTGGCAGAGAAAGCGATACAAAAGACAAGGATCAAGATTATCATAGCTAACTCACATCTAAAAATTTTATCCAGCCTAAAAAATGTTGATTTTTTGTCACGGAGGGAAAGGATTAGAAGATACAAATCGTCTTGAAAAATATGTACCAGAAAAACGTTGCTTTCTGAACTTAGAGAGTCAGTGGTTAGAAGTGAAATAGCCCATTAAGTTTATGAGTAGTTTCAGCAGAATAATGAAATAACTTCGTTCAGAAGATCTGAAAATATTGACTATTTATGTCGATGAAATAGGTTAATTCACAATTCAAGAGGTTCTTCTGCCGCTGCAGATAGAAATGGAAAGAATTGAATTATGCAATTTCATTATTATATTTGAGAAATCTTTCCTTCATTTCAGTATCGTTATAAGTTCATTAAAGGACTAAAAGCAGTGCTGTAATGAACTCATTTCAGCATTCTTTTCAGTTATATTTTTCTTTTTGTGGTTGTCAATACTGAACTCCGATCCTATCAATTTTCAAATTAAATCACTTCAAATGTCGGAATCTGTCAAATTCTGTAAGTCACACCAACTGCCGAGATACAATACAAAAGTCACTACATATGTTGTAAAATCTGAATTTTTATTTGAATTTCGAGGGTATTCCACGAAATTAGACTGAAATAGAGAAAATATATCATCTAATACTCGTGGCAGAAGGCAATTTCAACACTCCTTCATCGCTCAAATTTCGCATTCGTATTGGAAAAGAAGCCCATACTACAACTTGATTTAGAATAAAGTTGAAAATGTGATTGAGATTATAGTAAAAAAACGGTACTTCATTTTGAGTACTCCTGTTAACCGAAATGTCATTTCAGATTGAAAGAGAAGTTATTCTTTCGAGCACGGATAAAAATTCTAAGATCCCAATTTTACACGACTACAAAAAAAGAACGAAAGCAGTTGTTGCTCCAGACGTTCCACCGAAACAGATGGCAGCTTGGACACTTTCGAATGGACACACTTTGTCTCCAGATCAGGTAGGCTTATTTAAGATACTGTACCTGCTTTAGGTACAAAGAAATCATTCTATATTTTTATGAAGCATCTTCCTATTCTGAAGTCTTATACTCCTCAATTTCCACGTTCCAAAGGCTGGAATCCATCATTTGCGATTGATTTTTTGCTAGCAACCCTTAACCATCGTATTTGAATAAAAATCGTTCGTTTGGACATTGATAATTTTGAATCAAGATATCGTCGAAAAGTTAGAACAATGCTTAAAACTATTCCGAAATGAACACAGGTGAACCTTAATGAAATTGAGGATATCCATTGTCATTAGACCATCTCACCCATTCGAGGTTAGGGAAGTTTCGTGAAGGAACTATTCAAATGACTTTTATTAACAATATCTATTCGATTCTCGATTCAATTGAACCGTTTGCATTCAGACATTCCGTACCCGTATTTGGCACCTTTCGCGAATAGCGGGACGCCATTGGTAGACTCGAAACCTTCTCTGTTCTAGCGCGAGTAAAACAAACAAACTAATCATCTGTAGCATCGCGCTAAGCGTTGTACGTGTTCATTTCCCCAAGTCGTAGTTTTTGCCTATATTAACTGAACTCATCATTTGAGAATTCACCTTTTTGATAACACACATTTAAACCTACACATAGGCACAACAAAGAAAGAATAAAAAAGGTTCGCATTTAAATTCGAGGTTATGTTCAGCTAAAATGAAAAAGAAGTCACAAGTAAGGTCCGAGAAATCTATTGAAAAAATTTATTTTCGAATGAATGTTGAATATAAAAGGCTCTCCTCACCAGACTTGGTGCGATTTGTAAATACAACTGAAACTTTCCACCCACTTTCAATACACTTCAATAGTTAAGTAAAACGCACACAAAATCTTCCATTAATGACATCTATTAATGCTGGATTTCGCATTTTAATACGTAATATTTAGGTGAGATACGTCAATCGTTACATTCAATTTTGTTAAACTAAATTCAAAAATCATGTTCTGAAGAATGAAATACTCCTCATGTTAGAATTTCTTCATTTGATTATTTTTGACCGTCGGAGAAATTTTGCAATCACCTCGTTTATTAATCTAGAGATTAATGGATCTTGACTCGCTCCGTTCACACGTTAATAAACTAGTTGACTAAATTACTATAGTTCGATCATTCCCATCTTCATTCCATGTTTCGATTTGGTAGAGATGTTTTCAGTCTGATCTGAAACCCAACAATCCACCAAACTACTCAAGATTGTATCCTGAATTCTTCTGGAAAGTGAATATTCAAAAATATTTCATTTGGACGGTGTAGAATATAAATTACCTGTATTTTTGTATAGGTAAGCCGAAAAAATCTGACTGGCAACTATATCTACTGAAAAACGTCATGCTAGGCTTAAAACGTTCACAATTTGAAATGGCTGAATAAAGCAACCAGTAAGGATTAATTCAATTGGAAAAAATCTCACTTTTAATTAGCCGATTTAAGTAATTGCTGAATGAAATGACAAATGAAGCTTATTGCACGTATCAAAGTTTTTGCACTCGAGATGTGATTGGTTTATACAATTCGTGCTCGTCTGACCAATGGCATAGCGCCTAATCGTGTAAAGTACCAAATAAGGGTACGAAATGACTAAATGCGCACAGAATAGTTGACCTGAATAATCCTCGCATCATTCTCTCCTACAATTTTTCATGTTTTGAAGCTAGGTAACCTTGACAGTTTTGTTCATAGAGTTTACCATACTTTTGATAGGATAAGTAATCTTAGCCTCTTCTACATCCCAAATTTCATTTATTAGACTTATGGGCTTATTTATTTTTCTACAAGCATACGCTTCCGTCCCTTTTCCGCACACATTTCAATTCTTAAGGGGGTCCCATTTCCAAACGGTGCGTAAAAAACCCCTGCTGTTCTACTCCCGCACACTTTCTGTGTGGGGAAGGAATAGCATTGGTTTTTCCCGCACAATTTTATTAAAGAATAAACTGAATTATGATATGTCTCTATGCGCTGAACGTCAACGATGAGAGTACCATGGTAATGACATGTAGAATTACCTTCGACATTCATATGCATTATGAATTAATATAAGTTACCAAATTTGATCTGTGTATTTAATTAAAATTGTTCTCACAAAAGCGCCTGTGGAAAAAATATTGTTCCTAACTCAAGCACGCAACTGCTTACCCGGCAGTTAAGTGACAGAAAATAACTCCTTTTGTATTTGTTAGGGAAATAACTATTTTCTATTCGGATCTCTGACTATTGATGTTTGCACACAAAACACTTTAATTCCTAATCAATAATTCTGCTTTCCTTTTAACCCCTTCGAATGAAGTTAACTGATAATGTCCTTATACTCCAGTTATAAAATGAGAACAGTAATTGTCGTCAAAATCTTTTTTTACACGTCGCAGCTTGTTTTTGACTTTAAAACGTGGAACTCCCATAAACACTCGAGTTAAGGGTTCATTTCTCTGGAAACGCAATATCTATCTTCTAGGTAAACTTGATATAAATACTTATATCCTCTTTCAAATTAATTTTTATGTGTGAACTCTTCGCATCTGATGAGGTAAATTACAATATTTATTCTGCTATTGAAGCTGAGAAAGATGAGTTCATCTTGAATATGCATCTTTAAACTGGCCGATGCCGTTACAATGTTCTTCCTGCATAAGACTTATTTCCGAGTTCTTCAAAATGAACTCGAATACGAGTAAGGGGTAGAACTGTTTATTACTAGTATTATACAAATTTTTTGAAAGGTGAAATTTAAATTTCATTTCAAACTCTCAGAGAAATATTATTCACAGAAGTTGAAATCGCTCGATCATCTCCGAAATATATCTCATCATTCCGAGATACTTTAAATTCTCCATTGAAAGAAGCAATTGCCTGCAGTTACCATAAGTTCCTGTTGAGGATGCCTCAAGAATTACAAATTGAATTTGTGCCAAAATAGTTTGTAATTGATCACTTGCTCTAGAGACGTTGTTAGAATTTGAGATTCGTCGAAAACGATAAACAAACCCTATCAGATGAGACGTGAAACGAATGTGTCTGAAGGCGTTTCAAATATTTATTGTTATATCGTTTCTTGTTGAAATAATATCGTCGACGTTATTATTAGATCCTTTTTTCCGCCACGACTTCTGAAGGCTGAAACTTCAACGACGTGAATATGAGAAAAAATGGAGTTCCATTTGGAAAGTTTTCATTATTTCCGGTAGAACGAAATTCTTTTCAAGAATTTATCTCTCCCAACAAAGCGCGATTAAATGCACTCTATGAAAAATGTTTCAAATGAAAATTTGAGGTGAAAAGGGAAAAAAAATTAACAAATTCCGTTCTCACCTTGACTTTTACTTCAAGGTTATTTGAAAGTTAATTGGATTTTTTGTAAACGGATTTCAAATTTGGAAGATATTTGCTCGGAGGCACATCGATGTACAATTTATTTAATAAAAATTGATAAATCTATCCAAGTTCAAGATCCTCATTTCGAACATGCACTGAAATTATATGAAAATAATAAAGACAAGATCATTATTAAAAAATTTTTACATCCATTCAAATGAAATTTAGTTTAATATTTTGGAATCCGATGAAAGAGAGTTTTGAACGAAACTTACTGATTTTTCATAAAGAATAAGGATCTTCTCTGGGAAGAAACCTTCCCCTTGAAAAAAAAACAAGTTAACTTTGAAATAACCTTAAAATCAAGGTTAAGTTTGAGACGATATATTTTGAGAGTCTGTACTCTTCGATACCTAATAATTTTTATTGAAAACATTTCCTTCTACATAGTTCATATTTAATTAAATAAATTACTGTCTCATGATTATGTATATACGAGTATACCCTCAAAACCATCCTGAAATCTTCATACAGATGATCTGTGGCGTAGAGGACAACGGTTCAGTAAAGAAACAGGACTTCGGACTGAATGATGTGGGTTTTAATGTCCCATGAGGATCTCATTTTCAGAGATACGGATGTTAACAAAAAATGCTAAAAATATGAACTCGAGTATCTTGGATAATATAATGACATATAGAAAATTTTTCGCTGATATTGCAGAGGCTTGTTATTATGCGTATTATCTCTCAACTTTCTAAAAATTCGAAAGCGACAAGAACTTAAGAACGATTTTTCTTTTTTTGAATAGCATAATTTTTGTATGGCTGAAGGTGCTGAACATTGTTCATAAAATAATAAAAATCTTGAAACCAATTCCAATAATATAAGTCTTACCAAATACAAAAAAAAACAGTTATAGGTATTGCTCATCTCATCATAAAATCAGCCAGGGAAGGGCCGAAATCAAATTTTTGGAGGGGAGGGGGGTAAATCCATCAAAAATTTTCCAACTGGACATTAAATTAACGAGAAACCGTAATACATATTATGGTATAATATTTGTTCCGGTAGAAAAAAAAAACAAAATGATGAATTTTTACAGCGTCAGGAATAATTAACATTTTTTCCATCTACTGAACATTCAATTGAGTAGATTTTATGGAGTTTTTTCTCATAAAGAGTATCTTGATGTTGCTTGAAACTTCGAGAAACACTACTCGTTTGTTTTTTTCAGTTTTGAAGCTTTTATTTATTTCATGGAATCTGAGAGTAAAGGCATTGCTCATTTTCATCAGAGAAAATATTTTTTCTGAAAAATCTATGCTTTTATTCTGGGAAAGGAGTAAATCTTGGAAAATAAAATGATGAGAAATTAACGTTGATTTTCCAATTACCCTATATTTAATAAGGTGAGTTTCTTTATTTTATGAATTTGTTTTTTTTTGTGAGTAGTAACTTGAAGTATTTTTGAAACTTCGAGACACACTTTTTGTTTCATTCTTTAATTTAGTTCAATTTCAGTCTTCGGTGTATCTCAAAATTTCAAGCAACATTAAACAGGGTATTTTTCACAAAGAAAGTAAATTCCATGAAATAAATAAATATACATGATTGAATGTTAGGTAGATGAAAAATCAAAGTTAATTACTTACCACTTTGATGAGATTCATTATATTGAAACTGCTCATCTCTAACATGGGTAGGTTACATAGTAGGAACAGAATTTTCAGAAAATATATTTCGTTTGATGAAAAATGAGCCTTATTTGCAGATTCCATGAAATGAAGAAAAGCAACCTACTTCTCGAGGCCGCATCTCTTCTACCACTTGATGGTAAAAATATTGGGTTGAAATCCACTTATTGCCGGTTATACATGTATTGTCAAGTACTGAATGCAAACTTGTTTTTTCTTATTCAGATTCCTTCGTATTTCATAACTCTTTCGGCATTATGTATTTTAACTGGTTTGGAATTTATTCTAACTGCTTTGAAATTTGTCAACTTTGTTCGACATTGGGGGGTGAATCATCACACTCCCCCCACCCCATCATCCAACTCTTGGGTCTGTCCTTGAATTTACCTAGCCTAATTTTCAGTGAGAGCCGTTCACCCCGATACATTTATCAACGACAGAAACATTTGTTTCAATTGCTTAGCAAGCTTCAGTTCTTCTATTCTCCAAATGTTCACGGATATTTATGATTTATATCATTCACTATATTCCCGAGATGACCTCGTAAGGAATAATTAAAAGAGTTGAATCGCTAGCCGACCAAGTTGGAAGCATTTTGCTTGAAAATGATGAATTGATAAATGAATCGCTCATTTACGAGAATTTATAGTGAATTCAATATACTTTTATTTGCATTGAAAATATTCGTATGTTATTATAATGATTGGTTTTTTTTCAACTTTGAGATCACAAAAATAGTAACCACCTTCGTACCTGTAAGAGGAAAAGGTGTCCTTATTATAATTATAACATTATTTCATCAATGATAGCAGGTCTTTCAGTTCGGTAGATTAGACAGGAGTTCCGAGAATGAATAAAATAAGCAGACTCATAATAAGAATCTTATATTCAACTTTTCGTTTTTATCAAGAATATTATTTCATCAACTGGATATGAAAATATTGTTATATTTACCTTTGAACATATCATAAAAAGCTCCCGAATCTGTGTCATTTAAACAAAAAACAGATCTTCATTCAGTGTATTTCACTCTTTACAAATTCCCATTATAATTTATTTGTAGCATACGTCACCAGTCTCTCTGTATAGGAGAAGATTCATGATATCATCTGATTGTCTACTCTGTTTCCGCGAATACACAATTAGGGCTCTCAACGGAATTCCATCTGCAAAGCATGCTATTACAACATCCATGGCCTGTTTTAATACGACTTCAAACAGGCCTTATTTTCTCGATGGTAAAATTGAATTCAGAAACGTTTTCAGAAGTGAAAATAATTAGATCTCGTATCTTTTAATCGACTTGGGACCATAATTTTTTTTAAATGGTTACGCTGATTGGGATCGTCTGAAAATTCTAGACTCCAGTATTGAAACTCTAAACCAAGGAGTATATGAAAATCTCATGGTTCTAGCAACAATCCTCATAGAGAAGTTCAGTGGGCATCAACTTTTGACACCTAAATACTGTTGATCCAAATGGACAACAATATTCAGCATCAGAAAAACCCAAGGCAGCTGTATTGAACGATTTGTTGCTGCATCAGTACCACAGGAAGTACTTGCTTGTGTATAAAATGAAAGACTGAAATTTTAGACTGTATTCAACGGCAAGGTCGTCGACTTTCCAGCTGAATTTCTTAGAATCATCATGCCAAATCGAGGAAAATAATGAAAATACGCTAAGGAACGGAAAATTACCGCGATCACATGCGCAAGGTAAATGGTAAGTAGCCTACACCGAATGCATAATGAAGAAGTTACAATGGAGGAGTACAATTAAAGAGCACTCTCCCATTCTTCAGGTATGACCAGAACTATACAATTGTTTGATTGCTACTTCACGGAAAACACCGATTATAATCTTGGGTATAATTTATATTCTGCTTGGATAGAAGAGAACACTGTTGCCTCTTGATGTCGATTCCATGAGCGCACTCAGTATGTATTCGGCCTTCGTTACGGTAGTTGCTCAGTTAGAGGATCATATTTATTCGGAATAACATGGTAGAGTTTGCGTTGAACAGTAATGAAACTGTAAGTTTCCAATTATTCTTTCACCTTCCTACAGAGATTCACGACAACGTCGTTGTTTGGAACAAAATGGAAGATTTTGCTCACTTCCCTTTCCATTTCTTATTTTGTACAACGTCACTTCCACTAAACATCATTGCAAGAGTCCTCTCCCGGAATTCCTAACGATGAAGTTGCTTATGTGCAATAGTCTGAATAGGTCAGAATTGAACCCAAACAATGACTGGGGGTTATTGACATATGTCGATCTTGTATTTTGACAGTTTACATGCTCCTGGCGCTTACTGTTGTGAATGTTATTATATCGTTTATTTCAAATGAGTTCATTTTTATTATTAATTTTTTTAGTTACCAATGTTTCTCTATGTAATCAACAAAATTATGAATAACCTTAATATTTTTCATTCGAATTCGTTGTCTAGTTATGAACTTCCTGTTCAGACAGTTATCAAAAGGTATACCTGCTAGTCTCTATGAATCTTCAGGATCACAATAACCCAGACTACTTGCAATGATGATGGTTCCGTCTATAAGTTGGAAAAATCTGCATCATGTATTTTCTAGGAAAGTCTTCATAGTAGTTTTTTCCATCAAATATATATTGAAAAAATCAGTTCAGTATTCAAACGGCAATGATTCATTACTAAATTTCGCACACCAATTCTAGTTCTTTTTGTCGTTTGAAATAGCCTTCTTTCAATTTTCACGAGTTCCACAGTTTTTCTAAATTGATATACATTCTCTGTAAAATCATGTTGAATTGAATTTTCCAATTTGTGGATTGAAAAACGGTTAGTGAGAGATGTTGAAGCATCAACATTAAGCAATTTTTGCCTTCAGGGGAAACTTTACTTTTTCATAATTTGACGAAAATTATTCTCCAGTTTTGATGAGAATGGGAAGCATCGATAATTGATAAGATATATAAAAAAGGACGAAATATAATAATATGCAACATGGAGAAAACTTTGAAAATCCCAACTGAATAAAAAATGGTGGAAAATCAATTCAAAAATGACGGAGATATGACGGGTCGACCTGCATTTCGACCCGGATATCGGGTAATTGTTAGGAGCCTCGAAGGGAGACATATATATAAACCCGAGGATCCATGCTTTAAGTGCCACATGGGATGGAGT
Source organism: Hippodamia convergens (assembly GCA_038502775.1). Lineage (NCBI taxonomy): Eukaryota > Metazoa > Arthropoda > Insecta > Coleoptera > Coccinellidae > Hippodamia > Hippodamia convergens. The sequence goes on from CM076614.1 coordinate 42,560,426, forward strand.
TCGGACTACCAGCACTAGGTGTTCCTTGGGTTATATAATTCTCCGAAGTGCTCACCAGTCTGGCTTATAGTTCCGTGACTTCACAGTGTTCGTTGTCGAGTTGGGGAATTATGTTGCACTGATGAGGGGTAACACCCCGAAACCGGTATGCATCTATTCCCTTCTCGATGACGACGCTATTTCCTTTAGTTTACTTGCAGCGTGGATCTCCGCTAGTCCACGATCGCAGTTCGGAAATAAATTTTTCCGAATTGTGACCGTTTTCTTCTTACATTTTTGTATGGTATGCTTATCCTTGAAGCGCCAAACTGTTTCTGATTAATAATTTCGTTTCAGACCCATCCCAACATGGCACAAACCTGCCATACTAGTGATACAAATACATTTTATCGTCCAACATACATACCCCCACAAGACTGTTACAACGCCCAAACACCAGCCTCTACAGGCGCGGTACCACGGCAAACTTGGCAAGGAGGAGATCCCTCAAAATTAACACCAAGACCTTACGCACCGTCTGAAGAATACACCAATAACAACAATCAATCTGTATCAGTACAAATAGAACCTAACAACAAAGATAACAATCAGAAAGAAACCCCGAAATCATCGAAAGGCATGACCAAAACGTACCATACTATCAAAGACATGATCTCGAGTAAATTCAAAAGTAACAAGGAGCAAGAGGACAAAAACGAAGAAGTGGGTCTCAACAATGTAGCAGATGAACTTAGGAAAAGTCAGAGGAATTTGAACGAAGAACAGAACGAAGCTAAACAAGGGGGCATGCAGAAGTCTAGGTTGGAAACAATGCAGCAACAGCAGTATAATCAGCATTTTATGCAGCAACATATTTTGGCTCAACAAGCCCAACATCAGTTTCAAGCTAATCAACAAATGAAACTCCAACAGCATACGATGTATCAGCAACATTTAGCACAAGCGAGATCTCAAGAGATGCTAGCTGGTAGAGCAGATGACCAAATCTACTACCAAACGGCTTATGGAGGAAGTTCATCTAATCGTATAAACAATAGACCTCAGAACTTTGTTCAGATGCAACAACAGGTTCGTTTTCTCGAAAAGTCAATTTCCAGTTCTCTCACTCATATATATATATATATATTTTTTTAGGTCTTCAACAAGGAAGGAACGAAAGATGAAAGAAACACCCAACTATCCCCAGATAGAAGAAGCGTACAACAGATAGAGAGGGAACAAGTTAAAACTTTCGAAGCCAGAAGAGCTGCTTCTCAACCCCAACTCCTCCTAGATGAAATCAAGACTGATCTTAACGATAGCAGACCTCAACCACAAACTGCTGTATCCAGTCGTAGAGGTTCTTATGGTAATCTCGTAGACATGCAGATATCTCCAAGTGATCCTGGAAAAGAAAGCGATGATGGTGGTTTTCTCAGAAGGAACAACTCTAGAGAGAGACATCTTGGAGATCAAATAGAAAGTGCGAATGTAGACTCCACGATCAGAGAAAAAGACAGTCTGGCAGATGTACTCCAGGGTACTCCCCGTAAGAAATTGGAGGGGGAGATAGGAAAGATTGAAGGTGTATATAATGTTGGCCAAAGGACGAAACCTGACGACGAACAGAAGAATTCAAAAAGAAATACTGCAAGTTCTGGCGCTAGTTCAGACTACGATAAGACAGGAGGTCAATCTTCATCCAACGTTGATTCTGGAAGAGGAAGTGCGGCATACAGCAGTGGAAGAAGACCAACAGATATCAGTAGCGATATAGGAGAACGGAATGCGTACAAAGACATTTCTTCAGGTAACTATTCGAAACTGGAACGGTCTAGAAGGACATAACGAATGGCTGTTTTAGGTCACGATTCTGAGTGGGTAGATGTCGTTGAAAATGAGCTTCGTAACATATTGGAGCCGAAACTTCATGAGTTGTCTCTCCACGCGAATTCTAGCAACATCGCCAATTCAACTATAAGTGAGAGTATATCTTCCATGACTCCTCCCCTGCCACCTTTGTCGCCAGGAGACCAGTCTTCAGCGACTCCCACACCTAGGAACTCAACCAGATTCAAACATAGCAGGTAGACATATTTTATCCTAACCCGAACTTCCTACGTTCAATATGAAATTGTTGAGAAGGCAACCAAACTCAAGTTTAAATTTTGAAATTCTTTTCCTGAGAGGTGTGGTTTGGAACTGTAAAATGTTATACTTATCTAAAATTTCCCTGAACTGTCTTCGTTGCACGAATGCTCTAAATTTGATGATGGATCTGAAGATACATATGCTCAATTTGAATTGTTTACAAAATACTAACGTTCTACGTATTCCAATATTCATTCCAACTCATTTACTGCGATTTCGTTGATTGGGTTGCTCAATTATGTTATATTTCAGCTTGCCTTATGGAAGCAAACCCGATTATGATGGTTATCAAATGAAATCTCATCATCGTGAAGCAGTTGGGAATTCAAGGTGGAATGGGAATTCTTCGCAAAAAAATAGGTATACGAAGAAGATGGATCACAACGCTTTGTTTCGAGGAAAACCAGGTGAGACATTCCCAATATTCATCACAAACCTGAGTTGCACGATTCTAGATTTTTACCAAGTGAAAAACTAGATTGAAGAACTACTTGAGCACTGTCTGATGTGTTATACAGGGTGCTTCACGAGTCGTTGGTCATAGACTAATTGTGAATGCAGCACATCCAGGCCTTTGAGATATATTGGTTGTTTTGTATCCTGAGACCATTAGTTTTCGAGATAGGGGATGTTTCATGAACATTTGCCTAAATCGCGATAGCTATAACTCTGGAGTTAAACGTCCGATTTCGATCAAATTTTATAGGTTCAGGAAGCTCTTTCGAATTATCTATAATTCCAGGGCAGTACTCAGAATATCTCGATTTTTTTTCAAGCCTCCAAATCTATACTTTTTACCTTCTCTACAGAAATGTCGTTATTAGGATGAGAAACTACCATAGAGATAGTATACTATATCTATGGAAACTACAAACATTATTCTAATGAATTCAATTTCACTTTGCTTGGCACATTAATCATAAGAAGAACCATGAAGCATTATCTCTTAAAATCGAATAACACAAATGAAGCCATATGTCAAGCGTAGTTTTTCATCTTGGAAGGCAGTTCACTCACGTATTACATTTTCCAAGATAGCTTACTTCATTCGAACCTTAATTCAAAATGTAATTTCAAAAAAATTCTCATCTTGTAATGATTCAAAATAGCTCAATTTTTCGGCAGGAGGCAATAAATATTATCACCAGAGGGATAAAAGCAGAACTGCATTTCGAAAAACTTACATGAAGCATGCATATTCATTCGTCCGGTTCCTAGTCTCTTGTGAGATTGATTGACTTATGTAGTTTCTCATGGCAATAACGAAATTTCTTTTGCGGCTCGACAGAAAAATCAAGATATTCTGAGTTCTGCCTCGAAATTATGTATAATGCATGAACTGTTTGAAAGAGCTTCCCGAAGTCAACGAAGTTTGAACGAAATCGGACGTTGTATCCCGAAGTTATAGCTATCGCAAATTTAGCCCAATGTTCATGAAACACCTCGTACCTCCGAAACTGAAGATCTTAGGATACAAAACAACCAATTTCTCTGAAAGGCCTAGATGTGCTGAATTCACCATTAGGCTATGGCCGAAGACTCGTGAAATATATGTTTTTTCTTACCTAAGTTTGATTAAGTTGTTGAAAGAAACATTTTCAATACGACTAAGATCCGCATTATCAATCCTCAGTTGAATAATTAACTATTTATTACTAACCAATGGAATTACGGATAAGGCGTTGACTTGGATCGATAATTATCTGATAGACAGGTTTCAAAGGACAAAAATAGGACATAGATTGTCCCAAAAAAAACAAAGTTTACTGGGTGTACCCCAAGGAAGTATCTTGGGACCCCTATTATTTATTGTTTATATAAATGACCTTAATCGGATATTAAAAAACTCTTTCATACACTTATTTGCAGACGATACCCTTATATCCGTATCTGGACAAGATTGTCAAGAAACTGTCAACTTGCTAAATGGTGAACTTGATGTGTTGTATGATTGGTTGTGTCAAAATAGATTAAAACTAAATTCTTTGAAGACTAAATGTATGGTTGTGGGTTCAGCGAGAAATTGTAAATATTTTTCAGACTTGGGATTGTCTTTATTCATTAATGGTTCACCTAAATATAGAGTATGTCAGTGAAATTAAGTATTTGGGTGTGATATTGGATCCACAGTTAAACTTTTCAAAGCATGTAAACTATTTGTGCAAAAAAAATAGGAAAAAAAGTTGGGTTTTTCAGTAGAATATCACATTATGTTTCTGGGTGGTCCAAAATGTTGATTTATAAAACTATAATTTTGCCCCATTTCACATATTGTAGTTCGTTATTGATATCTTGCAACAGAGACGAGGTACACAGGCTGCAAATACAGCAAAATGAAATAATGCGTGTGTTGCTGCGTTGTAATAAATACATGCCGATTAAAGAGATGTTGAATTCTTTGAATTGGTTAAATGTTGAGCAAAACATAAAGAAGGCAAATCTCTCAATGTTATATAGAATTGAAAACAATTTTATGCCAGAATATCTCAATGTTTATCTAAAAGGAAGAATGCAGTTTCATAATTATAATATTCGATCTAAACATAAGTTTAATATCGAGCAGGTGACTACATCAGCATTACAGAAAACTTTGTTTTACGAGGGTCTTTGCCATTTCAATAGGTTGCCTGATGTGGTGAAGCATGCGCCAAATGAAGTCATGTTTGGTAAAAGACTGTTTGCTTATTTACGTTATGAAAGTTGATATTTTTTCTTGTCATTTGGATGTAAGTTGCCACATGCTAAATAAAGAACTACTTCATTTCATTTCATTTCATTTCATTCCAACCATTGCAGATAGAAAAAACCGGTTTGTAAATGAGAATCAGTGCTAGAATGAGCATTCTTGATAATGCGGCCCTGAGCCAGAATGAATTCTATGTTTCAATAGAACCACCCCTGAATTTAAGATAAATTTGAAAGGTTACGATTCTTTGAATTTTTCATTTAGCAATTTATACTCATGTTCTGACCATTGATTTTTTTAAAATTTTTCAGTTTTTGGACTGGATAATACAGATATAACATCTACAACTACGAGATCTCTAGATCTAGAGTCGATGCTAGATGGCCAGAGCGATTCAGACGAAGACAACATAAGTACAGCAGATGCTAGGACTATCAGAAAACAGCTAGAAGGCCTTGAAAGCATGTACTCCGAGGTACTGAAATTGTTAGGAGTGAAGAAGAACGTTGGACGATATCAACCTTCAGATCCAAGATTCAGTAAGAGAAGGTATGGCAGCATGTCCTCACTACCATCCAGTTCAGTAAGTAGTAGACCTATAAGGGATAAGAGAAGAGCCCACGAGGACAGAAAGAAGGTTAGGGATATAAGAGGTATCAACAAGCGGTTCCAAAGATTAGAATCTCACGTGGTAACGTTGGCGAGATCCGTAGCTCATTTATCATCAGAGATGAGGACGCAGCATATAATGATCCAGGAGATGGAGAATATACGAGGAGAAATCGCAGCGCTGAGGACTCAAACGAATATGCTGAACGTGAGATCGCAATCTTCTTCAAGGCCTACCAACAGTTCCAAAGATTTGCCGAATTTGGCTAATCCCACAAGGGTTAAGAAGCTGACTAAGTTTTTTGGAGATGAGCCGCCATTATTGAGGATGTTTTTGAGGAAATTGGGCTATGAAGTGAGTTGAAAATTGATTTACACTTTTTCGTTGATTTCATTCAGGTTCATTATGCCTATTTTATATCTAAAATCCCAATTCTAACTGGGCCTTTTATTCAACCTTCATATATTCATTGATTTCCTTCCAGTTTGATCTTCCGCTTGCAATTCTTTTTCTATGACAATGTTACGAATTTGGTCGTACAGGGTGGGCAAAATTGGTGATACATGAACTACAACTTTTTAACCCGACGAGATAGAGGAAAATGCACATTACGGTCGTCTTTTTCAGAGAAACTAATAATTCCATCAACTTCTATCTTCTTTTGTTTTCGGGTTATAGGCCAAAATTGAAATTTGGGCGATTTCAACTTTGGTCATTATCTCCGTTTCTGCCTTATACAGGCACTTTTTTCATAACAACCCAGTGGCGTACCATGTTTTTTGACAACAGGTTTCCTTGCTAAGCTATAACATAAAGTTGTGTTTTTTCTTATAGAAACAATAGTTTAGTATGATTCAGAAAGAATCATCACAATTTTTCCGTTTCAAAAATATATAACGTATTATACAGGGTGGGCCACGTTAAACAGTTCAACCCCCATGTTTCAGAGTATGCTCCAGAAAATGCTTCGACAGGTTAATCTTTTGATACCAAATAGGAATTGTTAAGTATATTCATGAATAGAATTGCAAAACCTTTTCAATGATGTGTCACTCGAACCCAATAAAGTTTTGGATCTTGAAGGGGCTGCCACCCCGATTAGGGGTATGATCATAGACCACTGACTTCGAAGTCAAAAAGCGTTCTAACCATTTTCTATAACTTACGCACGGATTACGTGAGTCACTATGTATAATGATATATTTTTGAAACAGTAAAAAGTGATGATTCTTTATGGGTCATAATAAACTATTGTTTCCATAAGAAAAAATACAACTTTTTGTTATAACTCAGCCTCTGGATTGCTATTGAAAAAGTGTCTGTATAATGTTTTAATTTCAGCATCCTAGCACAAACAGAAACGGAGATAATGACCAAAGTTGAAATCGCCCAAATTTCAATTTTCGTCTATAACTCGAAAACAAAAGAAGATAGAGGAATTCATTTGATGGCATTATTAGTTTCTCTGAAAAAGACGACCGTAATGTACCATTCATTTTCCTCTAGCTCGTCGGGTTGAAAAGTTGTAGTTCATGTATCACCAATTTTGCCCATCCTGTACACTTCCCTTGAACTATCTGGTTCTTTCAGGAATCTTGGATGTCTTTAAGCGTTTCCTCCCTTATTTATTCGACCTGCTTCATATCAGTAGAGTGCTGATAAATTGGAGTTTCGGTTCCTGAAAATAATGAAGATTCTTTCAAACGACAGAGGTTATTTTCCTGAAAACTTAATATGGGTTTTCTCTCCCAGTCTCTGAAACAAGAAAGAATTAGAAATATATTTTAATAATATAAGAAAGGGCTCCTGCGTACAAATTTGAGCACTAATTTGTCGAACAAGAAGAAAATGAAAACACTATGAAATCTAAAGCGTAACGTTTCGGAGTCTGAATCAGACTCCTTCGTCAGAGAATAACTGATTTTCATACTTTGCAGAATCGTGACAATTTCATTATATTTTTTGATAAAATTGTCACGAATCTACAAAGTTGCATGAAAATCAGTTATTGTCTGACGAAGGGGACCTCCCAGAAAATATTTCAATAGATATTTGACAAAGGTTATCTCAAAAGATTGTTTGTTTGCAATTTTCGCTCAGGATCAGACGAAACATTTGCTCTTTCTTCCTTGTAGCCGAAAAAAACATATTTCGAATGACATCAAACTCATTCTGTATTTCTGATGTCAGCCATGAGTGATCGCCAAAATTCTAAATTCGTATTAAACGAAGTAGGTATACATTTTTCTGCTTCTTTGACAATTTCGGGATCGTGTCGACTGTATTCCGGGCCTCAGCACCACGAAGCAGAAAACACTCGTTATATCCATTGTCGGTTGAAGAGATCTTGCCCTCATACGAAAAACGGCCAATTCATATGAAAATAAAGAAACATTACTCGAATATGCATTCTTGCACATTTCGGAACAGAGGATTCAGAGGTGCAGGGCATAAATAAGAATTAACGTCATCCCCATTTCATTGTCGTGGTCCTCTTCTGATAAATTATTTTTCAGAATCTCAAATTCTATATCACCTGGTGTTTCAATAACCGGAATTCAAGAGAGTAACCAGTGAAGACTGCAGTTATTGTTGATCATGCTCTTGGTTATAGCCCTTCAGAAACTACCACGAATAACTAACGTTTGAATACAGTAATTTGACAATGTTAACCTTCCTCTAAAATAATGTAACGTTTGGTCATTTGCGTCCAAAAAGGTGACGTTGAAGGACTAATTCAAGACGTCGTAAAATAATAACCAACGTTTACCAGAAGCGCTTGAATGCAATTGGTTTTTGTTGGTGAGGGTACTATTTCACTATCATATATATGTATTAGACTGTTTAAAAAAAATCGACAATTTTTTATATCGGAAAGAGACCTCTATGAAAATATCAGCTTCAAATAATAATATTTATAGGTCGCCCATCAATTATTTCTATTTTCCCTACTAAAAGCAGGAAAAAAATTTCTTTTTTCATTAAAAAATTCCTAGAGCAGAAACCAATAGACAGATTTCATTGTGTAATACATTTTCGTGTAGACAATCAGATACTCTACCAGAATGACCCTTACTTTATTTCGGTAAAACGGCCCTTCAAAAGTTATTCGATTCGATGATGATATTGAGGTATTTTTGAAGAAAAAAATTATTCAAGAAAATCGATTCTGTTTGTTTCCACGAAACTCTATTTCTAATTATCTTCAGGGTATCGAAAAAAGGCTTCTATTATTACTTCTTTTTGCGCTGGTGATAGCAGGAAAAAATTTTCCTTTTTTCAATAAAAATTTTTTTCTTGACGAACCAATTGACGGATTCCATTGTGTGATACATTTTCGTTTTGGGAACTAGATGTTCTCATACGATATTTCGATAAAACCGCTCGTTCAGAAGTTATTCCAACTTTTTCTTCAAATATACCTCTATATTTTTAACTTATATTGAGGTATTTCGGAAAAAATATTCAAATAAGTGGTTTTATCCAGATATTGTATTGAACATTTTCGAGAGCATCTATTTCGCTATACAAAAATGTATCAAACAGTGAAATCCGTCTATTGGTCCGTGAACAAAAATTTTTTTATTGAAAAAAGAATATTTTTCCTGCCATCAGCAGCGAAAATAGAAACTATCGTTGAGCTAACTCTAAATTTTAATATTCAAAGCTAATATTTTCATAGACGGCTTTTGTTTATGCTTGTCAACGATTAGGAGGCAGGTTGCGTGAAAACAAGTAGAGTCGATTTTTTTTAATGATTTCTTTCTTCAAAAATACCTCAATATTAGCATCGAATCGAATAACTTTTGAAGCGGCCGTTTAATCGAAATATCGTAAGGGACATATTTGCAGAGTATCTGATTGCCTACACGAAAATGTATCACTCAAAGAAATCCGCCTATTGGTTTGTGTTCTACGAATTTTGTATTGAAAAAAGAAATTTTTTCCCTGCTATTAGTAGGCAAAATAGAAATAATTGATGAGCGATCTCTAAATGTTATTATTTGGAGCTGATATTTTGACAAAGGTCTTTTTTCGAAATCTTGAAGATAATAAGGGGGGGTTTCGTGAAAACAAAAAAAGTAGTTTTTTTTAATCAATCTAATATGTATATATATATATATATATATATATATATATATATATATATACCTACATGATGGGATGAAAAATAACCGTAGATATATGTTTCGGGCTTTAGGCCTTCATCAGTACGGTGAAAAGATGGTAAATCAAAACGCACAACGGAGTCAACACAAGGAAGCCAGCCGCACATTTGCCATTTCGGTTGGAAGACCCTGCATTTCAGGGCATGTTCTGTACAAATCTTTCCCCCCCCTTTCTAGGAGGGAATATTGAAAACGCTTTTTTGCATTCTTTTTTTAGCTGGACTCGAATATCGAACTGTCGAAGCGAAAAAAATGTTTACTCATCTATGAATTCAGATGATATGGGCGTGACAAGTGAATTACTTCGTTTTTTTAACTGAAATGAAAAAGTACGAAATTTTAGCGATTGATTTTGGTTGAGCCACTTATATCATGCGAACGATTCTGCTGTCGTTTGCAAGTCTATTTCTTCTTCTGAAAAGCCACTTATATCATGCGAACGATTCTGCTGTCGTTTGCAAGTCTATTTCTTCTTCTGAAAATGAGTGCTAATGTTCCATAAAACAAAAATTGTTGGTCATCATGACCCTTCTTTCAATATCCGGCTTTATCGAATGAGCTGAGATAAAATTCATGAAGTGATCATAGCAATGCCAAATGAAAGTGCTGGCCTTGATGAAATCCCCCAACATATTTCAAGCAGTCTTCAAATAATTCGATTAAATCATTCCAGAGTTTATTCAATATGGATCTCTTGATTTCATATGTGAAAGTTCGCCGATTTGGTTCCAGTTTTCAAATCAGGCGACAAAAATATTGTAGAGAACTATAGACCCATCCCCAACTTTGGGTGATCTGTACACTTTTCGAGAGTTTTGTGAGTGTCATGTTGTTTTTCGATGTGATGAACATACTCAGCGTCAAGCAGCACGGGTTGCTTGAAAACAGCTCACAAGACAATGTGGTGCAATATTTTGTGGGTAGCATGGATTAGAGCAGCGTTATCTAAACTCTTAAGGAGGCGCGGACTAGTCTGAAGGGGGCCACTATATTTCTCACAGTGATTAATTTCCCGAATTACTGCTTAATTCATCTACTTGAAAAGTGTTAGTAGACATCCATCTCATTAGGAACAATAATATAATATCGTTTTCCATTAGTTTCTATGAATTCATTCTATAAGAGTAGAAATGTTTGTGTTATTATTTTATGGAATCTTCAGGAAGGGGCGCCAAAGGGTCCCTTTTTTTAAAAGATGCATGGTAAAATCAAGTTTGGAAACCACTGGATGAGAGGCATCCAGTTGACTCAGTGATTTAGTAAAATCTTCGAAAAAATTAACCATTGTTTCATTATCTCCAAGTTTGCTGGTGTCGGTATATATGTGGATCTTCTCGGATGATTCTAGTCGTGAGTCGTAACTCATAAATTGAGATCAGTAGGTTGTACTTACTGGTTCAATTAAGGTCTAGAGACATGAACACCACATGAGGAGTCCGGCAGGGCTAATACTATTCTTTATTTACATTGACGGCGCCGTTATCTAAGTTCTTCCGATTTTATGAGTAGTCCTTTTATGTTTTGATCGATTCCTCATCTCTCTCATTTATCAGTAATCAAGGAAGCCTTCAATTGTTTTGCTCGCTATTTCGAAAAATATCATCTATTTTCGCATTCTGCTTTGTCATCTTCACTATCAAGCCCGCATCAGCAGTACTGATAACATAACAAATTTCCATACCATTGCTCGAGTTTTATTTGATATTTTGATAGTGTCTGGACTTCCAAACTTCCAGACACTATCAACATAAGCCAATTATAGTGGACGCAATATAAATTATGGAACTCGAATGCAGTGCTGAGGACAAAACCAACTATTAGCTTTTTTTGTGATGAGTAAATATGCAGACCAAAAAGCAGTTTAGAATCTAGAAGTGTTAGGTAGTACTCGTTTTATATTTGAGTTTGTAAGAGGAGTCTCACTTTCATACTAAAGAGGTACACTATACCACTTCCAATGAGGGGAGGCATTTCGGGCGTTCATGACGCGATAGGCAGTCGAGACAAAATATGTTCTACTACTTACTATGATAATTATGTATTATTTGTATTCCCATTATAATTTGAATTTTTCAGAAATATGCAAATGTTTTCGAAAACGAGCGTGTCGGGATGGTGGAACTACCATATCTGAGTGAGGAGAGGTTGCAGAAGATGGGAGTTCCTCTAGGACCAAGGTTGAGAATAATGCAAGAAGCCCAAATCTCAGTTTGTAAAGATAATACTTTGTGCATAGTATGAGATTTTTGTAAATTATATATTGTATATATTTCGTGTAATTTTCTCAAATAATGACAATATGGCGGCTCAATTAGCAAACTTCGGATGATGATAATAAGTATGGTATTAATTAGACAATAGATTTAATTGTTATACATTGTAGTATAGTTAAAAATATTTTTATACTCCAACTTATTTATGACTTTATAACTTGTTATTCGTAAATGAGTGTTTTACATGTAATCGTTTCTATATTGCCAATCATGCCAAAGAAGTATAATTTGTATCACCGATTTGTTCAAACACAACATTTTCGAAAAACTTTCCACCGATTATTCTTCCACTATAGGAAGAAAAATTGAGCTGTTATCAATAATAAAATATTTAACTGAAGGTTTACTTTTTATTATTCGCGAATCTATATATATAAGGTGAAAAAAAGATGCACACATATCGTCAACGACCAAATTCTTGGGAATCTATCTATCTGAAGTGGCATGAACACATTGAGCAGCAGAAGAGTGGCATCGGCATCTTTCTCCTTGTTTGCTTTGCGAATGCTTGTGAACCGGAAAATTTTGAGGATGGTTTACTATGCCAGATTTCAGTCCATTTTGTCATATAGGATTGTCTTTTGGGGGACCAGCTCAAGCTTAGAGAAAATTTTCATACGCCAGAAACTAACTCTTCGAAGGATGGATCTAAACGAGGATAATGGAAAGTAGGACACAACCGATCCATACTCTGTTCGAACTTAAGGGAGAGCAATAAAACAAGGTTCGCGCAGCGGTAGGAGGGCCTTCGGATAGTTACTTTCTGTCCAGAGTCAAATCGAGGCGATTTCATCGTTCAGTTTTAACTGAATCGAAAGGACCCAAATCTGGTGTTTCCCGGAATTACTTTGTCGGAATTTTGCAAGATCTTTGAAAATCTGGTGTTTCCTGAAATTACCTTCGTGCAATCTCGAGCATAGTTCCCAGTACTACCCTGGCAATCTTTTAGGGCGGTCGAAGGGAGCGTTGTTATGACCGTTTGACCAATACGAGCTTTATTGTGCGTCAACCAGACGATTCTGTTTGCTCTCGCTTAAGTTTGAACAGAGTATGTATAGAAAAGTTACGTGATAAATCAAATTCGTGTAATATGTTTGTTAAAATTGCTGATGTTATATTAGCCAATAACTCTTCTTAGTTTGATAGAAAATTTTATACTCAACCAGATTCAAGAGTAATGAGAAACTGTCAACTCTGTTATAGCAAATTTTGTTATCAACTCTGTGATTGAGAAATGGATACTCATTTGGTGTACCTTTATCAAAGACCCATATATTTTCAGTGGTCCCACATCATAAGATTGATGAAATTTTGTGGGTTTTCAATACATTTCACAACAGACTGCTTTTTAAAATCTCTATTCTTCCGAAATCAGTCCCTACTCATTCTTGTCTAATTTCCTCTCCCTCCAGTAGTTCCATGAAATGTTTCCTCCACCTACCCATTATTTCTTGGTCTTTTGTTGATAATGTTCCCCTTTTAGATCTGACAGATACATTTTCAATCTGTTTACCCTCTCTCATATTCTTCATTTCATCATTTGAGATACATAGATATATATCACAATATAAACGAAAATACTGTCAAAACGAAAATCAATTCTAAACCATACAATCTCCCATATTGTAGGGCTCTTTATTTAAAAAGTATTTAAATTTTTTTTTAATGTCCTATAATTGGTTTCCCCTTGGATATCCATTGGTAGAGTGATGAAAATTTTCAAACAACGATACTGCATTTTCTTCTGTGTTGTTGACAAGGTACATTTTCGGTAGATTATACGATAAAGTTCGTATTTCATATCGTAGCTTCAATTTTTCATAATCTTGAAACATATGTTCATTCTTGTGTAAAAATAGAAGACATTCCTGACCATACAGTCAATAGATTGTTAGGATTCCTTTCTGCTTGAAGAAACAACGGCAGGGTTCATTATACCGTAATTGGCAGAGTATTCTCAATGCCTTCTCTTGTAGTACAAATAGGGAAGAAATATTTCCCGACCCATAAAATGTAATTCCAAATCTCAATTTTGATCCAATAGTTGCATGGTATACTGTTTTGATAATTTTTTCATTGATATATTTGGATAGTATTTTCAATGCATATATAGATGGTCCTATTTTATTGCTAAGTTAATGGATGTGATGATTCCACTTTAATTCTTGATCAACATGGAGACCAAGAAATTTGGTTGATTCTGATATGCAAACCTTGTAATCTAATATTTTCTGGTGATACTACTAAATTGGAGTTTGTTGGATGAAATAATACTATATGCGTTTTTTCTTTATTTTCAACCAAATTATTCTGGCTAAACTATGACTCAGCATACTGTAAAACCTCCTCAGCTAAAAATTTCAATTCTGGCCACAAGTTTTCAACAATTAATAGGTTGATATCATCTGCATAATTCACTCTGCTCACATGGTTTCCCCAATCATCATTTCCATGGAAATCATTAATATGAATAATGAATAATATAGGTCCAGCTATACCTCCCTGTGGTATTCCCAATTGCATCTCGAATAATTCTGATCTTAGTATCTTATATCTCATTTTCATCTCAACCATTTGTTTTCTTTTACTGAAATATGACTTAACCCATTCCGATGCTGGCCCTCTTATTCCGTAATTTTCCATTTTCTTCAGCAGGATTTCAACATTGAGACAGTCATATGCTTTGGTCAGGTCCAAGAACAAACCCAATACCAATTTTTTTTGTTCGAAAGCTTCTGTAATTTTAAGTAGAAACTGGAATATAGCCGACTGTACCGATTTCCCCTTCCAATAACCATGTTGACTGTTGGAAAATAGGTTATTTCTTACAAAATTTATCATCATTTGGTTACAGTATGCCAATTCAAAAATCTTAGAGAAAGATGGCAAAATACTGATTAGCCTATAATTGTGATACTCATTCACATCTCCTTTTTTATATATGGGTTTCACAATGGCAACCTTCAAAATCTCTGGGGGAATATTCCGTATTTCAAGGAGTTATTGACTATAAATGTTAATGGTTCTCCTATCTTATGTTTAATTTTCTTGATTATATTGTTAGATATTCCATCAATTCCTCTGGTTTGTTTGTTCTTGAGTGAATCTATTATACAAAGAATTTGTTTTATTGTAATTGAGTGTATCAGTATTGATTCATTCAGGTTGAATTTTGGTACAGTTCCAGCTTTTTTCTCGGGATCACAGTTTTTTGTCATTAAACTTGATGCTACATTTATGAGGAAGGTGTTTATTTCATCAGCAATCTGTTTGGAAAATTCTATTGGAGGGCAGCTAAACTTTTTTCCCCACTCCTAAGGTTTACAATTGACCATACAGTTTTGTATGTCATATTGTTTTTTAACTTCCTAATATTTTTCTTTGAAACAGTCATATTTAGATTTGAGTAATAATAATATATCCAGTTGTTTCTTCACCTCTCTAATGTGTGGTTCCATATTCCCTCTTACTCTAGCGATCAACAAAAAATGATCACTTCTAATATCCCCTATACACCCTCCCAGACGGCACAGAAATATTCCATGCATATTCAATGAATATACCGCTGGCATATTGAGATATTCCAAACATATTCCAAATCTCCCAGGGCATAAGCCTGGCAGATAGCAGGAATATCCAAGGTCACCATGAAACATCTGCCAGGAATATCCCATAATCTTCAAAAATATATCCTTGGCATATGCCATACAGATTCATCTATGAATATCTCCCTTACATATATGCTGGCAATATCTTTTTATCTCCTGATTTGTCCATGCCATATGCTGGTAATATCTTTGTATATATTTAAATATATGTAAATTTTTGTAGCGGTACTAAATAATAATGCATTGATTAGATTGTTTCAAAAAAATTTATTACAGTTTTAAGAATATTTTGTACAATAATTAACAAAATTATCACATTAAATCATAAAAATGAACATAAAGTAAAAATATAAATATAAATCAACTAGGTATTTTACAAAACAATACTAAGAATAAGTGAAAATTAACATTTGATGAATTAAACTAAAAAATAGGGAAAACACAATGAGGTAATATTTTAAATGATATAAATATTGAACTGTGAACTTCAATTATTTGGTTTGTGAACTAGAGGCGATTTCGATTGACTGGTTCTTGGTTGGTTCATAGATTGGTCCGTCAGTTTTGGACCAACCGCATTCGAATGACATTCTGGTGACGTCTCAAATCAGATGTTTCTCCAAAATTTGAACAGAATTCGAAAGCGCAGTTCGTTTGACGTTGTCATTTATGAACCGAGCGGTCAACCGTTAACCAACCAAAACAGCCATTTGAAATGGACTCATCAGATTATGGGTCGGTTTCACAAATCGAATTACTCGTTTTGAAATTTCTACGAATTGTGGTGGCTCCAGTTAATTAAATGGTACTAACAAAGTTTTGTAAAACCAACCTTATATCTATATATCAGCACCTCAGAGGTAAAGTGTGTTAAGTCACATTTTTTCAGACACGACCTATCTAGAATATTGGATTCACATTAGTAAATTCTAGCTAGTGGAACACATTTTTGACTCCCTAGGTTTATGAAGACGTCAAGTAATGGCAGTACACATTCTTTGAAACAATTATCGAACTGAAAAATCTCTCATTTGTCTAATTTTGATATTGTGACTTGACACACTTTACCTTTGGGGTGCTGATATAGATATCCGTGTTTATAACATCCCAGGCCTTCCAATTCCCAGTCTCCAGCCCCTTCTATCAACACCCATTCTCCCGGTCTCTCAGACATCGTCTTCTGTATGCCGCTCATCCAGGTAGCTTTTGGTCTTTCTCGCCTTTTTCCTTGGAATTCTTTGATTTTGGCCCTGAAAAAAACCAGTGATTCTAAGATTTTCAAGATAAGAGGCTGTCTACTGCTATAGTAATAGTGGAATCTGTTCTGATTATTTAATATTTATAAACTTACTTTGAATTTTAGTAGGCAGTGTTGGCAATTTATATCGAGGCAACCTTCCTTCTCGAAGACGATCCCTCTTTTTGATTTTTAGGGCCTAAATCCGTATTGATGCCACTAATATTTTCGACCTGTACAGCCTTTTTGCTTGCAGGAACAAAATTACGATATACAGCTTGGGTGAGACTTACTACACCTGAGAAGCTCCTCCACTCATGCTCTTGTAGTTTTTACGTTTGGATTGAAAGCAAAATTTTGGTTAAGCTATCTGCACAACGTGGAGCCATTTTTCAGTAACAAATTTAGTATTTTCATTCTGTTTAAGAACCTCTAAAAATATTAATAAAACATAAAATGGGTTTTATGATCACTGAAATTATTTATATTATACCTTTGAGAACATTGCACAATTTTATTAGGGATGAAAAGTTAGTTTCTGCCTTTTTCCCAACCCAACTAAAATATGGGAAATATCCTTTCTATAATTTCCTCACTGTTAAGTCCTTAATTCTTTGACCTGAAAAAAACGTAAATATAGATAACCAAAGATAAAGCACTGACAAGTGATTGGCATATTACGAAAACCTTTTTCAAGCATTCCAAATATACATATAAGAGTACCTACCAACTCCTTCAGTCATGCACTTGTCTGTCTGTCTAATCTCTTATCATGTGCTTGGCTGCATCACAAACTATTTATCACATAATACTCAAACAATAGCATATTTTCAACTATACACACAATTTAATGTGTGACGTGACCACCAAACTGCTAACCACAGAACACAAATAACCTCAATCCAAGACCACAAAACAAAAATATGAATATTTGGACTGAAAAAGTCGTGACGTAACAATATAATATGGCTGAATAAAGGAAAATTATTGTTTACATCCATAAGAGTCAAATCTCAGTAAAATCGAAATTTGATATTCTTATCAGTAAAATCAGGGAACGAAATTGCAGGAGTTAAGAATGAGAGAAAGCCATAAAATAGTTAATTTTTATTTATAAAGGAGTATTTTTATTCCTCTGAAGAAATAATGTCTTTAGTATTTCTATGAGATATTTTGATAAAATTCAAGGAAATATCTAGAAAGGGCGAAAATATGGTTCGAAGTGGCCACATAACTTCCTCAACCTACAATGGCTCTGAAATGTTTGAAATGCAATGTATTTGGTTCAATGAAAAGCAAGAAGTATTAAGTTGAACTAGAAAGATTCTAAGTTCCAGACATCTCTGTCACCACATGGCAGCTTCATGGAAACAAAAATATGAGCAAAAGTGATTCGATCCTCCAGTGGAATAAGCTACTCTCACCTCTGCTGACTAATATTTGATTATCATATATGATTTTTGACAACTTGTCTACGCCCTTTTCACATATCTGTTCGAATATCATATATTGTTTTTCCATTTATTGAAAATATATATTTGATCTCTTTCCTATAAGATCAAAATCATAATGGACCTCTTTTTCTGTTTCATCGAACATTTCAATTATTTAAAAAGTCACTCGACTCTCAGTCGATAGACGATATAGTATAGCATGTCCATTTTTCACAAATAAAAACGTTTAATTTGTTGCCTGCTCTTTCATTTCATTGTATCAATCATATAAATAAATTACAAATCATTGATTCCATTGTTTACTCAGTTTAATAAATAAGATCAAATTATTCAGCGAATGAAAGTGTTATTTTTTAACTTGAATCCAACTATGATTAACTTGATGATAACTGCGATTCCTCGAAAATATAATCTATATAGAAAGTTTGTAGTTCTTTAACAGTTTACTGGAAAATAGCAAACTCATCAATTATTGATGAGTTCGGAACAAAATCAAAATCGAGGTAGTGGTAGTGCCTACACACAATTATCGTTCAAAAAGGGTTTTGTAACGTTTGTAATATTCCATGATGATTCATGTATATATACCAATAAATACTATTGAATAATATTCTAAACACATATCATATAGATATTCCCATAGCATATACCAGACATATCTGGGATGGCATATATTTGGAATATTCCTTTGAGAGCAGATATATTTGATATATATCTGGCATATGCCTCGCATATTGCAATATCTTTTGGCTTAATGGCAGATTGGAGGAATATTCCGAGAATATAGGGTGCCGTCTGGGCTTACATCCTTTATTTCTCTCCTGTTTCCTTTTCTTATCAATATATAATCTATAATGGATCTGTCATTAAATCTATGTCCCTGTCTGGTGAACTTATGCTTATTTTTGTGTTCGAAGAAAGTGTTTGTTACGATCATATTATTTACTCTACAAAAGTACAAAAGTCTTTGTTCCATTGTTGTTCCTCCTTGCTTCCCCATACTTTCCAACTATATCATCTTTTGCTTCCCCTATTCCAACACTCCATTGAAGTCTCCACAAACGATAACCTTTCCTTAAGGGCACCGGTTGTGGCCATCGTTCCAGTTGTGGTCACTCGAGAGTATTTTCTTGGAATGGAATTTGCCTTCTTTGCCATCCTTCATTATTCCTGCACCAATTGGCAAGCTCATTTTTCAAAAGAGATAACGAAATTCGTTGCTTTTTTTATTTGATTCTTGACATGACGGGGTAGTAGGCGAATGCTTAGAAGTGCGATTAAGAAACACAGGCTGTGTTTCCAATGTTTTTTTATTTAAATATATGCGTTACAATTAGTAAATGTTTCATATCATTCTTATATCATATTCTTCTATATTTTTTTTAAAAAATTGAAAATTTCTGATGCTAACTAAATAATATAGTGCTGGCCACAACTGGATCACAAAAAAGGACGATTCGCTACTTGCACCCACTTAGTGGCCAGAAACGGAGCGCACAAACCCAGTTGTGGCCACTAGTTAGTGGAGGATAGATAATACTGCATCGTATGTATCTGACAAAGATGAAAAACCTAACAATATCGTCCGATAAATGAAGTGGAGGATCTGGAAGCGAATAAAAATGATGAGCTTTATAAAAAAGTCTGAATAATAAAACACAAAGTTGTTATATTGACGAAATGGAGGAGACTGAAAACTAGAGAAATTTGAGAAATACTAGAAAAAAGATATGTATTGTGATATTATTGTAAGGATGGGGATATAAATATAAAGAGCTGGAGTCGAGCAAGTGTGCTGACATTTTTCCGAAATTGATACATATGGTAAAAAACTTCGTACCCAGCAAGAAAAAAATATCAATGATCACCAATACTATACCTTTTAAACTTCAAATTGAGACTAATCACATGCAAATTGGGATTAAATTTTCTGTTTTATTTCATATTTCGAGAGAATTGTTCTGATGTAACTGAGAATCGAAATGAGGAAAAAATTTATTTAACAACGCACATGTACCTATATGTGTATATTATGAAAGATTTCGTAGAAAAATGTGAGAATCAATACTCTCCATTTTTCTCTCCCAGACTCTGGATCAAGAATCAGAATCAGAATGTTACTATTTTTAAATACATAATAGAAAAAAAAACCACTGTGTAAAATTTGTGCACACATTGGTCAGAGGCCAAAATCCATTCAAAAACTTGTTGCGTTACAATAGAAAAAGTAAAGACACTTCGAACTTCCAAAGATTGTCCTATCAAAATCTATTTATGAAAGTCTTCAGAAGCGTGAAAATTCTCTACAGGGTGTACCAAGTTCGACGGCCTATTAGGCGTTTCTGGAGAACTAGACTTATTTGAAATCTGAAAATTGGTATTATGATATTGTTTGACATAATCTACCGAGCTAAAATATTCTTGAAGCCTGACCACTTTCAGTTATACAGGGAGTGAAAAAAAATTTTCAAAATTTTATTTTTCTGTTTTTTTTCTTTTTGAATTTGATAGAGTATGCAATTCTGAATACATTCGTACTCAAATCGTTGCATTCGTCGAAATACTTTCAAAAATATCGAGAAAAATCTGAAGAAAAAGAGAGAAAAGGGTATTCGGTATTATGTTTGTTATTCCTAATCTACATATCTTAAGCACGAACCGTTTTCACATTTTTGAAGTCAAAGACTGTGGAAATATTGTACATTTTTAAAATTTTGAAAAACTCATCACAGGGTGTTCCAAATGTTGGGTCAAAAATTGGGATCAAGATTGGCCCATAACTTTCGTTTTTCAAATTAGAACCCTATTTTTTTATGATTGCGTTGGATTGTATGAAGAAAAATGATGATAATGTTCTAACATGTTAATGCTCCTAAAATTGATAATTCTTGAGTTATTTAGGATTTTCTGAATTTATGTGGTACGTAGCGTCAAATTCATTTAATCTGTTTCATTTCAACTATGACCTGGGTCATAGAAGATGAATTATTCCACTAATGATATACACTTGAATACATCCGTACTGAAATCGGTGCATTCGTCAAAATACTTTCCGATTTATAAAAAAAAAACTGAACAAAAAAAGGTAGATAAGAGTATTCGGTATAATGTTTGCTATTTCTAATCTAGATATCTTGACCACAAACCGTTTTCACGTTTTTGTAGTCGAAGACAATGGAAATATTTTACATATTTAGAATTTTGAAAAACTCGTCACAGGGTGTTCTAAATGTTCGGTCAAAAATTGTGATCAAGATTGGCCCATAACTTTCGTTTTACAAATTAGAACCCTATTTTTTCATGATTGCGTTGGAATCTGCGAAAAAAGATGATGATAATGTTTTATCATGTTGATACTTCTAAAATTAATATTTCTTGAGTTATTTAGTATTTTCTGATTCCATGTCGTACATTGCGTCAAATTCATAAAACCTGTTCCATAACAACAATGATGAATGAATTGAACAAAAAGGTGTGTCACTAGTGAGTTATTGAAATAATTTATCTTCTATGACCAAGGTCATAGTTGATATGAAACAGATTTAATGAATTTGACGATACATACGACATAAAATCAGAAAATCCTGAATAACTTAAGAAGTATCAATTTTAGGAGCATGAACATGTTAAAACATTATCATCATTTTTCTTCATACAATCCAACGCAATCAAAAAAAAATAGGGTTCTAATTTGAAAAACGAAAGTAATGGGCCAATCTTGATCCCAATTTTTGACCCAATATTTGGAACACCCTGTGATGAGTTTTTCAAAATTCTAGAAATGTACAATATTTCCACATTCTTCGACTTCAAAAATGTGAAAACGGTTTATGCTTAAGATATCTAGATTAGGAATAACAAACATAATACCGAATACTCTTTCTCTCTTTTTCTTCAGGTTTTTCTCGATATTTTTGATAGTATTTCGACGAATGCAACGATTTGAGTACGAATGTATTCAGAATTGCATACTCTATCAAATTCAAAAAGAAAAAAACAGAAAAATAAAATTTTGAAAATTTTTTTTTCTCTCCCTGTATAACTAAAAGTAGTCAGGCTCCAAGAATATTCTAGCTCGGTAGATAATGTCAAACAATATCATAATCCCAATTTTCAGATTTCAAATAAGTCTAGTTCTCCAGAAACGCCTAATAGGCCGTCGAACTTGGTACACCCTGTATATAAAAAAAAAGAAATATCATTTCCCAATATGAGATTGTTTAGTCTCATTTTGAATGTGTTTATTTTCCCAATTCGAATGTGTTTACCATTTTGAAGTTGCTCATTCTCATTTAGAAATTGTTTAATCCTAATTTGAATGTGATTAATCTCAATTTGAAGTTGAAAGAGATAGTTCTGTGCAATCTCCACAAGTGGAAAACTGAAAATGGCATGAACCTCCAGACCTTCTGTGGTATTAGAAGAAAGATCATCACGAAAATTGAAGAACATAGGGCTGATGATCGCGGATAATGTTTTGTTTAAAAAAAATTTTTTTAGAAACCTAAATATTTCGATGAATTTTTTTATTCAAGTATAAGAAAGATTGTAATTTTTTTATTATTTGTATCTACATTTTCATAAAAGTCCAATATATTTTATATTTTTTGTTGTTTATGAGAGGGTTTGATGAATTTCGATGGAAGTAGTATCAAACTGTGCAAGTTTAACCAAAACCGTGCCTGGCCACAAACGGAAAATTGTGTGGCCACAACTGATGGAAAATGTGGCCACAACTGAATAAATTGCACTCCTCTCCTTTTCATTTTTTAATTATTTTATTCGCATTGAAAACAACTTTTGCTTGACAACTCACTGATCACAGTATTCATAGGGAGAATTTTCATATTTTTCAATGTAAAACGGTGCATGAACAGTGAAATGATCACAATGTAAAGTTGGAAAATGTCTTAAAGTGGCCACAACCGGTGCGCTTACCCTTCATCGTTCTGTTATTAACTGCAATTCATCCTTCTTCCTCTTGTTTGCATCATCATTAGGGCCGTATACCACAATTACTGACATGTTTCCTCTTCATGTTTTGATATTCAAAGTCAATATTCTTTCTGTGATTGCCTCCCAGGTATCAATATTCTTTCCTAGCTTATTGTTTATCAAACATGCAACTCCTGCTGCTCCGTGTTTTTCCTGCTCGACTACCTTTTATAGAATATAGAATAATTCGAATATTCGAATAATTCGACTATTCGAATTTATCTGATGACGGAGAATTCGAATTTTGAATATTCGAATTATTCGAATATGATTCCGAGCCCTATTCCCTACTCAGTTCAGGAACCAGCCCGAATCAACCGCTGGCTCGTCAGTTACAGGATGCCCTTCTGATTTGTTGTTGTTATTATAACCCTAGATATATTTACCAATATTTTTGAATACTTGATTCTTGCAATTTCGGCTATAATTTATTTTCAGAATTGAAAAACTTCACTAACTTTCACTACCCGCACAATTTAAAATCTTCTTTTTCCACTATTTTTCACCTAACTTTTTCTCTGTCTGACACGATTTTTAAAAGGAGATGGACAATACCGTGGATGTCCAGAAAGTCTACGTTTGAGGAAAATAGACTATAAATGAGAATATCTCCTGAAAAACACTAATTGGCATTAATTTTTGGATCTACCATACAAAAATCACACAATGAATCAAATATTCATCAGGAAAATTATCAATATGTTCGCTGAAATTATTCTTTTTCAGATATCGAAAATAATATATCATGGGAGGATTCTGTATGATAAGTACTGGAATTTCTCTAGGATTTTCGAACCCAGTATTTGAAATATTTGTTTCATAATAGGAGTAGGTAAGTCCCTGCTTGAACTCGTGCACTAATTCGTCAGGGGTAAAAAACTTTCAAAAAATTATTCACTGAAAATGAAACAGGAAAGAACACTTCAAACTCATAAACTTTGTAACGTGTCGCGGTTTATATACGACAAAATCGTATTGTGAATACGATTTTTTCAGTTTTGATCATCATTCGAAGGTTGGTTTCAGTTAGCACCTATAGATCTTAAATCATTGTGTTTTAAAAACAGTTCAGACAAAATGAGAATTTAGCATACGAACTGAAGGTACCGACAAAAACTGAACACACAAAGTCAACAAATTGTGTTGTATTTGCGAGGAAAGTTATATTGGAAGTCATGAAAGAAAGATATTGGTTTATCTCAAACTTAAGGTCATGCGTGTTCCAATAACAGGGATCACATGATAGATTGGAATAACATAAAAAGTCTCATGGCGGAACCTGATCATCATAAAAGGAAAATGAAGGAGTCATTTTGTATTTCGTAAGTGCAAATAATAATCTGGCCCAATTGTTCGGTATGAATGGATCGTATTTGGATTAACTTGTTGGGCATAGAACATTCAACGAAGTGTCTATAGTTGGAAATATGAATTTTTTGTGGGGGTACAAATAAAGAATTTCTTAGGTAGGTTCGGAAAAATTTTTAATCGTTCGTTTAATCCAAACTTGAAGGTTACGAAGTTCACACAAGGATTCCATCCGATTCTTCATTTTTCATTCGTGACTTTCTTGTCTAAGACGATTTTCTCTACTATACATGAAGTCGCCAGCCTCCTTCGTCCCATCATTATTAATAACGAAATGAAAATGAGAAAAAATCTAACCTGAAATGGGGCGATTTCCCCTCTCCAAAAATATCATTTTCATAATTCACACGAAGAAACGGGGTATTCGATAGATGCTATCATTCTATTTAGATTCTCAAGGGCTTAGTGAAGGGTTCGGGAGGGAGGAGGATGAGCTCATCGAGATGTCATTTTCACAATGCTTATTGGATCCGTGATCAGTGTGCGTAACTGCAGACTAGGAGGAAGCTGCGTCCCCAAATCCATACTGGGGCGCCGAAAAGTCTGGCGACCTTCGGGTAGGGGAATAATTTTCACAGCATCCCTCCGAGTGCTGAATAATCCACCAGCAGCTCTGTGTTCTGTTTCGGAATAAAATGTTCTATAATTGACGGAAAAATGGTGAAGAAGTTCTGTTATTTCTTCGGGTTTAGGAATGGAGCTGTCATAATGAGCGTCGTGAGTTTTGTGAGTATTCTGAAATATATTTTTTCAATTTTTTCTCTCCAATTCGTTCTCATCCATTGTGTTAATTCAGTAAATTCAAATGGAGATCCTTCTAGTGATTCAAAGGAACAAAGTTCTTTCAAATCTGGTTACTCATCTATTCAGTCGTTCTCGAAATACAGGGTGTTTGAATTTTTTTTCACGTATCTTAGATGTTGTTTTGTGTTGAAAAGTCTGATACAGTCTTCTTTAGATTTGATTTATCAAGTCAGGTTTCATTTCGGGAAGCATCTTGGGAAATATTCCTGACAAAAAATACATTCCAGCAATATTTATATTCTTTTGGAATCGAATCTCGTATGAATCAAGTATATGCTTGGACCACCAAAGGAGTTATATTAATCATGTCATTACTATTGCTCTAGAAATTTTCAAATATAAAAAATTTGGAACTGAGTTCAATTTTCAAGGTATTTCTTGATAATCCTTTTTTCAGGTTTTCTTGTGGTCCTGGGAAATAAAATAGAGTGAATAAAAGCCTAAATTATTATTACTATTATATGGATGACAATATTCATAAAAACTGCGGATGTGTGATTCTTCAACCTCTGATTATATTTTCAAAATGAAAGCTGTCTTCGATACATATTTCTACGAATAATTCATTGGCATAAGAATAGGTATTGAAAATTTCTCGGGATTATCGTTATCAAGTTCTATATCAAATTTTAAGCGGTTTCGATGAGACAGTATATTTTATTCCAACATGGAATAATACACTCCCAGTCAATAAATTCCGCACAGGCAAAATTTTTGTCAAATTCCACACCCTGTATCATTTTTCGTGGTTTTCCAATTTCATTGAAATTTTCGCCAGGTGAAGTATTGGGACTTGTGATATCAACCTAAAATTAACTTGGCAAAAATACCTGTAGTTTATCCGTTTTACAGGGAGAAACAAAACCTCGTTTTATACCCCCAATTCTAAACACCCTGTGGTGAATTCGAGGCGGTAAATTTTACATCATTATCAAGTTATAGTTTGAAGTGTGACTCTTTCTCAACAATTTTTTTTTAAATTTACATCAGTATCTGCTTTGAAAAAAAAGATACACAGTTTCAAAGAAAGTGTTGCATTTTTTCAATTTTTATAACAATTTAAAACATTGCAATACCTTATCGACTAGCAATCATAAACTAACATCTGGAAATTAATAGCGTGTATTTCCACCTCGCTTTCTCATACGACGTGGCATACTTTCAAAGTATTTACTACGAATTGCTTCTGGGAGAATATTTCCCCAACAATTTCTGTTGATGCAGAACAATGCTAGGCCTCACGTTGAATGATTGGTGTGACCAGCCAGAAGTCCGGATTTGAATCCCAGAAGCAATTCGGAAATGTATCGAAAGTATGCCACGTCGTATGAAAGAAGCAATGAGAAAGCAAGTGAAAATACACGCCATTAATTTTGAGATGTTTGTGTATGTTTGTTAGTCGATAAGCTATTGTATTGTTTCAATGGTTATAAAAATTGAAAAAATGCAACATTTTCTTTGAAAATGTGTTCATTTTTTTTAAATAAGATACTGACGTGAATCAAAAAACATTTTGTTAAGAAAGGGTAACACTTCAAATTAAAACTGAATGAAATAAAATTTTCCCTTTCATTCACCACAGGGTGTTTAAAAATGGAGGGCATGCTAAAAGGTTTTGTTTCTCACTGTACACAGGACAACTACACTTATTTTTGCATTTTGCAAAGTAAATTTCGGGTTGATATACCAAGACCCAGTACTACAGCTGCTGAACATTTCAGCAAAATCGCTGCATCACGAAAAAAGATACAGGGTGTTGAATTTGACAAAAATTTTGCCTGTCCGGAAATTATTGAAGGGGGGTAGTAGGAGTAACACTTGGTTTCTAAAAATAATTTCTATAACTGAAATATTCGGAACAAAATGGAAATTTCGAAGAATTGATTCAAATATTTAATTCATAATATTTTCGACAATATCTGTTGTTAATGCTTGTTGATATTGAAGTTTTTATTCTTGTTAATTTTTTGCTGTTGAAATAAAATGATTTCAAGTACAAAATTACAATTTTAAATATGAAAATTAGATAATAGTGTATATTATTTCAATCAGAGAAAAGGTTGCATTTTAGATCGTCTCATTGATGATACAATAAGTTTGAGTTGGAACTAACAAAAATTTATTTAACACCAATGAAGTCAACGTGAAAATTACTACCTAAGACAGTTTTCATCTCGATTTTCATCATGAAGATAACATGAGAGGTCATACAGGGTGTTTGGAGAAAGGAGATCCCGTCTCTAGGATATGAAGTAAACTGAAATATGAATGAGGTTTGTTCAGTAAAGAAATTTTGAACCGCCTAATGAAATTTTATAAGCTTTATACGGATTTTTTGGATGCTTATACATCCAAAGAATTATACTGATTGACCATAAAAAATTAATTTCTGGATTTCCCTAGAAAGGTGATTTTCCAACTTCATGGAAATACTTAGACTATCACAAAATCCAAATTGACGGATAATATTGAAACTTGGGAGGTTATTGGCACATGCTGAGGTCGAGTCAGAAAGATATCAATCACTTCATTATTCCAGGGCCGGACTCTTTAATCGTCATTTCAAGTGTTCAGAGTAAAAGAAACACTTTGTATTTCGAATTACAAATGAATGATTGGCTTTTCAGAAAGTAGCTGAATTATGTTTCAATTTGTGATATCGCTTGAAGTTGTCACATCAACAATTATTTTTTATGAATGTTATAATTTGGATAATGTTCGAAAAATTTAATTTATTATCATGAAGAGAACTGAAAATCTCATGTTTCAATATAAAATGCGGAACTATTAGGAGAAAATTTTCAGAAGAGTTCAGAGCTTTAATAAGCACATTCCATAACGAAACAAAAACAAATGAAAGAAACCAACATACAGTAAAGAGTACCTAATAAAAATGAAGATCGTAACGAATGAATTGCTGAGTCAACGTTATTTCAGAAGTGGTTCGAAATGGAAATCATCAGCTTGTAAACATTTCTCTTGCCGAATGTGCAAATTGGACACAGCCTTGCGAATCATATCTCCATTATTTCTTAAATATCGCAGCAGCTGATAATTCTGTTCATCAGCTGTTCTCTTGACCGAATTTCTTCAGAATATACCATATCCTTCAATTTTTCCCATGAAAAATAATCTAGTGGGTTGAAATATGGAGGTACTCCTCGATTTCCTAATTCAGTTAGAGGTGTATGCTCATGTATACCCTATATACTTCACCAATTTTTTTTCGAAATATACCTTCATGTACTCCATCGCAATGAGATCCGCGTCTGGGGTGGCCACCCAGTATTTCAACAAATTATAGTCTTCCTCGAATTCATCGACTTTTTTCAGAAAATTTATTATTTATTTTCGACCCCCACAGGATGACTAAGTCCTGTTCATGTAAATAAATTCAATTTTTCGAACCTTATCCCAATTCTAAAATTCATAAAAAAATAATTGTTGATGTGACAACTTCAAGCGATACCACAAATTGAAGCATAATTTTGGTTCTTTCTAAAAAGCAAATCAATTATTTATAAATTGACATACAAATTGTTTGTTTCACCCTGAAGTCTTTAAATGAAGATAAATGAGTCGGGCCCTGGAATAATGAAATAATTGATATCTTTCTGACTTTACCTCAGCATGTGCCAATAACCTCCCAAGTTTCAATAATATGCGTCAATAAGTTTGGATTTTATGATGGTCTAAGTATTGCCATGAAGTTGGAAAATCATCCTGTAGCTTTCTAGGGAAATCCAGAAATAAATGTTTTTCAGTCAATCAGTACCCAGACGGCACCCTATATTCCCGGAATATTCCTCCAATCTGCCATTAAGCCAAAAGATATTGCAATATGCGAGACATATGCCAGATATATATCAAATATATCTGCTCTCAAAAGAATATTCCAAATATATGCCATCCCAGATATGTCTGGTATATGCTATGGGAATATCTATATGATATGCGTTTAGAATATTATTCAATAGTATTTATTGGTATATATACATGAATCTTCATGGAATATTATAAACGTTACAAAACCATTTTTGAACGATAATTTTTTAAAGTGTAGGTACTACCACTACCTCGATTTTGCTTTTGTTTCGAACTCATCAATAATTGATGAGTTTGTTATTTTCCAGTAAACTGTTAAAGAACTACAAACTTTCTATATAGATTATATTTTCGAGGAATCGCAGTTATCATCAAGTTAATTATAGTTGGATTCAAGTTAAAAAATAACACTTTCATTCGCTTAATAATTTGATCTTATTTATTAAACTGAGTAAACAATGGAATCAATGATTTGTAATTTATTTATATGATTGATACAATGAAATGAAAGAGCAGGCAACAAATTAAACGTTTTTATTTGTGAAAAATGGACATGCTATACTATATCGTATATCGACTGAGAGTCGAGTGACTTTTTAAATAATTGAAATGTTCGATGAAACAGAAAAAGAGGTCCATTATGATTTTGATCTTATAGGAAAGAGATCAAATATATATTTTCAATAAATGGAAAAACAATATATGATATTCGAGCAGATATATGAAAAGGTCGTAGACAAGTTGTCAAAAATCATATATGATAATCAAATATTAGTCAGCAGAGGTGAGAGTAGCTTATTCCACTGGACGATCGAATCACTTTTGCTCATATTTTTGTTTCCATGAAGCTGCCATGTGGTGACAGAGATGTCTGGAACTTAGAATCTTTCTAGTTGAACTTAATACTTCTTGCTTTTCATTGAACCAAATACATTGCATTTCAAACATTTCAGAGCCATTGTAGGTTGAGGAAGTTATGTGGCCACTTCGAACCATATTTTCGCCCTTTCTAGATATTTCCTTGAATTTTATCAAAATATCTGACAGAAATACCAATGACATTATTTCTTTACAGGAATAAAAATACTCCTTTATAAATAAAAAATTAACTATTTTCTGGCCTCTCCCATTCTTAACTCCTGCAATTTCGTTCCCTGAATTTACCGATAAGAATATCAAATTTCGATTTGACTTTTTCTTATGGATGTAAACATTACGTCACGACGTTTTCAGTCAAAATATTCATATTTTTGTTTTGTGGTCTTGGATTAAGGTTATTTGTGTTCTGTGGTTAGTGGTTAGTAGCAGTTGCAGTTTGGCGTTCCAAGATGGTCGTCACGTTGAGATCAAAGATGGTATTGTTTGAGTATTATGTGCAGCCAAGCACATGATAAAAGATCAGACAGACAGACAAGAGCATGAATATCAAATCGGCATTGGTAGGTACTCTTATATTTGGAATGCTTGAAAAAGGTTTGTCAGTTCTTTATCTTTGGTTATGTATATTTACGTTTTTTTCAGGTCAAAGAAATGAGGACTTAACAGTGAGGAAGTGATAGAAAGGATATTTCCTATATTTTTGTTGGGTTGGGAGAAGGCAAAAACAAACTTTTCATCCCTAATAAAATTGTGCAATGTTCTCAAAGGTATAGTATAAATAATTTCAGTGATCATGAAATCCATAATTAAGTTTTATTAATATTTTCAGAGGTTCTTAAGCAGAATGAAAATACTAAATTTGTTACCAAAATTTTGCTTTCAATCCAAACGTAACAACTACAAGAGCATGAGTGGATTATCATTTCAGGTGTAAGTCTCAGCCGAGCTGAACAGGTCGAAAATGTTAGTGGAATTGTTACAGATTCAGACGCAAAACAGGTTTTCTGAGATACTCATCAAAAAGAGGGATCGCAGGCATATATCATCATCTTCAAGAAGGAAGGTTGCCTCGATATAAAATGCCAACACTGCCTATTAAAATTCAAAGTAAGTTTATAAATATCAAACGATTCTAGAACAGACTTCCACTATTACTAGAGCAGTAGACGGCCTCTTATCTTGAAAATCTTAGAATCACTGTTTTTTTCAGGGCCAAATCTGCTAGTTGAGAGAAAGCCAGATCAAAAAAACTCTGAAATGAGTGAAAGAAAAAGGCGAGGAAGACCAAAATCTACCTGAGAGACCGAGAGAATGGGTGTGGACAGAAGGGGATGGAGACTGGGAACCGGAAATCCGTAGGATCTATGATATATCTATATCAGCACCCCAGAGGTAAAGTGTGCTAAGTCACAATATCAAAATTAGACAAAAGAGAGATTATTCAGTTCGATCATTGTTTCAAAGAATGTGTTCTGCCATTATTTGGCGACTTCATATACCTAGGGAGTCAAAAATGTGTTCCACTAGCTAGAATTTACTAATGTGAATCCAATATTGTAGATAGTTCGTGTCTGAAAAAATGTGACTTAACACACTTTACCTCTGAGGTGCTGATATAGATATAACGTCGGTTTCACAAAACTTTGTTTGTACGATTAAATTACTCAAAACGTGTGATTCGATTGGTTCGATTTACGTGAGGTTTTTAATTGCACAATTAAAGTTTTGTGCTAGTTCACAAACCAAATAATTGAAGTTCACAGTTCAAGATTTATACCATTTAAAATATTACCTCATTGTGTTTTCCCTATTTTTTAGTTTAATTCATCAAATGTTAATTTTTACTTATTCTTAGTTCATATGCCTTGTATTGTTTTGTAAAATACCTAGTTGATTTATATTTATATTTTTACTTTATGTTCATTTTTATAATTTAATGTGATAATTTTGTTAATTATTGTTATTGTACAAAATATTCTTAAAACTGTAATAAATTTTTTTAAAACAATCGAATCAATGCATTATCATTTAGTACCGCTACAAAAATTTACATATATTTAAATATATACAAAGATATTACCAGCATATGGCATGGACAAATCAGGAGATAAAAAGATATTGCCAGCATATATGTAAGGGAGATATTCATAGATGAATCTGTATGGCATATGCCATGGAAATATTTTTGAAGATCATGGGATATTCCTGGCAGATGTTTCATGGTGACCTTGGATATTCCTGATATCTGCCAGGCTTATGCCGTGGGAGATTTGGAATATGTTTGGAATATCTCAATATGCCAGCGGTATATTCATTGAATATGCATGGAATATTTCTGTGCCGTCTGGGAATCAAATAGTCCAACTCTATCTCTGGTAAGAGTATGTACAGTTATTCCCCGGACACCCTGTATTAAAAAACTGAAAAAACTATCAAATTTGCCATGGAAAAGTCAGTCTAGCTTTTCAATAACTGTATCGATTTTGATCATTTTGTCGTCTACTTGTTGCCGATTTCACCTAGTTCATCACCTGATGTCAAGTCTGCTGTAATATTAATTAAATCTGATGGTATACAGGGCACAACCGAAAGTTGCAATTTCCTCTACCTTTCTGAAGACCCTTGGGAGGTAATTAGTGATGCAATCATAGGGCTTCAAAAGGGTTTTTGAGGCTTGATCCCCTCTCAAAATTTTTTTGTTTCATTCACGTCATAAGCCTTTTGCTGAAAGGGCAGACGATATTTCAAAAGAAAATATCCAATTTACATCATTAAGACATTGAGAATGACTTTTCGAAGCGGTAGTATCATGGTGTAGGCTGGAATTTCAACGCCAGCCTGAACAGATCTTTTTATATTTGAAAATAGTAATCGCCATTTCGTGCCTAGCTTTCAAATGAACTAATTCTGTAGGAGTTTTATACAATATTTTCTCATTGAATTTTTATCGAAATGAATGGAGATCTTTTCCACAAATTCAGCCGATAATGAATAAATATGGCGAAAAGCCAACATATAATGAATAAATATTTCCATGAAAACTCTCAGAAACTGCGGTGCATGAACTGATTTGACATAGAATTAGAAAAATTCAACTTCAAAACCATAAATGACATAAAGCAGTTCTGAAAAATATTCAACAAAAAATAAATAATGGGAATGATCAAAAAAGGAATGCCCGAACTTTCTCCTTCGAAAAGAAAGAAGCAAAACTAGTTGCATCATCTTTGATCTTCAGATTGAATTCTTCATAATAATTCATCAAATCATTGGGGTAGTTGAATAAGTTGTCGCTGAAAATGTCACACATCAGTCAATGGTTCCAACTTCTGAAATATATTCTTTAACGAAGTTATTGCTTGATCTAGGACCCTAATTTGAAATTTTACTATGAATTTGGTTTTTTCGGTCTCCTGAAACTTCAAATTGAAATTAGCATAACGTAGAAAACTATAAGTGAACTTGAGAATATTCTCAAGAGAGCAGTCACAACTGCACTTGGTGTCCCATGGTATATCATCAATAAACAGATCAGAAACGAATTGAAAATTCAGGACTGCATAGGAAATGGTACTTCAATAGACAGGGAAAATGGTTAAAAAAATGGAAGAATACATTTAGGTAGCAACGATCAAATAAAAAGGACGCTTCAAATTCCTGTCAGGAGGACTGACAAAAAAGCGTATACAGCGTATATAGCTGTATGTACCCACTGAAACTGGAAAAGAGAAGAACTAAATATAAGGGAGGAGTACTCCCATGAAGACATGTAGAAGATACAGGAAAACTGAGATGAGAGGTTTGTGGAAATATTTTCAGTCCTCATATAAAGTCTGATCATCATCGTTGTATAAGGCGACGTTAACACTTCCAACTTCAATTAGAAATTGATGAAAGGTTCAAGCAGATTCTTCTTATACGAACACATTTTTGATGGTGTTGATTATTATATTATTTTTTCTTGCGATAGTACAGCACCCGAGAGGGAGCCATGGGGCTGTAGCCTCCCCCAATGAGATTAATTTTTGTTAAAAAGGAATTGATTATACGTCAAAGGTGCATGTTGATGAATATTACGATGGGGCTGCCAGAGGCTTTGACAGGGTGGTTAGTTACAATCTTAGGCTAAGAATCCTCTGAGCATGTCTACCGCAATTGGAACGTTAGGGCAGCTTGTAACTGCACTTAATACATAACTAATTAGAATGCACGAATAATAAATGTGAGATATTATTATGAGTACGCATCTGATTTGCCACTCAGTTCTGAATGTTGTTCCGGTTCTGAATTTAGTGTAGTGGCTAGCGGCCCTCAGGTGAAATAATTATTGATAGACGAGGGACAAAATGTTCGAAATACCGTCCTAATGTCATTATAACCAGTCGTGTTAGGTATATAAAAAAAATTTAATAGAATTCATTCTCCAAAATGAATTTTGCTCGATATGATATTCAAATTCTTTTATGATATGAAAATTGGCAACAATTCAGTGTCAATGGACTCTCAGTGTTATTTTGAATGCAGTAGACAGCACTCTTTTTAGATATTGTTCGTGGTTGAAGAAATGAGTTCTGCCCGAATAAAAACATAATTGACTCTGTTAACCGCTATTATATTTTATGGGTGATTCAAGTTCCATTAGTTTTCTGAACACACATTCATTATTCGACTAACAGGATCTGCCCTTCACTCTTGCTTGAAATGAGGTTTCAGATCGATGGAAATGAAATAGGACATTTTTTATCAACATTGTTGCAAATCTGAAAAAAACTTGTCCATTTTCCCTGTTGAAATATAACGTCTTTTTTCAATTTTCAGCTCACAGGAGTGGGTTTGATTCTAGATTGCGTGATGAATATCAAAGAGGAAAGTGCTAAAAAGTATAGTTCCTTCATTGTTGTCGGAATACTGATGGGAGTGACAAGCCTGATAGCTGGTGGAGTCCTAGCGGCGGCAATATTCAAGGTAAATCACATCAGAAATCCGAAGATGAATGTACATCAAAGAAGTACAAAGGGAGAAATTGGCTGAGATATCATTATGATGAACTTTTTCTTTACTGAAAGGGCCTTACTTTCATTTCAAGTAATATTGATCAACAAAACAAGCTTTCTTCAAAACATTATAGTGTGTATTCCTAAACACATGTGCTCAACTTCATTTTGAATACTCACTGATAACTGATTGTCATACAGGGTTTTCCATAAAAAGTTGGCCGTAGACTAATAATGAATGCTGGACATTCAGGCCTTTCAGAAAAATTGCTTGTTTTGTACCCTAGGACCATCAGTTTGGAAGATACGGGTTGATTCATGAACATTGGCAAGTTCTGATTTCGATAAAATTTTATGCGTTTCTCCACTTCATTAAGCTATTCAAACAGTCCATGAAATATCCATATTTTCAGGGCAGTACTCCCAAAATCTTCATTTATTACATTCCTCACAGAAATTTCGATATTGCCATGAAAAAGTAAATTGCTGTTCTAAGAAATTCAATTTTTACATTGCATAGCCCACTCTTCACCAGAAAATAGGAACCGGATAAATACATTTGCTTTGAGTCAGTGATTAAAAGTAAGGAAAACCAAGTTCCGAAATATTGTTAGATTACATATTGAATTTTATTAAAAATGATGTTAACTCTCTTGGAAAATGAAATTCGTAATGAGTATTAAATTTTATTCTTTCGAAAAACTTGAAAATGAGTTAATTTTTTGAATAAAAAATAACAATGAATATGTGAGAGATGTGCGGAATAGAGTCCTTTCATTTTGACACATTTCCGAGCTTTTAAAATTTGATGATTTACTGCCCTTCTTATCATTATCACTATCCTTTGTCTCAAATGGCCCTGTGAAATTATCCCAGTTGCATACGGGTCCACGATCTTTGAATTTTCAGAATATGTCATTGAATTCCCTGACTCTCGTAAATATGGACACATCAGTGAAAAGAATGAGAGTAATCCATCTATAGCATCCTGAGTTATGTATCTCCTCGTTCCAATTTCGGATGTTTTGGTAATAAAAGAAATTTAATTTTTCTTGAATTGATTGAGGCTTTCGCGTATATCCTTCACTAGTTCTTTCGAAAAATCCGGGGGAACTGATCCACGCCAAATTGACAGGTGGCATTAATTTATTATTGTTTTGAAATTCGGAAGACTTTCAGTATGGATGATATTCAAATCGTTTTCTATTCTTCTGGTGCGAGGGCGTTGGCGCTTTTATTTATATTGGAAGTATTCAACTCACAACAAGTTAATATTTTTTGGAAAGAAATCCAATCTGCTTAATCAAAATTCCACCTTGCACATTCTATACTTCGGTTGATATTATTATCATTGATCTGAAAACAATGTTTCCTCTAGGACAGTCAGGGATAATCTGGATATAGCTATCGCAAATTAGGGCCAAATTTTATGAAACACCTCGTTTCTCCGAAACTAATGGTACATTTATGCCATACTTCTTTCTTGATTTATTTTTTTCTAGAGATTTCACTGTCTCTTACATCATTGAATTATACTCTTTGAAGACTAAAGCTTCCCACTCCATTGAGGATGGGTGGTAAGAAATCTGAGGGATTTCCGTTTGTATTTCCAAGCAAAAAACTTTCTCAATCTCTGAAATTAATTATATAATAATTATTGAAATCATCAGACCAGGGGTATTGAAGACACTTTTGTTACTACTTTACTGTTTATGTTTCCCCACATGTTTTTTGACATCAAAATGAATATATTCAAGCTTTCGTGATGCTGTCCAATATTAATTTATTTCCTCAGTGACCCAAATAAGCCGTAGTAATTCACTAGTGAAAATAATTCAAGTGGGTAGACTTTCCCGCAAATGTTGAAATGGCTAGAAGACATCTTGGAAACCTTAATGGTTCTGTGTTAATGGCATAAGTTAGACTATAGATCATATATAAGCCTTTATTTACTTCGCTCTGCTGATTCAATGTTTCAGCCTCACTTCACGAAGAATTAAAATGAATTATTCAAAGACGGTGATCCATTTGGTACGGCAGAAGTAGCATCCTATTCGAAAACTGCCTTCTGATTTCACCAGTTAGTAATTGTAAATATTCACATTTCGAGGGATCTAAAAGAATTTTTTTGATAATTTTTTACGTAAAATATCAGGTCGAACAGTCTATTTCAAAGTCATATTTTCGCATATTTCGTAGTGCACCT
This sequence comes from Hippodamia convergens, assembly GCA_038502775.1. Taxonomy (NCBI): domain Eukaryota; kingdom Metazoa; phylum Arthropoda; class Insecta; order Coleoptera; family Coccinellidae; genus Hippodamia; species Hippodamia convergens. The sequence continues at coordinate 42,597,664 of CM076614.1, forward strand.
TCACAATTGAATTTTTATATGTATTATAACACTTTTCATATGAATAGGTGCAAAATCAATATTGAAGAATTCAGAATGCCTGACATTGCAGAAAATAACCAGCTTGGAGCGCCAACGTCAAGAAGTCCTTCAGTATTCTTATATGAAATCAAAATGCAACGTACCACGAAGTATTAAGTTTCAGAATGTACGAGAGTAACAATGTGATTAATGTACGAGTATGATACCATATTTTCTCTAAATCGTTGAATTTTTATCGAAATTGATGAAATATTTCTATAAATATCGTTAAAAGGTTTTCGCATTAAAACAAATCGATTGTAAGAACTGTTTTCTCACTTTGACAGATAGTTAATAAATCCTTGACAGTATGCCAACATGTAATCAATGATTATTATCACCAGGAAAACTCCTCTAAAATTAAATAGTCCCGCATAATTTTGTTCCACAAGATTCGATATATTGAAAGAATTTGACATAGGATAGGCTTCGTACACATTAGGCGTTTGGCGTTGCGTTTAACGCGCGTTGGCAGCGTACACACTGCAGCGTTAGTTCGGCGTTAGATCAGCGTTATATTTTATTAATTCAGGCGAGCATACCGTACTAGTTCAGTAAATACTTCAAAAATGAATGCTGAAGTGATTCGGTGTGTGTGGTTCATCTACGGTCGATATAAAAGGCGATGCCAAAGACAAAAAACATTTGGGTTCACCCAATATCACGATATAGACTAACGCATGAAAAGTTTCAAATACTGTATCCAAAATTACGGCAACATTGATCGAAGTTTTTCAATTATGTTAGAATGTCTGTCACATAATTTGATGACCCACTCAATATTATCAAAGTGGATAGTAAATCAACCACCTTCAGAGAGACAATATCTCCAGAAGAAAAACTTGTTGTCACTTTGAAGTTCGTACTTTTGAATGGAAAAATAAGAAACATTTTTTCAAACTGATCTAAGCTTTCTGATTGCTGGCTTCGTTATGATTCCCACCCTGTCTGCAGTGGCGTTCCAGCTCTAGTCCACTGTTGAGAAGTCTGTGTTGATGCTAATATCAACATAGTTATACGCTCCTGGATTAATTGAGGAATATGGAAATATATATGCTTGATGTGTTGTATTCGTTTGAGGAATTTGTGCTCTTTGAATGATATTGAGCAATTCACTTTTCCTTGAAAGGCGTCGGTTCTTGGGTACTTTTTTCATTTCACTGTACAGGGTGCACAAAATTGGTGAACTAGAATTTTTTAACCGAATGAGATAGAGGCAAATGAATCACACTTTACGGTCATCTTTTTTAGAGGAACTGATAAATCCATCAACTGCATTCCTCTTCTTTTGTTTTCGAGAACAAAGTTGAAATTTCGGAGATTTTCAATTTCGGTCTCCTTTTTCTGAATATGCTAGGATGTTAAATGAAAACATCATACAGACACTTTTTTCATAGCAATCCAGTAGTGTATGTTTTCCCAGGAGGAAAAAATACATCTTCATCTTATAGCATAAATAAGCAAGGAAGCCTATTGGGAAAAAACATAGTATGCTACTGGATTGCTATAAAAAAATGTCTGTATAATGCTTTCATTTTGACATCCGAGCACAAACAGAAACGAAGAAAATGACCGAAGTTGATATTTTGGACTGAAATTCGAAAACAAGAGAAGATGAATAGGAATGCAGTTGATGACATTATCAGTTCCCCCTAAGATTTTTTTTCTATCTGGAACTTTTCCATGAATATTGAAAATTTCAACTATCTCTTCCCAATTCCTTTTTTTCACTATTTTATTTTTATATTCGGGACTCGTCATGTCACACCAAGCTGTTTTTTTTAACCTCATCAATAAAAAAGTCAGTATCGAAATTCCATTTTCATTTTCAAATTAGATACAATCGTCATGAAAACGCACGTTGAAGTGTAAACGTCTGCATAAGAACACATGTATCTCGAAACGCCCACCTGACGCATATTCAACGCGCGCTTCAAAAAATATCTTGAAACGCACGTTTTCCGGGCGTTGGATACAAACGCTCATTTTGCATGTGTACGGGTACATAAGAGCACTTGTTTTTCGAAACGCGCGCTAGAAAGAAGCGTGTTTCGAAACACCTAATGAGTACCCGGTCGAATATCCTCAAACGCACGTTTTACGAGCGTTGGATCAAAAACGCGCGTTTGCATGTGTACGGATACATTGGAGCACTTGTATTTTGAAACGCGCGTTTGGCTAACGCGCGTTTCCTAACGCCTAATGTGTACATGGTCTGAGAAAACAAACTTCTACTACCTTTTTTTTCAAGATACCTTCTTCCAGTTTGAAGATATTAAACCATTTATGTCACAGTTTCAGAAATTAATAAATCTTATTTCTTCGAAAACTTTCTCGGAAATAGTCTTCATATAGTTTTTCTATGAAACTGTTCGTATGCCGAGAATTCAAAATATTTTCACAGAATTTCTAGAAACTATATCGTCGATATACAGCTCATTTCACAAACACCATTTTGAAATTTTTATCACCAGATTTTTTCCATGTTTGTACGTTTCTAAGATATGGATTTAGGTATGCAGTTTTCAGTAAAGATTTAATGTAACTTTACAGAATCAATCGATGATCTTGAATTAATAACGCAATTTCCTCAATCGAAATGTAAACTACATCAGAAACTCAAATACCTATAAAATAGACTGACATTATTCTATCACTATCTTGAGAACAAGGCATTCAAAACTGAAAAAGCCAACCTACATACTTTCAACCAATTTGAATGTAAGCCAATTATTCACCCTATGTTCGTATGTGGATCTGCCCACACGATTCCATGAAAAAATGTTTTTTCGAAGTGCCTAATATTTTTGCTTCATTTTTTAGGCTAAAGAAAGATACATTCTTCTCTACATGCTGCTAGAGTCAGTTCTGCTCCTCATTGTTACTATTTACTCAGGGATGTTCGTTTTCACAAATGCAGCGTTTTTGCTGGTTTTGATTGCTTGCGGTGAGTACCTTATTTTTGGTATTAATGTGAAGTTCAGACGAATGATAAATTTAGGTATATGAACGATTATGTAGGCGATTAACTATCATTCACCTATCGTTTTAAATGCGATTTTAGACATTGGAAATCCATTTTGAATAGAACTTTCATAAAATATCCGATGTCTTCCGCAGGTGGCTATTATCAGGCTGTCCCTGGGATGTCACAGAAAGAACTTATTTGAAATTTTTCCGGTAGCCTTTCCATGAACGGAATCGAGTCATTTTGAGCATATTAACTCTCCGTCAACACGAATTTTTGAAATCAATTTCAGAATTTCAAGATGAAGAAAAAATAGAAGATAAAAAATTCTTCGACTTCAGTATGCCATGCCGAACAAATTTTTGAGATACGAAAAATCATCGAAATGAATATCAACTTCAAATTTTGTCTAGAAGTACCTTAAATACACAGGGAAGATGAATGATGAATCAGATGTCATCACTGAGGGAGTAATATGCCAATTTTGGCCTTATGATCCCATTTCCCTCAGGAAAAATTTATTCCATTCAACCTGATATAGTATGGTTCTTCGGAGTCACTTACCGCAAATGGCGACATCTAGCAGCGTTAAAAGAGTTCCTTCTTCACGGCCTGAATAAATCTCTCAACCCAAACTATTATTATTATTTTCAGTGCTCTCATTACAAGTTTGGTTGAAAAAGTGATTTGGGTAAATGAAACACACACAATCATTCAAAATATAATGAATTTCTAACTTTCATAATTTTTTTCTTTTTGACATGTCTATGTTCCTATGAATTCCCTCAGAAGATCCCAAAAGCTTGTGCTAGTTATATTAGAAGATGAGTGTGTTATGTGTAGGCTTTCTTTCTATGTCCCAACGCAACCTTAGCGAAGCACTGTTAATTGTTCAACGTTCAACGAATAGCAAATGATTTTGCGAGTTTTCTATATCAGAAAATTTTTGTTTTCGTGATTCTATTCACAAGCTAATCAGATAAGCTCAGTAAAAACTGAAGAGTTATCCATAACAGAATTTCTTACACTCTCTGCATTTTTTACCATCACTTCAGTTGATGGAATGGATCAGGATCTGCTGGAAACGATGGGGTTATTCATAAAAAATTAAAGAGTAAATACGACTAGTGAGGTGTATTGATTGGAATGGGTTAACATCAAACAAATAGGGAGTAGATAATTATTATTCATCCTATCAGAACATTTGTATCGCATGGGAAAGTCAGCAGATAAACCTGCAGGCTATGTGGATCAGAGAAAGAAACGTCTGAACACATGGTATGCAACTGTCGAGAGCTGGCGGACTAAGAACCATCCACATGGGGAGGTCGGTTCTGGATCCACATGAAGTAACCGCTAAGGCTCCTAAGGAAGTCGTTGGATTCATCAATACCATTGATGGCTTTCTTGGGATTTAAATGAACGAGTTGGGTAAAGAACAAGAGACCCTTGCGGTCGAAGTTCCCGGAAGGCTGAACGTAGCCACAACGACTCCTGTTCAGAATAATAATAATAATAATGCAAGAAGAAAACGGTCACAATTCGGAAAAATTAATTTCCGAACTGCGATCGTGGACTAGCATTTTGCCATGGTATGCTTATCCGTAAAGCGTGAAATTGTTTTTGAATAATAATAATAATAATCCTATCAGAAATGTACTAGTAGGTAAATATAATTACATCCCTTGATGTATATATATATTCTTTTTGTCCACCGCACAATTCATTCGTGCATTTTCAATAAAATTATACTATTCGCATGGAATTATGGACAGATTTAACCAGCTCCTATAAAGTTATAGGTATTGTTATTTCATCAATAATATCAAGCTTATAAGAAATTGGGAGACATTCAAATTATTGATTTCAATGGATATAAAGAAGAATCATCAGATTTCTCTGGAATGTTGCTGGCGCGGAAAAATCACGGAAGTGGTATGAACCGACGTATCAATTGTTCAAGAAATGCTGAAAACCAAACACTGCTAACGTAGTCTCAAAAACTTCATCTCTTAAAATTTTTCATTATCATCTATATAAAAACATTTTCATAATAATATGAAATAATATTATATATACATATTCAACTGATTTTCTAATTTTAGGTCTGATGTGGTTTGGAATAGTTGGAGTTTATGGTTTCTATACCGAAATTGCTGAGTATAATTCGTCGAAGCCAGGAGTGTATGAAGTGTCTTATTCTGATAATGCAGTTCATTCGACAGTAGTAACACCAGGAGCACCTGTTGATAGTACTGCTGTTTGAAAGTCTTGGTATTGATGAATGTGTTACTGTTCAATTGTAATCTCAAGACGAAAAAATCAGAAGAGAATACTTTGGTAGCAGTGCATTTTATATTTGATTAACTATTATTCATTATACTCATGTGTTCTAAAAATGAAATGTAATATCAGATTTTTTATTTTGAGATAACGTAGATAGATCTAACAAATTCTCAACATTGGCATGACTCATTCATATCACGATATAACCCAATAGATACTGAATAAATTCATCTTCCGGTTAAGATACGAATTAATTTTTTATCATTAAACTTTTTATCCTCCATTAAAAACGTTATCTATGGCTACCTCCACAGAAAATTTTTTTTCAATCAGGATAAAAATTTTAATGTCTCATTAAATTATATGTTGGACCTACCCGGAAATGAACATTAACAATTCGAGAAAGTATTTGAAGATCTTCATTGGTGTATGAGAACTTGTTTCGGTTCAGAACTGAATATTCTTATTGGAAGTCATTGTATATCCTAAAAACGCATGAATTCGACAATAAAATTGTTTCATCCAATTTTTTTTCATTGTGATTATTCCTCAGGAATGTGGTTCATAAGGAATTTACTTTATTCATTAGTATTTTCTGAATCTTCTCATAACGTATATTGATATACAGAGTAAACAAACATATATCAATATGTTTCAACTCCGTCCATATAGAAATTGATCCTGGCCAATATCAGTTCTATTTTGGAGAATAAACGTAGTCTAGTTGATTTGCTTATTTTTAATGCAGAAATGATGAAATGGCATTTCTTGAAGCTTTTTGGAACTCGGACATAGAATTAAGATTTGGGGAGTTATCCGATTGTAAATCTACTGATTCTACTTGATATATGATGAGCCACAACTATCTTATCGTTAATAATATTATTTCATTATCATTGGTCATTAAAATTTTCTGATGAAAATTTCAGAGTTTAATGAGAAAATGATATACCTATTGAATTGTTATACCTATAAGATTATAGTTTTATTTAATTTGATATCCAATCATGAAATTAGAAATTTTGTCTTCAAGTGATATTCAAACCTTCGAACTCATATCCTGTTCTTCTCTGAGATATTGAACAAGTGCAATGACAATATCAGATTCTCATCTCAGATGATGAAGTGAGTACAGGGTGATTCACTTATCTTGGTAACCCCAATTTTCTCAAAAACGTGAGAATATTTTTTCATTCTGTGAATGGCGTTTTGAACAAGTCAATGTCGACTTGAGATGCGCATAAAAATCTGCGGAATAAATAAAGACGCCAGGCGTCGCGGTGCTGGAGAAAAAATTTCTGATAGCGCCGCGACGGCTGGCGTCTTTATTTATTCCGCAGAATTTTATGCGCATCTCAAGTCGACATTGACTTATTCTAAATGCCATTCACAGAATGAAAAAATATTCGGAAGTTTTCGAGAAAATTGCGGTTACCAAGATAAGTGAATCACCCTGTACATATTCTATGGGTGCTTTTTTGAAGTGAAGATATCTGGAAATATTAGTGATCAGAAAAGTTCAAAGGGTGTTCTGATAGAATTTGATATGAATTATTCTGATTGTTGCTCATATTCGTGAATGAATAAACTATTTTGTGTGTGTACTTGGTTTGTTATTCTATGTAAGTATATACAACACACCACAGCTGCTCCATGTTTGGACCTGTCAAAGGCCTTTGATAGGGTTGATCATGAGAAGCTATTAGCAAAGATGGAAAAGTATGATATAAGAGGTGTAGCACTGAAACTGATAAGGTCATATCTCACAAACAGAATGCAAAAAACAACCAGCAAAGGGAAAGATGGCAACGTAAAAACTTCTAAGTGGAAACAAGTAAGGAGCGGCGTTCCCCAGGGATCTATCCTAGGTCCATTGCTCTATATACTTTATACGAATGATTTGATACAGTGCACTGACAATAATGCTGCCATGTTTGCAGATTATACAACTATAATTACTGAAGCTGATAATTTAAATGAATGTAGATCTAGCCTCGAAAGTGATATGAAAAAAATGAATAAATGGTTTAATGAAAACAACCTAATGCTCAATATAGACAAAACTAAAGTCCTTTTGTTCAGAGGTGAAGAAACAGATGAGTTGAATTTAAAACACCAAGATACTAACATCAAAACAACACAAAGTCTGTCATTCTTAGGATTAAATATTGACTCTAAGCTAAACATGAAGAGTCAAATTGAGAAACTCGCTCCAAATATGGCACGATATTGCTATGCTTTAAGGATCATCCGAGATACAGTAGGGGTGGATGCTGCATTATATACCTATCATGCTTACGTTCACTCAAGAATAAGATATGGGATAATCTTCTGGGCAAGATCTCCAATAGTTGAAAGAATTTTTCTACTACAAAAAAAATGTTTAAGAATAATTTTTGAAATGAAACAAACTGAAACCTGTAAAACTATATTTAAAAACTTTAGTATATTAACCCTTCACAGTTTGTATATATATGAGTCTGTTATGTTTGTTATTGATAATCGTTCTGAACTCAAAAATATAGAACATCCCTATAACACCAGAGGAAAAAACTGTTTAATTGAGGATAAGCCAAACTTCTCATACTTGCAGAAAAATGTTATATATAGTTTGTTGTCAATATGGAATATTTTACCTGAAAAATTAAAAAATCGATCCCACAGTGTACAGAAAAGTAGCCTTAAAAGTTGTCTCGTAAAGAAATGCTATTATAGTTTAAACGAGTATTTAAATGAAAGAAATCTTGAGGAACTGTAGAGTTCACTTTTCTATTTTTGCTCCTTTGTTTTTTTTTCTTTTACCTTTTGTAAATGAATTGTGTTTGACAAGATCAACACCTGAATTGGTTATATGATTGAATAAATGTATCTCTCTCTCTTTCTCTCTCTCTCTCAAATTTCAAATTTCGGGAAACGGTGAGGATTAGTAGAGGTATTTTCTTCAAATCATTTCCTGAAACACTCCATTTTACGTAGTACAGCCGCAGGTAGAGAAGGTAGAGATAGAAAAGTGCTGCTGAAAGCACTATGTAGGCATCTTTCTCACTGCTGCTGAAAGCACTATGTAGGCATCTTTCTCACTAGCTCAACTTCTTGAAAAGAAGAAAGTTTTATTTATATATTTCTACCCTTTTTTTTCTCCAAAATTTTCCCAAGATTCTCTTTCCATGAAAAATGCCTGAAACCGTTAGGAAATATTGGAAATACCAGTTGTATTTTTCTCTTTAAAGAAGAAAAAGAATAGAGTTAGGTATTATGAAGACGTGCAGTTTTCGACAGATTCGAAACGAGAGACTGCACTCATAATGCTGAAATAACAAAAACATCTGATGTTTTAGTAACGTTCTCTTCTTGAAATGAAATACTGGTAAACACTAATCGTGAGTTTTTATGTAGAGAAAAGTATGGATTGCTTCATATTTTGAAACAGATATATTTTGAATGGAAAATAATTAAAAAATCGAGTTTTCAATTAACGTTTTCACGTGAATTGGGGTTGATATTTTGATTTTAATAACGCAACCGGAGGTTTCGGAAAATTAGGCGGAGACTGCCTAGGTATATCGTGCTTCACATTATACAGATTGTTTCATTGTTGAATGAACATACGGTAACCTGAGCTCGAGCTACCCTAGGCGAGTCCAAAAAACAGATATATGATAGGTCTAATCAATTCCATAACACAGGGTGGTTGATGTAACCTCCAAAAATTTCTATTGCTAATAATAACTTTTGAATCATTTGGTATATTCGGTTGATATTTGGAGCTCATAATAACCTTACTCAGGTCGATCGATATATATTTAAATTCCTGAAAAATGCCATATCAGTTTTTGAGAAATATGGGACAACTTATAAGCTGAGATTCAATAGCCTGTACATTGAAAATTGAAAATTTGTTTGACATAATATTTGAAATGGGGTTCAGTAGATTTCATTATCTTTCACGTGTTTCTGCTCAGGAAAAGATTCAATTGAATATTGGAATCGTACATTGTGATCATATTGAATCTAATGAATACATTCGTATTTCATGATATTCTGAGGAATTATTTCAATGTATTTTAGGAAGAACATTATTGATCGAGAAACGATTAATTCGAAGCCAACAACGATGAATAGAGTAACATAAACACTCAACGTGATTTACAGAAGGTCCTCGAAAGTAACATAGTTTTTTCAATACACATTCTTTTCCGCTTCAAAGTATGTCTAATATCTACCTACCTACTTTTTTATCATGTATTTTATTACAGGTTACTTCGATATCTCCCCACTTCTTTTTTCAGGTGAATATCCTAAACGTCTCGAATGAATCCAAATGAAATGATCAGAAGGATTGAAATCTGGTGATCTAGCGGACCACACATTTCGGAAATCTCTGAACATTACTTTGAAATGTGGTGGAGCTATAATGTAGCCTTCAGGTATAACGGGATTTTGATGGAAATCTAAGTGAAGATTACCTGGTCTAATCGTTCGATTCTTGTTGAAAATTTGTAATGAGATATTATTTATAAGCCTGACCACATGCGGATTCTCTTCAGCCCAATCTTGCGAATTCCTCATATGGAAGTTACCAATTGTCCACATTCATTTTGTCAAAATTATATAATACATACAATTAAATTTCTTTAAATCAAACTTTTTTTTCAATCCAAAAGAATATTGAGAAAAGAATTGCTCCAATTTGATTGTTATTCTAACGTTCAATTGGATCCTGAAGCTTTCTTTGAGCAAAAGCACGTGAGGGAAAATGAAACCTACTGTACCCCACAGAAAATCTTCTGCTCTTTTCAAATATTTCAAACAAATTCCAAATTTTTGATATTCAGGGTTGAATCTCAGTTTGGAAAAAGTCCCATATTTTTCAGATACCGGTCTGGAATTTTTCAGGAATTTGAATATGAATCGAATATACCGGTTGGTTCAAAAGCTATTAGTAGTTGAAATATCTGGTGAAAACATGAATCATCCTGTATCTCGGTTATGGAATTGATTATACCTATCATATATTGGTTTTTGGACTCGCTTAACTCCCATTACCTACACACCCAGTTTTTTCAGAACTTGTAAAATAACCATTCCTTGGTTCTCAGGGCTAAAAGAGTGGGTGATTTCGTGACAAATTTATATTCGTCTCTATGGAACCTCACCGAGAAATCAGTTTGCAAATTTCTTCACACTCATTAACAGATAACATCATTCAGAGCTGTACTTATAGCAAGAAAAAAGTGGTTATGGACAAAAATATTGTTTAATAGAGCATTTCAATGAGCTACAAAAATGTATCTAATTTTCCTGATGTCAAACTTGAGTTACTTCACAGTTGTTCCCATTTCGTCGACTCTCTTTGACTTCTTGGCATTCTGCAGTTGACTCTGCAGTTCTTTTCATACTGGTCCTTTGCAATTCTACCACAGGATAATTCGTATTACTTTGAATTTTGAATGGAGTGTCTTTATTTTGAGGAATGAATTTTGAAACAACAACAGCGTAGCTTTCACTCATGTTTGACGAATTGAGTTTCCTCCTTCTCCAAGACTGCTGGAACTGAAATTCAAAGATATTTATTATTTTGAGAAGTAGCATTCAAATGATTTTTATCCAAGTAAGTATCAAAGTACTGATTTAATTATTGGCGCTGATTCTAAAATATGTCATCAGTATTTCTATTTCAATGATTTCATTCTAATTTTCATCGATGGAATAAAAAAAACTGGACCTCGAATAATTCCAACCTAGAAATACTTTGAAGCATCTGCCTGAATATGACTGTTCTTCTAGAAAGACGGAAGGTATATGAGTCCCCATTGAATTATGATTTTTCAAATATGGCAGTGATCTTTCATAATGTTTTAATGAAGATATCACTTAAAAAAATTGTACAGTGAAGGCTGAAATTAAACTTCTTCTTCCAACATGCTGTAACAACGACCGCACCGATGAGGTTTCAGGTGACGCAATTCTATTGACCATCTTCCGAGAAGTCAATTTTTGGCAGAAGTAGAATTGAAGAAAGTAATTTCAGAGTCAGAAAACCAGGAACTTAATATTCAGCAACATACTTCTACAGATGGAACTCATTGAAGATTGTAGAATTCGATAATGAGGAGGATCTGGGTTAAGGAATTTCAGTCATGATCTACCCGGTTTTTCAGCTACAACAACAGCACTATGCATTTTTGCAGTATCTTGACACAAGTTCTTCACTGAAAGTTTGATGTTTCCATCTAAACTCAGCAAGAAAAAATTTGACATGTTTTTGCTAAATCAATAATTGTCGTTGTACACATACTTGTGCATTCAAGCCGACGTATACAATTGGATTATAGCAGATGCTGCTTTTGGCCAGCAGGGACGGAATCAATCTTATTCCTGGAGATAACGAGGATGCATCACCGAATTGTATGACAAGTGCCAAAGCTGCATAAGGAGTCCATGCTATCATGAATAGAATGATCATCAAAAGTACCATGTAGGCTATCCTTTTTTCGGCTTTCCTTACTTGGCCCATTTTGAAGGAATTCTGAAATTAACATCGAATGATTAATAACTAGATAATGATAATCGAGTGGGATATATTGGTGTGGGTTGACTTTTGAAGAAAGGGCTCGTTTAGTGCAAATTCAACAATCAACGTTCATCTGAAGAACCGCTTGTTGAGCTCGGCAAAACTTGCATTTCATCGTTCTCATATTTGAATGGAATGATTGATTATTGATGGAAAGTTATTGAAATGTAAAAAAAACAAGGAACCTACTTGTCTCATTTGCAAGACAATGTTCGTGTAGCTGAAGACGATGATTGTTACAGGAATTATCAGTCCGAATATGAACAGGTAGCAAATATATGTCATGGCATTCGTCGTTTTCGTTTCCCAGTTGATCGAACAGCTGAAAAAAAAAACATAAATACCAGTGAACGAAGAATCAACCCTGAACATTAACTGCTGGATGAACATTAATAATGTAATAATAAGCGCATACAAATTTTTTTTTATGACAGAAAGCGAATGCAAGGTACCACCTAGGATTCAGAACTGTGACATTCAGTTAGGAGTTTTGAAACCAATAAAATTAAAAAAAATGAACAGCACATCTTAGATTCGAACGAAAAAACTCGCATGTTTTTTATGATTCAAATAAGTTGTGTATCTTAACATACTGGTTATATGGCTATTCCGGTTTTCTTGAAAAATAAAGACTTGAAGTTCCAGTAGAAGGTTTAAAACCTCTTTTAGTCACCAACCTGTCTAGTAGTTACGAAGATAAGTAGATGGATTTTCACCAAGAATTAGTGAAAGCCGACTTTATTTCACCATTTTGTGGTAGCTCCGAGGAGTCTCTCACTGTGGAATTTTAGTGTACAAAATTCTGGAATTATAGGTGAATTGCACGGAATTATATGGAATTGCAAGGAACTATATGGAATTATATGGAAGTGAGAGGTATTATTTGGAAATTGAATCGCATTGTGTGGGATTGAACGGTATTTCATTGAAACTGAATGGAATTGAACGGCATTGTGTTGGAATTTAAAAGAATTGTACATGCGAGATGGATGATTTTGAACTAACGCGTACTCAAAATACTGTTTCAATGTAAGGTTTCATTAATTTATCTATATTTCCGAAACAATAGTTTTTACACTGATATGACCTATTTTTTTAAATTTACATGACTGTTGTCAACCAACTTAAAATTTATTGTCATGTTTCCATTACAACAGAAACAAATTGAAAATAAAACAATTCAAATACTTCAATAATAATATAGAACAAAGAGAAAAGAAAACATTGAAGACTGCGCCTTTTACATGATTTCAAAATACCGAAAAAATTCCCATTTATAAGCATCGAATAATCAAGTAAGCAACAATCATCTCAACTCATAATAACTTCCTGTTGTTTTTCAAATCGATCAATTCATGACAATATTCCCGTGGAAGGGCAAGTATCAATCCTTCAACTTTGTTTTTGAAAAACTATGGGTCGGTTTCACAAAACTTTGTTTGTACCGTTAAATTAATTGGAGCCACGGCGATTCGTTGAAATTCCAAAACGAGTCATTCGATTGGTTCAAATTTACGTAAGGTTTTTTAATCACACAATTAAAGTTTTGTGAAATCCGCCCTATATTTACAAATTCTCCGAAGTTTACCGGAATACTATTGAAACATCGCGGTGTCAAAAAAATAAATGATCCTTGACGTACTGTTTTTTTCCATTTTTGGCACCTTCAGTTATCGATGAGAGGTTCTAGTGTCATAATCATGTTCTATGAATGATTGCTGTTTTTGCTGCATTTGGTAAGTGATCAGTTTAATAAATAAATCAATTTTCGTAAATTATTCCGGAAAATGGTTAACTATCTGTCGCTTATCTAATACCTTTTTGTTGTCTACTATAATTTCATTTACATTGCATTGTTTATTTCTTTTACTGCTGATATCTTTGAGGCTCATCCCTAATCTACTGTTATTTTGGTAATTTGTCTCTATTTGGCGCTTCATGAAATAATTTTTCGCGACCTTGATTAATTCTGTGAGTTCATTTCTGTAAGAACTATATTGTTCCTCCATTTCCACATCATTTGGATTGCGCATTACTTAATTTTAAAAATAACTCTTTTTGTTAACAGATTTCAAAAGTCCATCTGCCACCCACGATTTGCGTTTTGTATGAAGCTTGCTCAATTCAACCTTAGTGGTGGATAGGTTGATGTATTTTTTGAATAAAGTAGTGAATTCAGTAGCCATGAGATCCACATCTAGGGAATTGAAAATACTTTGCCAGGTCTCTTCACTTAGATATTTTTCCAACTGTGGATAACTGATAGTGACTTTAAATATTCTAGAATCATGTTATTGTCCAATAACATGATTTCTAAGGGTAGAAAAAGCCAAACTTAAACCTTGTTTCGCAAGAACCTTTAAAAAAATATATGGTGAAAAAAATTGATTTTGTATTGACAAATAAAAAATATCGTGTGACCATGAGTCAGAAAACTAGAATTTATATTGTAAGCGGATGCCATTTTGTTATAACAGCATTGGCAACTGACTACTTTTGATTAACTTTGATTCAGCTTCTCTTATAATTTGCCATTATTTTCATTTTGCGATTTTTGTCACTATACTCTTGAAATGACCTCTGTGTAACCAAACGCAAAAATGACCTTAATGCCCTATTTTAACGATCTTTGTTCTGCTAATTCTCTGGAAGCAACTGGGGATGATTAAATGAAACTCTTATCACGAAGATGCTAATTTGTCTTGAGATCCAATAACTACTATTTCGGCCCACATGTAGGCGGCTATCACTCGGCTAACTAATACCAAGAACAGTTTTCTGGATATGTTAGGGATCAATTAACTAATTATCCCAAACTTTTTACTACTTTGATTGAAAGGAAATACGAACGTTCAATTTCTCCAAAAAGGACTTCCTCTACTTCTTCAAAATATTCCTTTGAGTTTCCGGAGCGAAACGTGGCTGATGAATGATAAGGCCTCCGCACATTTTAGTACCAGAGAACATCACCATTCAAGTCATCCATATCAAAATCGATTGATAAGGCGTAGTGAATCTCAGCTTTGGCCTAACCGATTCCCAGACTCAAATCCTCTGGATTATACATTTTGAGGTCATTTGAAAACATTGGTTTAAAAGATTACTGTCCTAGATTCTGAATTCTGAAGAATGGTTCTTTCATGTAAGGGTATTCGTATTCAGAATATTCCCAAATTTTTTGACCGGGTAACCAAATCTGTGCGTCAACCTCTGGACTAAGGGTAAGTAAGGGCCGAAGATAGTTTTTTTCTTTATTTAAGATCACAAATAGCAATGAAGAAATAGTAAGCAATAGTAGGTAATTGAAGAATGATTCTATCTGTGAATATCTCTTTCTTGCTTTTTATGATGAATTGCATTTTTACTTCTGGCGTGTACCTTCTTACTATTTTTATAATATATTATAGTGAAACTTTCGAATATGTTTGATTGTAGCCTAAATTTTATATTTCTACTAATTCTCAATGAAATTGTCAAATTGACATCGTCCAAATGGATGAATTTACATTCATTTTCATAACATAGATGCGTTGAAAATTGTTCCCAATCATCGAAAATTTTTGATTAATTCTTTTTCTTGAAAACACTTGGCTTCACAATCTCGAAGAGAATTGGGCGTTTCCATCTCTCGGAGAAACTTGCATTTAGCCCTAATTCAGGGCCACTGCTAAAATCTCATGGAGAGAAAGAGGATGTATGCAGTTCATTGAAGAATGTGATTGGAAATGTGGAAGAAACTTCTCTTCTGACTATTAGATGTCACTACTTTGTAATATCTTACTCAGCACTCGTCAACAAATTGCTTCAAATATATATAGAAGTTTTTTAGAAAATTTTGTCCCTGAGTGGTATGGGATTCTGATGATGACAAATAAGACTTAATCCGATATATCTCTCCTCTCAGCGACAAAGTCTTATATCATTTCTCTCACCTCATGATGAAAGATCTGTGAGCCTTGGAATTGTGAATGGTATTCGTTTCGATAACTCTTTTGAATTCATCTATGTTTCAAAAATGTTCTCGATGTGGCCTCTGTAAAAGCAAAACTTTTTTTTTCTCAAGTTATTTTTTTTCGAAAATTATTTTCTTTCTGAGCAAACTGAAGGAAAATATGTGGTTGTGACAACCCATTTATTATCTTCCACAATATATTGAAAATATTACTTAAAATATTTAGAACATATTATTATTTATAAATAAAAGCAACAACTTGAGAGGTCACCAGTTCAAATTGTCTAAGGAGAAGTTTGCGACCCCGTAATGCCAATGTTTCTTACAGAACAGAATTTTCGAGAAATGGAACCTTTTACCGAGTACCATAGGCATTCAGACATTCCGTACCTGTATTTGGCATCTTACGCAAAATATGCCATTCGCCAGACATGGACGAATCAAAAACCAATCACATTTTGAGCACAAAATGTATAATACGTACAATAAGAGAGCGTTCAGCTTTATTTATCATTTTATTCAGTAATTACTTATATCAGCTAATCGAAAGTGGGATTTCTTGAAAATTGATTAATGAATCTTTACTGGTTGCTTCATTCAGCCATTTCTAATTGTGAATGTTCTGAGCCTAGCATGACGTTTTTCAGTAGATATAGTTGCCAGACAGCTTTTTTCGGCTTACCTATACTTAAGTATAGGTAATTTATATTCAGCAACATTTAAATGAAATATTTTTGAGATCGCAACATGGTACCAAGTATTTGAAGAGAATTACAGTAGAATCTGAATATATCGGCTCCGCTTACAACGCACAACTGCTTTTAGCGACGTAAACGCTAACTGAAGTTTGGTTTCATAAAGATTTCTGAGCTTTTACATTAGTTCATTACGACTTCGGTTTTTACGACCATCCGCTTATAACAACCCTTTTTGATGATCAATCGTCGAAATTTTACTCAAAGAACTTCCCACAAACTCGCTACCTTGTCGCATCAACAGACTTCAATGTCCTAATTATTATCGCGAACAAATAATAGTCAGTGTTTGTTGACATTTGCTTTGCGATGAACAGAAAGACTATAGGTGTGCAGAAATGACATTCGCGAAGAGAAAAAGCTTCACCATCGAGGAGAAAAGCGTTATACTACATCGCGCCTCAATGCTGGTGAATCGAATGTCACTCTTCCGAAAGAATTATTAGAATGGTTTTAAATACAAATTATTCCAGATTCGTTTATGGGGTCGTCCGGTTAGTACGACCGAAAATCGTCGGTCCCCTGACGGTCGTTGTATCCGAAAATTTCGTACGTTTTCTGAACATGAAAATTCGATCAATTTACTTTCCAGAAGAATTCAGGATACAATCTTAATTAGTTTGGTTGTTTGGGTTTCAGACTGAAAATATCTCTACCTAATCGAAAGATGGAATGAAGGTGGGAAAAATAGAATTATAGTAATTTAATCAACTTGTTTATCCGTTTGATTTTCATGAATGAATTGACAATAGTGCTCAGAATCTAGATGATTTTATTAATGTTTGATGTCGTTTCTGAAATAGTTTCTGATATGTAAAATTTTAAATTTGGAAATTTTCAATTCCTGCCTTGAAAACGAAACAATTTAGGAGCGTCGGCGTCGTTTCAAAAACATTAACAAAAATAGTCCACAAATCGCAAAACATCTTACTTCAACAGATATTATTTTTGCTTTTAGATTTGCTATAATTTCAAATATCCTACCACTAATGCCAGTAGGAAGCATTCACATGTTCGGTTTCCTACTCAAGACACTAAGCTATTCGTGATTTCAAGTATTAGGCAAACCTCCCATAGTCGTACAGGTGTTGCACACAAAAATATACACTGAATATGAATATAATCATTATATTGCATTTAGGGGGGACCACGATGAATTTAATGGAATTGTGGTGAATTGAATGGAATTATCAAGAATTGAATGGAATATTTTGGTGCATATAATGGAATTGAGGTGAATTTAATGAAATTTTGGTGAATTTATTGGAATTGAGGTGAATTGAGTGGAATTGATTGTGAAAATGGAATTCAAGTGCACAAAAAATAACCAATGGTAGACACCTCGGGTAGCCCGAACTTGACGTTTATTGTCAACTGATAATCTCCTGATTTCACATGTTTCGAAAAATAAATTCAAACAAAGCCTTGTAATTGGAAAAAGGGTTTGCACTTTAAGCTTTGAGGAAAGCATATCACGAATACTACATGACGATTGTCACAATTCAGAATTATTAGTTTCGACTTGTGACCATGGCCTGGTGGAGATCCTAACTGAGAGTTTACATTAGTAATAAGCGTCGTCGTCGTGAAAGAAATAGGGGTTAGTACCCATCATTAGTGCAACATAAGTCACAACCTCAACAACAAACACCTTGAAGCACGCAACTATGTTACCACTTTTATGGCTCATATTCTCAAAACAGTGGATAAAAGTCCTCAATTGAAATACATTCCTGGTGAAATCTGAATTTGATAAAACAATCCATTTCAGACAAATATGAGGAGTGCTTGATATTTATCAAATTTTGAAAAATAAATATTGAAATATCTGAAAATAAGCTTCGGGATTGAGTATCCTTCAATACAATACTCCACAAAATATCTAAAAACGGCGATTTCCGGGAAAGGTTAATTTTTCATAGCCGCTCAAATAGTATTGTGTTATGGTATGAAAAGAGTCTTCCGGGCTTATTGGCCGTGGTCCATTAGGAATAATTTCACCTAACGTTTCGCCTACAACATCGGTAGGCATCTTCAGAGGATTCTTGGTCCAAGGTTGAACCTCGAACGCTGAATTTCTGACATTGGCGCGTTCGAACCGGAAACGTCATCTACGCGCCGGTTTATGGCGGGAACAAGTGGCGCGTCTACGTGTGCGATGCTGATTGGTCCATCGCTCCCGCTTCTTGTCGGCTTGATCTTTGTTTTTTCTAAGGTCGGTAACCAGGCGCTATGCAAGAAAGGGGTCTCTTCTTTTCTATTTATGTTATTTTTGTATTTATAAATTTCAATACCTTAGAAAAAACAAAGATCAAGCCGACACGAAGCGGGAGCGATGGGCCAATCAGCATCGCGCACGTAGACGCGCCACTTTTTTTCCCGCCATAAACCGGCGCGCAGATGACGTTTCCGGTTCGAACGCGCCAGTGTCAGAAATTCAGTGTTCGAGGTACAACCTCAGACCGAGAATCCTCTGAAGATGCCTACCGAAGTTGTAGGCGAAACGTTAGGTGAAATTATTCCTAATGGACCACGGCCAATAAGCCCGGAAGACTCTTTTCATACCAGTATATCCGGTCGTGAAAGCCTTAAACTATTCAGTATTGTGTTACCTTATATTGGCAGCTTCGTTGACATATTTTCCCCAACCAACAAGAGGTGGAACTGTCAGGGCTAATGAATAGGACCATATTCCAAATACCACTACAATGGCACTTCGTCGACTGATCATGTACTTTTGGAATGGCCGTGATACCATCATGTATCTTTCGAAGGCAAGTACGGTGAGGGTCGTTATAGATGTTATACCTGGAAAATAAAAAATTTCATATTCTCAAACCGACCGTTGGTTCATTTCGAGAATTGAATGATCAAATTAAGTGATGATACACTAACCTAAGAGTGACATGAAGAATCCGTACATTTGGCACATCATTGTTCCAAAGATCCAGCCATGAGCTAGAGCAGAAAGCAGAGCGAATGGATTCCCAAAGATAGAAACAGAAAAGTCACTGCACACCAAATTGAACAGTATGATATTCAACGGGGTCCAGAGCTGGAACATGAAACTATCAGTTTTCAAATCGTGCTTCAAATAACTATTATAACTATTTTTTGTTCCGGCATATTCAAAAATAATCGAACACATATTATTTTTCTCCCGATAAAGCTTCGTCTGTAGGATTAAGTGTCGGCTCGTGAGTTTTCAATCAGAGGAGACCATCAGAGGCCAAACAAAAAATATAGCTGCAGATCCATATTGTTTTCTGAATCTTCGGATGAAAGCAAGCGAAACCATCGAAATAATTTATTTCGAACTGTACTTCCTGTCAAAAACTCGCGTATATTGTATTATTGTACGCTGAAGAAACAATTATGTCTGTCATGAGGAATTGAATTTTGCATAACAGTCATTGTCTTTCCCAGGAAAATTTCGTAATCGTATGGAATATGGCTTAACTAGTTAATGAAAATGAAATCGAGAATGTCATCTGTTTCCCCATGTTCTCTACTTACATTGAGATTTTCCATTATGGTTGTTGTTTCCATTTTTCTCAATAAAATATATTTATCAGAATTCATAACCAATATCCTTCTTCACCAGCAAATTTTGCCGCACAATCTTAACGTAATTGTGAATTCTAGACCAATAATAATTTCATGAATAATTCGTTGTTCTGATGTTGTCAATATTTTGTTTTTGTAAAGTTTTTCCAGAAGCATATTCTAATATTATAGAGTAAGATCTCAGGGCCCCCGGACCTTACTCAATTTTGAAGTAACAAATTTAACAGTATAGACAGTCTTATATGTGTTACATAGTGTGTGCATATTCGCTAGCTTGGCTAGGCGGCCCGTTCGCAGGTAGCAGGTAGAAAAAGTGGACAAAAAACATACCGAACTTTTCTTAAATTCCGAGAACTGATTTTTTTATATGTCGCGCAGAATATTATGAAAAATAAATATTTCATATTGCCAGACCGTTTCAGTAGGCCGTAATTCCTCCCAGACGCTTAAAATTTCAATAAAAAAAATCACAACTAGAAATATTGTTACGAAATGGGCAGATCCATCACTTTTGTTAAATTCGAAGCACTGATTCTCATATGTGTCAAGCAGAATATTATGAAAAATAAAAATTTCATATTACCAGACCATTTCCTCCCAGACGCTTTAAATTAAAAAAAAATCACAGTTAGAAATATTTTTTCGAAATGGCCAGATTTAGCACTTTAATTTCGAAGCTCTGATTCTCATATATGTGACGCAAAATATTATGAAAAATAACAATTTCATATTGCCAGACCGTTTCCGTGGGTCGCTATTCCTCCCAGACGATTTAAATTTCCCAATTTCTTAAGAAAGTGTTAGGTGTTCTTCAAAAAACTTTTTCTTAAAAAAATAATAAATTACAATCTGAATTCGACTGATTTTCTAATGTAGTTACTCTTTTTCCTGATATTCCGGTCGATAAAACACAAAACAAAATGATCGTACTTTTCATGAAAATTCGAAATTAACTCTAGATAATATAATGGAAATATTAGATATTTGTCTGAATTCGACATTTTTTTTAATTTGATGATGATTTGTATGAACAAAAATTCGGTATGGCTATGGGTTCTCCTTAATCACTAATAATGAGCAACATTGTCATGAAATTTTTTGAAGAAAACCATATTGAAAAATATTCACTGAAACCAAAGACTTGATGCCGTTATGTCGATGAAATTTTCGTAATTTGACAACATGGGAAAGAGTAACTGATACAATTTCTAAATCATATCAATAATGAGAAGAACCTACAATGAAATTTTCTATGGAGTTGGAACAAATAATGTATTTTCCTTCTTAGATGCTTCGATAAGAAAATTTCCAAATCATTTTGAAACAAGTGTGTTCAGAAAGAAGACAAACAAATCGATATCTATATTTCTATTCTAATCATCAAATGAGTGTTAAAAAAACATTTGATGATAGAGCGCAAGTAATTTAATCGACAACTGAAATACGAAATGACGAAATTAATTTCATTAGAGATATTCTCGAGGAAAATCAATATCCAACTAAAAGAAAAAACATTTTACCAAATTTGGAGAGAACAATTTTGCTTCAAAACGATAATAAAAATCAGGAACCAACAACAAACCGTCAAGAAGAACCAATTTTAATAAATTTGATTCTTGATGTTCATGGAGTTTCCGAAAAAATTAAAAAAATTGGTGCTAAATTCAACTCAAGATCTATTTTCGAACAAAAAGCGATTTACGATCTTTATTAACGAAAATTAAACCTTTGAATGAAAACCAAAAATCAAGAAATTGTTTTCACAATATTCCCTGTTTTTGTGGAAAATCTTATATAGGGGAAACATCAAGACTATTAGAAATCACAAAACGTGAACAAGATATTGGTAGATTGCATTAGCAGATCATGTGTGTTCCAATACCGGCAATCACATGATGGATTGGAATGGCACAAAAATTTTTAAGACGAAACCCTTATAAAACAGAAATCAAGGAGCCGGCTTGTATTTTGTTAGATGAGGCTAATAATCTCGCCAAATTTTTCAGTAGGAATAGATCGAATTTGGATGGATCTATCGAATAAAGAACTTTCAGGGAATTTTGAAATAAAATAACGATATAATTTGGTAATCAAAAATAATCTATGTTCATCATATATTGACAAATGTCAATCAAAACATCAAAATATTGTCACGTTTCTACAAGGTACATGAAAGCTAGTAATTGTCTGACAAAAGAGTCTGATTTAGACTTTACGCTTTAGAGTTCAAAGTGTTTTCTTTTTGTTCATTGTTAGGCAACAAAGTTTTGGCCCCTGACAAATTAGTGCTTAAATTTTCACGTAAGGGCCTTTCTTCTATTATTAAAAAATTTTTTTAATGGTTTCTTGTTTCAGAGACTGGGGGAGAAGACCGAAATTAAGTTCTTCAGGAATATACATTTTAAAACAGTCAAACTTCTTGAGCATTTGAAAAACACTAACATAAAATGTTCTGTAGTTGAAAATCGATCCATTTCAATTCTGGTAGATGTGGGGCTAGTTTTACTACCTATTTTTTCGTAAGTAATATGAATCGTCAATCTTTTTTTCATTCTATATTCTATTACGCTGAGTTTTTATGCAATCCATTTCTGACACCGCTAATTTGAAGATTTCCTGAAGTACTACAAAATCTTCCCAGCCTCATTACCATCACATCAATAATTTCTCCGTAATTTCAAGTTGAATGTGTCAATTCAAGCATTCACGAAAAAAATGTTGCCTTTCATTCACGATATCTTTGTGTTACATCTAGAAAAATAAAAAAAAATAAGGTTCAAATATCTTTCCTACACATTATTTTATTCAATGCATAATTTCTGTGTTATTCGTAAATATCCGTTCGAAAAATTGTGAATTTTCAATGAAAATCTCTTGTTTTCAATCACGAATAACTGAAACTGTATTGAGTTCTCGAAAAACTTCATTCGACATTTTCTGCTGAAATTTAAGTATTTTATCGACTCCTGGTGTTATTTTGAAAAAAAAAGTTCAACCCCGAGAAAGGGTTGGAACCACCCCTGAGATATAACCATACTTTAGCATAGGGTAGACTTTGATATTTCCTACCTACTGTAAAAATATTTCAAATTGAACACCCTGTATATTATAACATTTTCGGATAAATCTTCGAATTTATATACCACTCCCTATAGCCATCTACACCTTTTGCAGTAGTAATTCAGAAAATCAAAGTTGAATTTCAGAAAAGGAAACATGTATTTCAGAATAGAAATATATAATTCAGAAAATAGAAATTGAATTTCAGAATAGTTAATTCAATTTCAGAAAAGCGAAATTGAAATTCAGATTAGGAAGTTCGAATTCAGAAAATCAAAGTTGTAATTCAGAATAGTGAATTGAAATTCAGAAATGGCAAATTCAAGTTCAGAAAAAGAAAATTGTAATTCAGAAGGTATCAATTGAATTTCAGAAAATGGAATATGTAATTCAAAATAGTATCGAGCTCGGTATCGAGTGATCTATAACAATGTGACACCGAACTTACCCTAATGACATAACTTTCTTGCAAGTTATTATCGAGAAATAAAAAATGGAATTGAAAGATAATTGTGCTATTTTCAGAATATCAATGACTATGTAGAAACAAAGTGGTTAAATTATTGCCATGTAGACATTTTTTACACGAAAAATGTGCAGAGCCTTTGAGAGAACCAAATTGTCCTTTTTGCAGAAATGAATAAACGGAAAAATTTGAAGTTGCCAGGACCATATACAAAAAAAAATACAAGTCAAGACAGACAGCGTATAACAGCATGTGCCAATAAAAGGAACGATTGGGTATCCTCAGCAGAAACTTTGGTGGTCAAATACACGCAACCAATTCTGAATTACAATTTGCTTTTTCTGAATTACAATTTTCCATTTCCGAATTTGAAATTACCAATTCTGAATTACAATTTATATTTTCTGAAATTCAAATTACCCTTTCTGAATTACATATCACTATTCTGAAATTCAAATTACCATATCTGAATATCAATTTACTATTCTGTATTACAATTTCCATCTGCTGAAATTCAATTTGTTATTCTGAATTACATTTTACGTTTTCTGAATTACAATTGGAAAAGGTGTAGAGCCGTTTTCGACCTATTTACTGTTTATCGAAAATATTTTCAAATTGAGGTTTCTAGAACACTGAGAATTCAATGAAAGCGCAACGCACAATATCCGATCTTTTTTTTGAAATGGGTTACTGACAAGATATTCAACATAACTCTGTAGAGAAAATAACATTTTGATATATTGGGAAATAAAATGAGAGTGTCAAAGTTGAAATTCAAAAAAAAACTAAAAACTCGATTTTTTCAAATGGAAACCATATTTTTTTACTCACATATGGGTATATTGTTATTTGCCATTTTCGAAATATTCAGGAAAAACTGTTAGAATGTCAGAGTTTGAATTCCAAAAAAGGCAGAAATTCGATTTTTCCAAATAGAAACCGTATTTTTTCACTTCCATTACAATGAATGAGTAGTCTTTCAGGGGTTTTCTATATCTAAAATGTACCATTTTCGAAATATCTAGAAATAACTGTTAGCAACGAGCATATCATAATATGTAATATGTGAGGTATCAATTATGATCTATGTTCACCCTTTCATAAGAATCTGTATGACTTTATTCCGAAATAATCCAGGTTTGCTCCAACTGAAATTTATCGATGTTTAATGTATTGGCAGAATTCTGTTCCAGAATGAATAAGGAAATCCACCAACCAAGAAATATTGAGAAGGTGCGTAAAATGTTTGAAAGTGGGTGGACGAGATTTTCAAAATGTGTTATGATTCAATTTTTTTTCTGATATATCTGAATGAAAGTTCGGGAAGTTTCATGATTTGTTTTATAAGTTTTGCATTACAAATTCATATATGAGTAAAAAAAATACGGTTTCCGATTAAAAAAATCGAGTTTTTGGCTTTTTCCAATCCCAACTTTGACACCCCCCAGTATACCACAACGTCATTTTCTCTACAGAGTGTAAACGATTTTACACACGACGACACTCTTGATGAAAATGAATGGGAAGATTGCTTGGAGCACTACCAAAATATATAATCGTTTGCGAAATATTGCAGGTGACTTGACACGTACATGTTATTCAAAATATCTTGAATGCCCTGTGGAACAATTTCCCGAAAGTGAACATACCCCATGGGTCTTCTCACCCGTGGGGTGTGGAAAGAGCATTCTCATTCGTAAGGGGAATTTTATACTATAATTAAATAATTTTTTTCTCTAGAATATGATTATGATATTGTATGTAACTAGACTTTCACTGTACAGTCAATAGATAAAAACTGAAATATTTTTTCATTTTACATCCGAAACAATAACAATAAACATCTAGTTAAATTCAATCATATAACACGTACAAATGGTAGCCATATTCACAATAATTTACGGGACGAGATTAGTTTATTTATTTTCCATATGGATGATGGATGCAACTGATAATGGTCCAGTGAATCCTTTGAGTATTTTGCCTGAGTTTATTATTTCATATTAATTTCCTCATATTCAGCATCTTCATCGTGTTCCGCAATCCTTCAGAAAATTAATTATCTCCGTCGGTTCTGTGCATTTGTGGAATAGTTACCGGACTGCTGCATTGTTAGTTTTCCATTAATTTGTGAATGATTATTTTTTCTGAGTTTTTCATCCCTTGTAGTTGTTTTGTTTCTAATTCTTGAAAATGGCGGGTTGTCGCCTCCGACACTATTCTAGCGGAAATAATTAGTTCTGATCAAGTTGGAGCTTGAAATATTTACTTTAAATTCATTGTAATATTGTTGGTCTGTTCTTCGATCGGCAAATTGAAAAGTTGTGAAATGTAGGTAATGGACTTGAACAATTCAATGTATTTCTGCAGAATGGATATCGCAGAACCCGAATGAGTAGGCTAACAGACGCTAAAGAGTCAATTTAGGTGGTTCAGTTATGGTTCAATTGAAATGTTTTAACGGGAACATTGTCTCATTTCTATGAATGCTTGCTTGTATCGACCATCGAGTGCACAACCTTGTTCCGTGCAAGGAGGCGAGACCTATTATTTAATTTCGATTACGTATGCACACTGCATTATATGATGGTCCTCCTGGGAATTATTTATTGATTTATATTCAGGAAACGATGAATTTTTTTATGAAACTACAAGAGTAGGCAATATAGCCTTATTAACCATATGTCATAACACATTAATATTTCCCAAGGGAAATATCATCATATTTCTCTCGGGACAATATGAAATATTCATATCGTACTTCAGAAATACTTAATTTTTTGTATTGGAAAAACAAAATGAAGACTGTAATTCTTAGGAAGTCCGCTGAAGGCAATGCAATCTGCAACCAGATACAAGAGATGAAATTAATATCTTGCTAGCAATTCGTCCATGAGACAACCGTTTCCTTAGGAACATTCCGTTCAGCTGAATATACTCTTGAACGATTCCGTCTCTAAGCATCAAGAAACATCTTTATCAGGAATTTATGTGGGAAGTAAATGCTCAAACTTAACTATCAATTATTATTTTAATGATCGAAATTGTTTCATGATGAAAAACGAATCGATATATTCGACTCTGTTGACAGTTAATCCGTCAAAACAAAATATTTCATATTTATTTTGGGAATTATTTTGGGTCGACAAAACAACTCTTTAAAGTATACTCTGAAAATTTTTTAGTTGACAACGTCAACCAATTTTTTGCCCTACTCCTGAAATCTTTCTTACGCTTTAGGGTAGGTATATAGCTTTAGATTTCGCCGGAATCAAACATTCAAGCTTTTGCCGCTTCAGTTTCCACGCAATTTTCGTTATTTCACCAATTTTATTCCCGACTATTTCCCTTGTCTTGATTTTCATTATTCAGAAACGAGCAATTATGAGTTATATATAGGAAAATTGTATTTCAGCAGATGTCAACAGTTTTTTCGCGTTAACCTGCGGCAAAACGAACATGTTAAATCCCACTATAATTTCTCGAGTTCCAAAACAATATTATTTCAGTCAGAAAAAACTATTGACACGGGAAATATGACAACATTTACCTTTGTTGTATAAACATATACATACAGGTTGAGTTTTGAGATGGAATAACCAAAAAACTCTCGGAAAGGTCAATTTTTATTGAAAAGGGGACAATCAAGGGTATTCAAAGGAGTTTGATATCACTACCTCTTGAGCTGCTACCCCTAACACCTCTTTGAATAGATAAAAGCGGTCGAGCAGCACTTTGTTGGAAAGGCAATTCAATTTCCTACAGATGTGTATGTTTTTTTCATCGCTTTATCATTATACAGGGTGCCTCAGTATTCCATCAATAACTTCCACACAACGAATTTGGATCTTTGAGATGGGAAATACGCTCGGTCGGGTCAAAAAATGAATACGATGTCACTACCCCTCTAGCCGCTACCACTTAAAGCAATTATTTTTGAATAGAGGTAATAGGTCGAGTAGCTTTGTGAGAACGATTATTCAATTACCTGTAGGAGCATATTATTTCGATGGCTCAACTATTAAACAGGATGAAACAGTATTTAAATGAATTCACTTTTACCCCAATGTTTGACCTTCAGGATGAGAAAATGAAAAAGCACTTGGACGAGTTTGGTGAGGGGCTATGAACGCGTCATTGAATGTAACATACGGTGTTTTCCATTGAATTAAGGAGAATAAAAAATAATTAATTGACATAATGATAAATACTTCAATTTAGTAAATGCTCAAACATCCAAGTTTGCAGGTTCTGTCGCATGAATTTTACTTCTCAAATATCCCCACAAAAATAATCCAGGGGCGATAGATCAGGGGAACGAGCAGGCCATTATATCTGAAATGTGCCTCACGGGCGTCGCATAATGGGAAGGCACTCCATCTTAATGAAATCTCAGTTCCGCTTCTAAATAACAATGATCGTTCTCCAAAATATCTGTCATAACAGGATCTACATTGTTTTGTAATAGATCTAAGTAATTATCATCATTGAGATTGTTGTCTTTAAAACTCACGTCGTAAATACTGACCCAGACATTCAGCTTTTCAGGATATTGAGTATAAATCTCTCTGAATAACCTTGGGTTGGTATCAGAACAATATCGACAATTTTGACGATTTACAGATCCTCTCAAATAAAAAGAGCAGGCGTTGCGGCTAGTGATATCAAACTCATTTGTCTCCCTTTCAACAAAATCTAACCTGCCCGAACGTTTTTTCCTTATTTCATCTAAAAGCTCCAAATTCGGGGTGAGAAGTTATGGATGGCTCACCCGGTATGTAGCTTGGACAACAATGGGAAATATAGTATTCATATGTTCCTAGTTTTAAAAGAGCTATATTTTTATCCCATTGAATTGGTGATCGAAGAATATAAATGGATTATTGCGAAGCTGACTGAAAGAAGTCAGATACTTCTATAGGAAATTTAGAATCAGAAAGCTTATCTAATCTGATGAATTTTTCTCGATAAAATATGCATCGGAGTTAGTTATTGAAAGTACTTCCTCCATAACTCAATCATAAATGAATACAGATTTTTTTTATTATCTTGATTGAATATTCTTTCATGAATACTAATTACTTTCATTCTACACTCAAGGTGAAGACCTTGTTAACTACAAATAGGACTCACATGATTCTGCGCCAAATTGAAAATTAATTTCATCAAACACGAATAAAAATATTTTTCAAGAGATAATGTTTTGAACACAAAAGTTCCTAAGGCCAATTGATTGGTAATTTCTGGATACTTACTATGCTGAACTCAGCTAATGACAATCAGAACGACTCATATACCTATCAATTCCTATACCGCTAACGTGAAAATAAAGTTGATGCAATCTAGTTGCCATATCCGTTGGCGCATTCAACGTTCTGCGCATGGACAAACTCAGAATTTGACAAATACAGTAAAAGTGAGGGGACTTTTTTTACATTTACATATTACCTATACTGCGGGTAGCCTAGTGGATA
This sequence comes from Hippodamia convergens, assembly GCA_038502775.1. Lineage (NCBI taxonomy): Eukaryota > Metazoa > Arthropoda > Insecta > Coleoptera > Coccinellidae > Hippodamia > Hippodamia convergens. Next base: position 42,626,829 of record CM076614.1, read on the forward strand.
TGGCTACCAGAAATTTTCTGGTATGAAGAACTCGCCGAACTATTCACTGTTGGGTAAAAAATTAACAGTGCTGTGCCTAAGGTTGCGTCGGGACACAGTAACAAAGTATAGACAGAACACACCCATCATTCTAACTCGCACAAGCTTAGAGTAGCTTATGAGGGGTTTCACATGGAAATACATACATACATATATCTGTAAAATATATTTGACAAGTGTATATAACTATTTAGTAATATGTAACCTGTTCTTTCGAGCATTTAGGCCGTCGTCGTAGATTAGTTCTCAACGTTTCGCCAATTCGAGTGTCTGGCATCTTCAGGAGTTATATTTCAGGAGATGTTCTCAGTGGACTGAACTGCCTGAGTGTGACGGGGACGCAGATTGTACGTTCTTAAATAACCTCGGTCGAGGGGCGTGGCTGCGCTTGATCGGGCTCGTCCCGATACCGAATTTACATGAGAACTGAAAGAGCCCTTTTGAGGGAACGTATTCATGCTTCAAGAAGGAAACTCGCAGTAATAGACCAAGAACTGATCTCAATATTCTATAGATTGAGCAACACTATGTCAAAAGCGGATTGGTATAGAATCGATTCCATCTTCTACAGATCAATGGAAAATGAACATCTCACCAGTACAAAGAAACAGAAAACCAAATAACAAAAATTGAGAGAACAGAGTAAATCATCGGAAGACGATCACACACTCGACCTAGGAAAAACCATTATTATATTTCCGAACTCTCCTCACTAAAGACGAGGTTTCCATACTTTCTAAGGGAGGAAACTTTGCCATAGCTGCAAGAGTGAATTCCGAAAGAAGAAATAATATCAAATCTTGAGTCAGCCATCAGGGGATTGCCCGAACATGTAGCCGAAGAAATACGATAGGATGAACTCCCAAATCTTGAGAAAGGCAAAACCACCGACGCCAAACATCTCAACTAACGAGGCACTTGCTATCAGAGAACTCAACAAGGACGATAGCATACTGATATTAGGTGCTGACAAAGGGAACGCCACGGTTGTCGCGAAGAAGAGCGACTACAAAAAAAAAGATCAGCGAGCTCTTAGAACCCCCAGTATACAGAAAGCTCAAAAAAGATCCAACACACGCGACCATCAGAAAAGTCAACAAACTGATGAGAGCATCTTCGTTGGAGGAATCACTACAGGAAAGATTGTGCCGAATCAAGGCCTCGCTTCCAAAATTTTATGGATTACCTAAAATTCACAAAAAAGACAAAAGACATACTTCTCCGTCCAATTGTTAGCACAATAGGTTCCCCAACATACAACCCAGCAAAACTTCTAGTCACAATCCTACAGCCACACGTCGGAAAAACAATCATGTACATACGAGACTCCGCTCACCTCATAGAGAAGATCAAAAATATCGAAGTCGATACCAATGATATCCTGGTCAGTTTCGATGTGGTTTCACTGTTCACAAAAGTCCCACTGAATGAAGCAGTGATAGAGATAGAACAGAAATTTCCAAGGGACATCAGCGAGCTGTTTAAAATATGCCTTACATCATCCTATTTCACCTTCAACCAGGAAATATACGAACGAACCGATGGAACATCAATGGGTCATCCACTAGACAGAGTGGTAGCGAACTACTTCATGGAGAAATTGAAAGAGAAAACACTGAATACCGCACCTCTCAAAACGAAAGTATGGTTTCGATGGTAGATGACACATTCGTCATATGGAGTCATGGAAGAGAAAAGCTCAATGAGTTTCTGACCCACATAAATAACATGCACCCAAGTATGCAGTTCACAATGGAATTAGAAGACCAAAACAGAAATCTGGCTTTCCTTGATGTACTTGTCATATGGAAAGAAACTACTCTAGGACACACTGTATACCGAAAACCTACACACACGGACAGATCTACACAACACCTCAAATCATCATCCATGCCAACGTAAGGGGATAATAAAAACGCTAGTCGACAGAGCGAGAAGAATTTGTGAGACAGAACAACTAGCATCCGAGATAGAACACTTGAATCGCGCTCTCATGGTTAACGGCTACACGAAAAACGACATCGATAGATACATCAAGCAGAGGCCTGAACGCAACAACGACAATGTACCACGTCGCCAAGAATCGGAAATAAAAGCATTCTTGCCGTTTATCCCACAGGTGACAGATGAAATCAGACGAATTCTGGGGAAACATAACATTAAGGCAATATTTAAACCGTCGAAGAAGATCATGGACCATCTCTACTCCCCCAAGGACAGAAGTGATACACTCAGTACACCAGGTGTATACCGAATTCCGTGCAGCTGTGGGAGTGTATACATCGGTACAACGAAGCGATCCATCAATACGAGGATCAAGGGGCACAAGGCCAATTGTGAACTGGGTTATTCCCCCCCAGGCTTTACAGGGAATCAATAGAAATTCATGAAAACCAAACGAATTTCAATAAATCGGAGGAATTTTTGAAAATCAATAGAACATGGGTGCCAGTACTCAAAAACAACAACCACTTCCCTACAATAATAAACGGGTTCATGAAGTGAATGAAGATCAGGAACCGGATGTGAACCGGTCGGACGTACAATCTGCGTCCCCGTCACACTCAGGCAGTTCAGTCCAGTGAGAACATCTCCTGAAATACAACTCCTGAAGATGCCAGACACTCGAACTGGCGAAACGTCGAGAACTAATCCACGACGACGGGCGAAATGCCCGAAAGAATAGCTTACATAGAAATGATTTTTTTATTCGTTTCATTTTACTAATTTGTATGTGAACACTTGACTATGTGACTTTCGTTCTAAACTCAGTTTCAATGTAATACCATAATAACAGGCAACTGAATTGTGAGGACACTGAATGGTTGGCATAATTGTGGAACTACAGTATTTGAAAAGGAACCCTGTTTATTCAATCAATCGAGTTTGAACATACCTAGTAATGTTTCAAACAAAAATTAAAAAAGAAACCAAAATCATGAATGAAAACGTCTCAGTTTGATTTACGAAATCGATACACTGATTTTTGAATTACTCTTTAAAGTATGGAAGAAAAAGACGAAAGTTCCATATTGGTGATCAAGCTTCAATTGTCATTGTCAATGCTTCCTATGTTTGATTCGGCCTTTTTGACTTAACGCATATAGGTACTTCTTGAATGTATGTGAAGTATTATTCAATATGTTTATGAAGAGAATCAAATTGATCAAAACTGTATTTCGGGAAAGTATCCGAATAACTTCGACCTGGATGGTTTCACCTCTGCATGAATGAATGCATCATTGATTTCTTGAACAACCCTTTCAATTAACTGATTTAAATCCGACCGAGAAGGTTGGGTCATTATCGTAGTTTCATCTCACAGTGGAAGCTCCAGTAATCCCTCAAGATATATCCCGTCAGCTTATGTCTGGATAAAACTCATTACCCCACTCGAATGTTATCGACAATAGCCTATTTAATGAGAAGATATGCTGGCTATTCCCATCTTCTATGGAAATAAATGGCAAAAGTTTTACGCCACATGATGGGTATCCGCGAAAGCCGTTAGAGATTGGTTGCATATGAAGAGGTGCGGAAGTGCCAACGAATGAGATTGCCCTTGAAAATATAAAACTGCTGAATTTTGTTTCCTTGCTTCGCCCAATAGTGTTTATGGGCCGAAATTGATGCACTTCTGAACTTACCTATGGGGATTGCTACTGAAACCAACAGATCTTCATCTACAACTCGGCTATCAGTCCTTTCAAAGCTTCTTCCTTCCCATATTCATGAATAGGCATGATTCTTTCTCAAAGAAATTTCAGCTATTTTGACTATAGATGAAAAATATCGTTGCCTATTTTGATCTTGAAGTTGTTCCTTAAGTTACAAAAAAGAGAGCAGAAAATTCAACACGCGTCGATTTTTCGATTAAATCATGGTTATTATTTTATTTTTTATGGAAGTTTATGGATCCGTTTTTTTATCACGAACTTATGTTTTGTTCTAAATTATTCAGGGTGGTACGATTTTTTTTTCCAAACCTTTAGTAAACTTGTTTCTCTATTTTATTTCTTTTGTATGTTGAGCTAAAGACACGGAACTTCGTGAATATTTTCTGTCATACAACTACATATTTTCCAATTCCGTATATGCTTAGAAGAGATCGATATAGTTAATCCCTTAGATTTTTCGAAAAAATATGAATCTACCGGTTAGAGGTTTTTGAAAAATATGATATACCAAATGCCAAATACCTACCTTGATCTACATCAAAGAATCATTCTTTATAGTTATAGTTTTTCGGTGATATTTAGATACACCCTGTATAAGAACAGTGCGTTGAATAGCACGCTTTTCAGATTACATCCAGTGGAGAGCCCTAGTTGTTCATTTAGGACCGCTTGAATGCGAATTCCCTATGTGCCGCTCCAAAATCATTTATGTTTTTTTCAGAAAAAGTATGTAACAACGTGAAACCTAAATTTCCCAATATTCCACTTATTGTAGTGATACCACTTTTCGCCTGAACCAATTATATGTTACTATGTTATTTGGTGTCAACCTCCTCAATTGCTGGAAAACAAACCTATTACCTTTTCCTTGAATATTTGGATAAGGTCTCAACTTTTCGACGTCTGCTCTGAAAATTTTCATGTTATATAACCCTAATGAAATGCAATCAAGAGGCATATACAGTGTGACACGGACTCATGGTAAACCCCCATTTTCTCCTTTGTTTCTGTAGTTGTATTTTTGAAATTTGGAACATTTAATATACTCACTATATACTTCTGTTTTTTTCCGAAAATGATATCAACTGTCGATTTTCAAATGGGACACCCGGTATATTATTACATTTTTGAAATTTCTATAATATTCTCAATCTAATGATACCTCATAGTTGATATTTCATTCGTCAGAACACCCATTTTATTTTTCGATCTAGAGAGCCATGAACGCCCTGAAATTTTTCCACATAATCAAAATAATGCTACACTATAATTTTGATTTAAAAAGTATCGTGGTTCGAAATACGGGTAAAAAAAGTACACCAAAACATTCTTTCAGTCGAAACTCCGTTTTGTCAAATGGTATCATAATGGTACTCAGACGTCATTCGAAAGTACCATCGGTGGGATATCCATCTATATCACCTATTTTTCTGTATAACCAATACGAACACGATAATGGAGTTTAGACAAGTTTAAGTATCTTCTCGGTTCAATCCAAAGTTGATGCCATTTCTGGGAAAACCGGAAATTGGATTTTTTTCTAAATATGTCAAAAAGTGCCCTTTATCATTATAGGGCACACACAATATACTCACGTATATTCAGTGTTCCAAATTTAAGGAATATAGCTACAGAAACAAGGGAGAAAATGGGGGTGTCACCTTGTATACATATTCTTATTTTCTATTCTGCTCATGGTGAATCATATACTGGATAAATGCTTCATACATTTTAACGAAATAAAAAACAACATTCAATACAAAAATTCAATATAAGGAATATTTAAAAAAACAAACTAATATGTAACAAAAATATTTCCTAGTGGAAAATTCTCAGATGGCTGAGGATGTAGCATGATCCAGAATTGTGAAGTGAAACTCAACCTTAAATTTCAGGCTGGAATTATTGATTGCTTCATCGCTGAATTTATAAGATCTTTTGAATTTTTTCATACACCCCACTTTTCTTGAATTCGAAGAAATGATTTTTGAATATTATAAAAAATTAATATTTTATTTTGTCAGACGGTTTTCGTGGGTCTTGATTTCTCCCAGACCATTTAACTTTCAATAAAAAAAATCACAGTTAGAAACATTGTTGCGGACTGCCCAGATTCAGCACTTTTATTAAATTCGAAGCACTGATTATTATATATTTCACCCAGAATATTCCGTGGGCTTTAAATTTCAATAAAAAAATCACAGTTAGGAACATTGTTGCGCAATGTCCAGATTCAGCACGTTTGTTAAGTTCGAAGCACTGATTTTTATATATGTCACGTAGAACATTATAAAAAATAAATATTTCATTTCGCCAGACTGTTTCCATGGGCCGTAATTCCTCTCAGACGCATTAAATTTTAATTAAAAAAATCACAATTAGAGATACTGTTGCGAAAGGGTCAGATTCAGCACTTTTGTTCAATTCGAAGCACGGATTTTTATATATGTCAGGCAGAACTTTATATAAAAATGAACATTTCATATTGACAGACCGATTCCGTAGACCGTAATTCCTACCAGTCGCTTTAAATTTCAATAAAAAAATCACAGTTAGAAACGTTGTTGCGAAATGGCCAGATTCAGCACTTTTGTTAAATTCGAAGCTCTGATTTTTATATATAATAAAAATAGTAATAATCTTCTTTATTCTCCCCAATCATTTTTATGAAAAATTTTGCATCGATAAGTTAAGATATTCAATGTGAGAAAAGTGCATCGTCAGTTCAACGCAACCTCAGGAGAATATTATAAAAAATAAATATATCATATTGCCAGGCTGTTTCCGTTAGCCGTGATTCCTCCCAGACGCTTTAAATTTCTTTAAAAAAATGAACTTTTCTTACATTCGAAGACTTTGAATGTTATCCTTGGGGAATTATTTTAATACCATTTGTGGAGAGCCAGACCAATCCCAAGGGCCAAATATTCTACTAGACACAATCAGAATTTTTGTTAGGTAAACAGAAACTATTATATTTTCGCCTATAAAGTAGACGGTAGCCATGGATACTCCGTTTTATGGGGAATTGAGGCAGCATTAAATTTAATGGACGTTCCTGCAACTCAGGGTTAGTAGGCAAAAAAATTAATAGTTTCTAGGGACCAAATAAAATTTTGATTGTGTCTGGCTGAAAATTTGGCCCTTGGAATTGGTCTGGCTTTCCACAAAAGGTAATTAAATCACCTCCCAAGGTTTATTTTTAAAATCGAAAACTTCGAATGTAAGATAAGTTCTTTTTTGTCAATGAAATTAAAAGTGGCTCACGAAAACGGTTTGACAATATGAAATATTTATTTTTTATAATATTTTGCGTGACATATATAAAAATCGGTTCTTCGAATTCAACAAAAGAGCTGAATCTGGACATTTCGCAATAATGTTTCTAACTGTGATTTTTTTTATTGAAATTGAAAGCGTCTGGGAGGAATCACGGCCCACGGGAACGGTCTGGCATTATGAAATAATTATTTTTCATAATATTCTGCGTGACATATATAAAAATCAGTTCTTCGAATTTGAGAAAAGTTCGGTATATTCTTGTCTATCCTTTCTGCCTGCTACCTGTGAGCCAGCTTGCTAAGCTAACGATCATGCACACACCCTTTAACACATATAAACCGATTTCAAGCGAATAACCTGGTCCTCATTGGTAATTACCAACTAGGACCAACTGCATTCAAGCGACTCCGGTCATTGTAGGTTATAATCATTTTACAAGGAATATCCCTGAAGGCTATAACCGTAGATAACCGCAGGCAGGACCGTAGATAACCGCGGTCATTACTGGTTATTCGCTTGAAATCGGTTATATAAGACTATCTATTCTGTGGAATTCGTTACTTCAAAAATAAGTAACGTCTGGGGCCCTAGGATCTTAGACTATAATATTCACGCTTGAGGTTTGTAGCACTTGAATTGAAATGCCTAGTTTTGTTATTGGGTCATGCCAAATTGACATCAAGCATAAAAACTTGAATGTTTTCGTGTATTTCATTAGTTTTAGCTGCAATTTTTGTTTTATTTTTCGTAGACGAAGAGAGAATATGATGTTTCTATGACATTTTTTTAGTTTTCTTCTAAAGATCTCATGGCGGTTGTGTTTTTAAGGGTTTCATAACCTTTCATAACATATTTTTGAAAAATATTCCATCGATATAGAGACATATCAGAAAAGTAATCTTTTTTCTTGCTCAACATCGAAAAAACCAGAAGGTTGATTGAAGTTTTCTTGAAATACTTCAATCGCTCTAGAATTAATGTTTCCATATTTTCCATTTCATGTTTCTTCCATGATCACAGCTTTGATTCCGAATATCATGGCTGGGTAATAGTTTTTCTAACAAAACATTACATAATATATTAACCTTCTTCAGTGCTATTAGTTAATGAAAAACAAAGCCTATGAAGTAACCTGAAAAGTCTATTATATTATTTCATGCCTTTTCGACAAGTAATAGTTATAGTATTTATTCAATCTCATAATGATTCTACAATGTAAAATGAAGAGGGATTAAGTCAACAAAAAAATAAGCTCATGAAAGTTCAAGTTCAGCTGAGATTGTGAGTATGGTTCGATATCGATCAGATAGTTGTATACTTTTTTCTCGAATATCTTCAGAGTTCCGATATTTTGATATTCCTTCGGTAGGGCGTTGTAATATTTCATGGCCGTATATAAGACACCTCTTTCGAACAACGTTAGGGAGTGTTTCGGGTTGATCTAGAGAACCACCTGTCTTGCATCTTCTCGACGTCGGCACCCAGCGAATATGTTTGAGTGGTTGCGCAGGAACAAAAGAAGCCTATATACATAGATACCATATACTGTTAAGATTTTGTTGTCTTTAAAGGATCCTTTACAAGATACTCTGTATCCCTCCATTAGCACCAGTCTCAATACCCTCAATACCCTGATTTGTGCGATGGAGTTTTTTCTGTATTGGAATTTATTCCCGAGTTGAGCCTACTGCAGAGATTATCTATGTGACCGTTTCTCTTGAGGTTTGCGTCCAGTAGTACGCCAAGAAATTTGGTCGAGGTTTTGGTGTGATTAGAACAATATTTTTCTTTCAGAGTTTTTCTGGGAGCGTTCGACCACTTCTATCTGTAGAGAAAACTACGCATTCTCTTTGCTGTTCAGAATCAGGCGGTTATTAACACACCAGTTTTGGATTGTACCAAATGCTGAAATCAAGTTGTCTTGAAGATCTGGTATGTTTGTTGTAAGGATGAGGAGGTCTGTGTCATCAATGTGAATAACAGCTTATTATTTCTGACTGGCAGCTATTTTGGGATACATGATGAAAAGTATGGGCCCTAATGTTCCACCCTGTATCAACCCCATGTCAACAAGGCGTTCCAAGGAATAGAAGTTCCTTGGTTGTCGTAAGGTGAACGAATTATCTTCTGTTTGATAGGTAGCTTTTGATGAGAAGAAGCTGTCTGTCTCTAATCCCGTATATCTAAGTCTATATTTACCTTACCGTATTCAGTCCCATTGTTAAATTTGTGTATAGATCGCTGAAGTAGTTATTGAAATTATTGGCTACGCTCTCAGGGTTTCCGCCGCACTTTGTGTAATTTTTATGTTTGGGAAAACTTCCTTTCTTACCAAATTTCAGACATTTGCGGAATTATTGGAGGTATTTGTGAGATTTTTCGTTGTATCAGGATTTTTTAGATTTCGAAATTTTATCATCATAATAGATAGTTTCAGGCTTTTATCATCATATTTTATCTTGATTTTTCTATATAGTTTTTCATATTCAAGCGGATTCTTGTATATGGTGTAGATCTTGTCTAGGTTGCGTTTGATTGATTCTAGTTCTTTCGAGAATTTGAAATTTTTTTGACGATTTTCGACTGTCCCAAATAAAGGAGAATATCATTTTGAGAAGATCAGAGAAGAACACAGTATCCCATGTCGGTAGCCCTAACTCCTGGCAAAATTCTTGGATGGCTTCTTCAGAGTATTTTCTGTATTTAATTTCCTTGATATCTTTATCTTGTTGTGAAATATGGAATCTTATTTCCTGAGAATAATGGTCAGATAGAGGAGCCTGGAAAACGACTGTACTTGTATGATGAGTATTGTAGAGGCAAGTTGATGTAGTGTGAGTGATGCGGGTAGGTTGCCAAATGAGTGCTTGTACTCCGAAACTTATAATGGGGTTTAGAAAAGTTTCTGATTTGCGAGTTCGAGATAGGATATCGAAAGCTTCTGAAAAATATTTTCGAGTTGCTCTGAACAGATTTCTAAGTTTGAAAACGTGCTCGTGTCTGGCCGTATAAGATTAAGATTTTAGATGAATTCATGTTGAGTTGTATCGCAGAGCATTCATAAATATCCACCTCACTCATGTCCACTATCCATAGATTTGGTCATTATTCATCCAATGCTCTGTTAGTGCAATAATATCTAGGTCGCGCTCCTGTGTTAGTGCTTCTTATCGAAATCTAAAGGATTGTGAAGACTGAATATTCTGATGGAAAAGTGAAATTTGGTTTTTATATGTTTTGTGTGTGCAGGTGAATTGTCTTGAGTGAAAGCTTACTTTAGTTGGTGATTTTTCAGTTATTGTTTTCTTTCTGTGAGTTTCGTTAACGAAAAAAGTGATTGAATTTAAATTCTCTTATTGTGACTTTTTCGGGCCAGACTTCAGGATCACAAATTTTCTCAAGGCATTCTTTTGAATAGATACCTATACTAAAATCTGAGTTGTTCTTTTGGGTTTTGAGCTTCTTCACATCTGCTTTTTCAGCTCTAATGATTCCTCTCAAGTTATCTATAATGCAGTGTTCTTGTACATCAGGCGAACCTATTCTCCTTACATGGATCCATTTTTTCTTACGAGCTCCGGTTATGATGTTGTTGTGAGCCTTCTTTGTATCCGGACATATCAGCTTCGCGTTAGTTCTCCACCTTCGATTCACGGTTTTCTATTCGTTATCGTTCATTGTCTTAGATTCAGTTTCTATAGATATATTGAATTTCTGGAAATTTTTCCTGATATTCTATTTATTCATCAACTGAAATTCAAACTTCAATTATTCAATTTCACGAAAAATCTATACATTCATATCAAGTTCTAACCAATATTTCTGGTTGGTTATAAATTTTTTATTTGTTCTGATTTAAATGTCTTCAATAATTTGAGGACTGTTCATATGAGATAATGTATAAGACTATAAGAAAGTGTTCAATGGGGTTGGGTCGGGAATGTTCGAAGTCCAGATAATTGTTCCTTCCATTCCGAATATGTCACATGTAATTTGTATCGATGTATTCTTTAACAACTGAAACAATATGAGCTGGTGCCCTGTCCTGTTGGCAGATAGAATTTCCTATCCAAGTTAAACAATGATGATGATAATAATAGGAGCTCCAGGTATTGAATGCCCATTGAAAATTAATTGGAAAACAATTTTCCTATTACTCGATTTTTCATTATATCGCATCATGCACCTATTGACAAAATCGGAGACTTTCAAAGCTTTTTCTGGCTTTTTCGCTGACAAAAATAAAAGTATTCGAAATAGGAGGTGCCTTTGTCAAGATTCGATTCTTCGAAAGAAAGTATATTATAAAAAAATCAGGATCTTCTTCTAATTGGAGAATAAATCTAAAAACATCTTATGAACGTGCCTCTGTTTGTCGAAGTCAGACAAACGCGCTACTGACTTGTTTCAGTGAAAGCTGACACAACGTCAACTTTGTTTACATCAGAATATATAATTTTTCAATTTTTTTTTTCACCGCGTAAACTCTCATATTATGAATAGAAAGGAATGTCAACTAAACAATTTGATTATATCATTATCTACGGCAACTTTGAAATTGCACAATCGTCGTGTGGCGTTTTACAGGTAACCCTTAATCTAAATAATCTGAACTTTTCTTAATAATTCCAATGAATGATAAATACATGAACTCGAATGTTCAACAATGAGAAAATCGCACAAAGTACGAAGAATAATCGATCCTCTGAGAAACCAAAAATTTTATATTTTTTACTTGAGAAATCTATTCTCGTTCCCTATATATCTTTTCAGGCTTTGGAAATATTTTATATCCACCCCTTCAGAAACGTCAAATAAGCACTAAAATTTAAAACTGCCCTATTATAAAGTCGCCTTCCCTTCAGATTTCAGGTCATAGAGAAGAAAAAAGCTTAGCTTGAGTTTTATATCTTTTTAGCGTGAATGACTTCGATTTTATCGAAGCGCGGTATGCAAATTTCTTATCGAAAACTCAATTTCTCAGAAAATCAGGCAACAATACGCCAGTGCTGCTTTAAGAAACGACGCCTTCCGACAACACGTATGCTTATCCATAAATTGAGTTGTGGCTGATGTGAAATACGGGTTTTCAAACTGAATATTCCCGGATTATTTCATCTTATACACCCGATACACATTTGAGAGGAGCGCAGAAATAAATATAGGCATTTCAGAATTAAACGAATACAACTCACCTGTTTATCTCTGAGCATCAGGATTATCACAAGAAGGTTCAGGAAGAAACCCAGAACTCCTATAACTAATAAAGCAATAGCCGACGCGATGTATCCAGCATTGTCCATTAGAATTTGTTCTGTTTCGTTGAGAATAGTACCATTCGCCATGCAGCCTGTTTGATTTTATCATCCTTCACATAATAAGTAAAAGTTTATCTTATTCATAAGATGATACGGAACCCCTTTATTTCATTGAATATGGTCTCTAATTCGAAATACCCTGCAGTTTAATTTTCTCTGGAGATGCGATGAATGATATTAATATTTCTTCGATTATGATATGGCTGCCATAGGGACATGTTTGTTGCCAAGAAACTTTTGCACATTCGATATGAAACACCTGCAAATATATTTGAGGATCAGAAAAATAAGTTGAAATCAATGATAGATAATTGTGAAACAGGGTTTTTCTAAATATAACATAATATTCCTTTTATATTTTGACGTCTTCTGAATATTAAAATCGACTAGGAAAGACGACAACGCTGCACAACATTTTTTGAGTATTTCTTGTGATTCATTTTTCAATTTCGAGATTAATCATAAAATATAATATTCATACTAGTGATGTAAGAAATGTGAAAGTCCTTGTGTTTGGTTGTCAACTATAGAGGCAGGAACTAAAATGACCAATTTTGATTAAACTTTCAGTATTGTGAAAGAATTTTTTGGGGGGTTTCCATTCAGGGTTCATCCCTATATATCGAATAAATAAGAAAAAATATCGATTTTTCATGAAAAAGCCCGGTTTTTTATAGCTTCTTCGGGCTGCTATAAGAGATAGTGAAATTTTGTAATGCTCGAAAGGTTCTATAAAAGAGTCCGCGACGGCATATGTCTAACTACCGACGACAACCCACGAAAGCCATTTTTAACATTTCCAATTCAATCCAAAATAATGGTCAGTTTAAAAAAGGCTTTTGATTGGCATGGTATGAATCAATGAAAATGAATGTGACTGTTATATGATGCATTTATTCTTGAGGAAAAATACTTCCCACAGTATATTTTTCTTAAAAGATAATTTGAAACTTACAGTGGTTGTGATTTTGAGCAAGAAATTATTGAATCTACGCGACATCGTTCTGTCATGTATACCCGTGCTGTCTCTCCTTCGATAAGAGGTTATGAATGTGGGGTTGCGGACCTAGCAGTACCGTTAGCAATCCCGCATTCACACATTCCATACCCAAATTTGGCACCTTACGCGAATAGGCTCTAGGCCATTGGTCAACCGAACACGAATTGAAAAACCAATCACATTTCGAGTGCAAAATGTATAATACGTACAATAAGCAAAAGTTCAGCTTCATTCGCCATTTCTTTCAACAATTATCGTCTAAATGAAAGTGGGATTTTTTCCAATTAATGAATGAATCACTTACAGGTTGCTTTATTTAGCCATTTCAGATTGTGGAAAACATGACGTTTTTCAGTGATATAGTAGCTAGACAGATCTTTTCGGATTACCTATACTATAATATAGGTAATTTATATTCTGCATCATTAAAATGAAATATTTTTGAGATCTCTTCTCAATCGAAAGATGGAATGAAGATGAGAAAAATCGAACTATAGTAATTTAATCAACTAGTTTATTTAAGTGTGAACGAAGCGAGCGCCCATGACAATTAGGCATTAAAATGCGGAATCATGCTTTGAAAATGGTCATTCATGGAAGATTAAAATTGACTATTGAAGTGTATCAAATCGCACCAAGTCTGGTGAGGAAAGTATTTTGAATTTCACATACATTTGAATGGAAAAATAAATAATACTGAAGAAAACAAAATCAGCCACAGATCATTCACATTTTCCAATATAATTTTATTGTAATTTTTCTATTTGGTGGAGAGATTTCTCTGATTTTGCTTTTGACATTATGTTTATTCTAGCGGAACATAACTTCCAATTTCAATGAGAACATTTTTTTTTATTCTTTCTTAGTTGTACCTATGTGTAGGTTCAAGTAGGTGTTATCAGAAAGGTGAATTCTCAAATGATGAGTTCAGTTAATATAGGTAAAAACCACTACTTTCTGGGATAATCAAGGTTTAATGCGATGCTGCAGTTACGTTCGGTTCAATCGCAGTGGAATAGAGAAGGTTTCGAGTCTACCAATGGCGTAGAGCTATTCGCGCAAGGTGCCAAATGCAGGTACGGAATGTCTCAATGCGTACCGTTATGAATTGAGCAGAGCAGAGCCACGGGTATGAGCTTGTCCCTCAATAATTGATTACAGTTTTGTTGAATTTAAAGGTATCATACATCCTTCCCTCATTTTCATATAAAATATTGCTAAGACGAGGCCGTATTTCTCACATTGTAAAAAAGTATTCATATTTCATGTAGACTCAAGCTGCTAACTCTACACTCTTCAACCTCTTCCGCTACGTGAGCGTATAGTAGAAAATTAAATCGCTTTTCATAGCTTTTATGTTCTTTATTTCGCAATCAAGTAGGTACGATTGAAGGAAAAAAAGAAGTGGATAACCTCACTACTTTGAAAGAATTCAGAACTATCACGTTGAGTTGATAATTTTTTCATAGCAGCATTTACAGCGACATCTATCGGGCTGGAAGGGAGTACGAATAATAATGTAGGATGTAAAAGGATCGCAGGAAATTTAAACCTAGATAAGCTTCTTAATAGATCTGTTGAGAAACCAATTTAGATCTCTCAATAGATTCATCGAATTTGAATATAAGTACCACGATCTGATGAAATCCGCCACGGAAGTCGAACATGATGTAAATAATACAACAACGACATAATAAATGATGACGAAGCCAAAAACGTTCATATTATATTAAACTACTCGACAAGAACTTTTTTTGTTTGAAAACATTCAACACATAGCTCATATTTAATCTCCAAACTCTCCAGAAAGTATGTACTTATTTCCAGCATTCTACGCCTGTCCTCACTATAAAACTGTTTTCAAGAACAAACTTCAGTATTCACTTTTATTATTTTTTTTTCACAATAAACTTGGTAGTTATGATACAAACCGGGGTGTTAACCACACCAACGATTTAATCTCTCAAGCTCATTACTCTTTTTACTGTTGAGCATGTAGATCAGATTACAGCCTTCTGATAAGACTGATAATCTTCAGGTGTTTCTTCACTCCTATGAATTTCATGGCCTCAGACAACTCTTTATTTATAAGGCCGTTAGCAAACGCAGTTATTGGCACAATCGTTTTCAGCAAGCCTATAGATTCTTCTTATTTCATTAGACAAATCAGGGTATTTGCTCATCTTTTTTTGTCTAGCTTTTCGCACATTTTCATCATGGGGTATAGCCACGTCTATTATGAAATCTGTATTTTTCGTTTCTTTATCAGTTTTAACCCCATATCCCGATGAACCTTGACCCTCCGATTCTTCAAGTAATCCACTTCATTGTATTCGTAAAAAGATTACATTTTTAACCAGTTCTTCGTTCCTGCATATTTCTTAGTGCAGAATTCCTGCTACTTTCTTGTGTCCCCCAATATAATCTTCTGGTGCAAGACCGCAAAATCGTCTTTCAAATGCAGTCGCAGCGATGTCAAGATTGCGATTGCGGAAAACTTATTAATTCCTAGTTTCGAAATATATTTGGTTTTGTTTATTTGAATGTGTGTTTGTTTGTTGTTTCGTTAAATTGTTTGAATTTGAGATGTTTTTCAGAACGTTCTGTTGTAAGGTGAAGAACTTTCACTGGGGATCCATCCTGAACCAGATTCTTATTTTCAACTTTTCAAAGAAAATGGGGGTTTAAGTCTTGAAACACGACTTATGTGACTACCCATTGGCTTTCATTTTCAGAGCTCTGGAATGGAAAGACGATGTTGATCTCAGTAAAAATCACATTGTTGGACAAATACATAATGAAATTGTTTTTGAAAGATCTGCATCGCATAGTATTGGTAAGTCCAACCATTTTTGAAAGCTCCTTTCGCAAAAATTCCAGAAAGAAGTTATGCTGCATCACCATTCAGGAATGATTTATTTATTTATTTATTTATTTATTACAAAATTGATTCGAGTTGAGGACGAACCTATAAACTCGAAGGTACATTATAGATAATATGTATGCATACAATCCGATGTGAACAAATAAAGGGGCGAGCGAAATCAAATATTAAAATAAACATTATATATGAAAAAGGAAAAACAATAATAAAATGTAACCGAAGCAGGCATTTCTATGAGGGACTTCATAATGAGGACTTCCATCTGTCGTAACTATTCTTGAAAGCGTTGACGGAGGATGATCGGACTATGTTCTCAGGCAAACGGTTCCAACTGTGAAATATGCGATTGGGCAGAAAGTGTTGACGCTGTGAGGACTTGAAGTTTTCGCGTTTAAGTTTATAAATATGCCTTCGCAAGTTGTTCCTGTTCAGAGGGAAAAAACCGCGGACCTTCTCCCCGAAGTGGCCTTGCATGGCTCGAAACGAGAAGATCAGGTCACCACGCATTCGCCTCTCCTCAAAAAGTGTCAACCCCATAGCAGAATGTCGCCGCTCATATGAAGGTCGCGCTGGACCATAGTGGGCACGAGTAGCCCATCGCTGAGTGGACTCGAGAACATCGCTAGCAGCCCTTGTGGAACACCACCAAACTGGACCAGCATACTCCAGCGTTGGTCGGATATATGTTTTATAAATAACTGCGAATGTTCGATCGTCACAGCCTCTGAAGGATTTACTGAACATATAGGTAAGTTGTTTAGCTTTGGCTGAGATACGTTCTATGTGTGCTAACCAACCAAGATCCTCCGAAATTACAACGCCAAGGTCTTTAATCTGGGATACAGGAGTCAAGTATTCACCACCGATGGTGTAACCAAGTCGAGGATTGTTTTTACCTATGTGAAGAACGGAGCATTTACTCGTATTGAGAGGAAGCAACCAGTCCTCACACCATTTGTTCAAGATGTTCAAGTCTGTCTGAAGAACAGCATGGTTAACTATGGCGTTGTTGTAGAGTTTGATGTCGTCGGCAAACTGTGACATTGTGGACTTTAACAGAGGCGGAAGGTCGGAGGTGTAGAGAAGAAAGAGTAGAGGCCCTAGAACGGACCCCTGAGGGACGCCAGATATTACATGCCAAGCGGACGAAGAGAAGACGTCGCCAACACGCACTCGGTACGAACGGCCAGACAGGAAAGCTCTAGTCCAATCGAGCAACCTTCCTCGTACCCCGATGTGCTCCAACTTCGTTAGTAAGCGGTTGTGCGGGACTCTGTCGAAAGCCTTAGAGAAATCGAGGTAAATGACGTCCGTTGGCTGACCGGTGTCCAATGCTCTAGTCCAGTCAGATATGCATGACAGAAGATTTGTTGTTGTGGAGCGTCCAGGAACAAAACCATGCTGCCCGTCAGGTATCAAACCATTGGAGAGAGCGAACTCAAGAAGTTGTTCGCTGATTATCCTTTCTAGTACCTTTGCAACTGTTGACAGCAAAGATATAGGGCGATAGTTGTCCGGGGAAAGCTTATCTCCCTTCTTGTAGATCGGGGTGACAGTAGCGAAAAGCCAATCGGATGGAAGTGATCCTGTAATCATGGACTTGCGAAAAATCATGGTAAGAGGGACAGATAAGGCACTGGCACAATGTTTTAGGAGGTATGGGGTAATTCCGTCACTACCAGGGGCAAAAGAAATATTGAGCTTAGTTAAATGATGCTCTACAATTACCTCGTTGATTTCAACATCCAATATTTCTGAGCAGCATCGAGAAATCTGTGTTCAAAGATGATTTTATATATTTGAAGAATTTTTTTCTGTTTTTAGATGAAGCCAGTCTATTCTCGAAGTTCTTTTTTGAGTTTAGCAAATGATCAGAAACATAATTGGAGTAATTACGATGTGCAGTAAAGTCCGCTGTGCATCGTGTTCGCAAGTATCTTTGCCAAAGAGATTTTTTCTTTCTGATGAGTTGTAATGATTGATCAGTAATCCAAGGTTTCAGGGGATTCCATTTCTTAATTATAATCCTGGTGTTGGAGGAGAGCAACTCGTGTGTTTTTTTCGTGAAGGTCTTCCATTGCTCGTCAACGCTATCGTGGGAAATTAGCAAGGCGTTCCAATCTAAACCCGCCAATTCAGTGGAGATGTTGTCATAATTGACTTTTCTTATAGTTTTTATTTCACGATTATTGGCATTTGGAGAACGAAACTGTAATTCGGTGGAGAGAGTGACGTGATCAGATTTACCAAAGGGTGGCAAATAGCTGAGATCAGAGGTGAGCAGAGGGTCAGAGACGAACACCAAATCCAGGAGGGATGGGTTTTGACCCTCTCTAAATCTGGTGGGTTGTTTAACAAGCTGTTGCAAACGAGAATTGAAAACTAGTTCGGCGTAGGGAAATGATGGGGAAGACGCAGAGGGTAACATGATCAACGGCCACTTCAGGTCGGGACAGTTGAAGTCTCCTGCAACGAAAATGTTGTCGTAGGTTCTGGAGGCAGTGGAAAGAAAACTGACGCAATTGGGGTCAGAAGGACATGGGCGCGGTCTGTAAATACACCCAACAAAGACAGAAAATTGGTTATTAGAAATTTTGAGGAAAATACTATCGATGTTGGTCCAATTGTTATGTATGGTGTCAATTTTGAAAGATTCGGTTATTTGCTTGTTGACATATATACAAACGCCTCGATAGCCGAGTGTATCCTGACTGTCGGCCCTGTAGATGGTGTAATCCGGAATCTGCACAACCGCGTCAGGAATCGACGGATGAAGCCACGTCTCAGATATGAAAATAAGAAGCGGATTGTGTAATTGTGCGAAGACAAGAATTTCAGAATGCTTCGATGGCAGAGACTGTAAGTTAGTGTATATGATGGGCCAACAACTGAGGTTACTTAGTTTTTTGAATTCACACTGTTAAGTGGAGATGGAATATTGACGATTTTCGGGCATCCTTTAATATATTTGATGGTGAGATTAGTCTCACCTGCGGTTAATCTGTCCCTCAGCTCTGCCCTCAACGAAGTTAACTGGGACAATTGTTCCTTAGTTTTGTCGTCTTGAATTTTGACTGAACGGTATTGAGAGGTGCCCAGAATTGAGTTCTTTTTTCTGAGGATCGTCTGAACTATCTCGGGGTTGGTGAAAGACACTCTAATCCAACGAGGTCGATTCCTGTCTCGGGATTGCAGTCTGATCACGTTGGAAATGTGCTTACTGGAGGATGCGTTGACGAGATCATAGATTTTCGAAACGGTAACAATGTCGGTAGCTTCATCAGACTCAGGGACATTGGAAATTATAAGATTGAATGATCGTTTTACACGATCGATAACCTCCGGAACGATAACCTCCCTAGAATTATTGGCAGAAGACGTCTTCGAATCCATATCATTGATTTTATCGGACAATGAGGAGATATTCACGGTAACTGCTAATTGGGCATCCTTCATGGTAGCTATTTTGCGCTTGCAAGAATCGATCTCCGACTTATGTGAGATTAGTGTCTCGGAGTGGCTATCAATAGTGGCAGCACATATATCGAGGCGAGCCATAAGATCATCTTGCCTCTTCTCGACACGCTCTAAACTGGCTGTCATTTTGCGCATTTCGTTCATCAGAAGTTCGAAGTGTTTAGTAGTGAGGTTCATTTCGGACGAATCTGAAAGCGGCGGACATGTGCCTTGCAGTAGAGACGCAGCACGAGAACCACCAGAATTGCTGCGGAGACGACGCTCGCTAGAAGAGCAGGCTGGACAGTACCATGTTCCCTTATTTTCCTTTAGGAACTCAAGTTCTTTACTGCCTAGGTTAACACATTCAGGATGAAAAGATTTTTTGCATCTGATGCAGAATGCGGAGAAGTTTGAGTCGATGATTTGTTTGTTACAGTTGTTGCAATTACGTGACATATTGAGACCGAAACGCGATGTGGGAATGGGAAACACAAAATTGACTATTCACTTCCTTGGGCCCGTAAGGAAGACTCAGACAGAGTGGGAAGGCCACAGGCAGGGAAATCCAGTGAGAGAAGGAATGAACGATGTGTTGGTACCGCGTATACGCACCTGGACACCCGAAGCGTAATATGGAAGCAATAATTCGTACACAATGCGAGAGCACGGAAAGCAAACCAGTCAAGGTCACGACGACCGAGAGAGTACGAATGTTGTTTATGTAGACAATATTGTTATGATCAAATAAATGAAAAATGAAAATTTATTCTGAATCAATGTAAGAAAGAAAATGATATTTCCTCAACTGGAGGGCTTAACTCACATTTGAACAGAAGGAAAACCAATCACTAGTTGAAAATCACACAAATTTAGTTATTTCGCTGGAGCTCAAAATAACATGTATTCACACCGGTATGCATGCCAATGATGCTTTTGGAAATGGTGAACAATCGAAAAATAATAATAACAGTTGTCATTTTGACAATTCTCGGAATATGTCGTTATTTTTTTACTCTGAAAAATATTCTGTCTTCTTGTGTTATAAAATGTTTGGTTTATCAATGGGAGATGATATCCCTTCATTAGGGTCCCGAAGCGGTCTTCAAACCACTGGCGTCGATACGAGGGGGGTAATGGGGGTAATTACCCCCCCCCAGGAAAATATTTACCTTCTAGAAATAAGTCATAGAATCATTACATAGGAACATATCATGACAATATACTATATCCAAAAATTTTTTACCCCCCCCAGAAAAAATCTCTAGCGAAGCCCTTGCTTCAAACATCTGAAGTTCCGAAAAATCATCACCAGTATGGTCGTATCTAGTTCGAAAGAACCCCCACGATCAGAGAGCTAAACTGAGAATTTAAATTTGAATATTGGAGGAATCCGAAGGACAATTGTGATTACGTTCCAAGATTAGCCACTGAACATGGTGTTGAGATCTTCTGAGAAACTCACATGGCAACAGAGGAACTTCTTCGTGAAGGTGGAGAATTGATTTTTCATTTAGTCCTGTTGTGTTATCAATTTTCTTATGTTTAGCAATTCGAAAAGGGGAAATGAATTGAATTTTTTCATTTCTTTTGAACATTGTGACATTTCTGTCATAACTAATTTATGAAGAAAGAATTTCTGCAATGGGTGGATAATTCAAAAACCATTTAATTAATTGCAAATAACTAGTTTTTTTGCTTATGTCGTTTTGTATTTCAGATTTAGAATTTCGGGTAGATTAGTGAAGAGTCTGTTTTTCGCTGCTGACTATAAAAAAACTACATCAAGATGTTCTTCTGATCACGTATATGTTCTCCAAGATCCTCTGATATGATATTTTGATATTTTTAGTGAATTTGTTTCTTACACGAGTGAGGTCCGGGTTTTTTTCTCTGGGGATTAGACCCTTTCCCCATTTTATCATACCACAGACCTGCATGGTTTTCCTGTGTTGCACTAACCCCAGCTAAATACTTTTTCGTTTGAATATGTATTGTATCATTCTAGCTCTCTCAATCAAAAATGAATATAAAAAGTGAGAGGCTTTTCGACCGGGTATACTGATACTGATACTTTCAATATCAAAAGAATATATATACAAGTGATATTTTATGACAGAACTTATAAGCCACAAAATCTTTCTCTATCATTATAATTGGCTAAAAAGGTGTGGGTCTTTCACTTCACTTACATTCGAATCGTCTCAATGCAAAAGATATACCGTGAAACGGGGTAACTTTGAACGATTTTTTTTATCAAAGCTATATATCTTCGGGAGGGAAGCGAATCAAAAATCCCGAACAAATAAATATCCCGGGCATCAGGTAGAGCTTGCTGCTGATAAAAAATTTGATTTGAAATGATCAATAAACCTTTTTTTAAATTAAAACATGGGTGTTTAGAATTACCCTACGATCGGGGATATTTTGAACGATTATGAAGAAACCACACGATTTCTATTCAACCTCCCTGAGAGAGTTTCTTTGAACACGTCAATACAGAAAATACTTGAAAACAATTATGTGGAATAGAAATATGTACATAATATACTTAAAATATGTTTTTTTTTTAAATTGTATTGTATTGTATTGTATTTTCCATGCATTCTGGGTTTCTGTGAAACCCCTCATAAGCTACTTAAAGCTTGTGCGAGTTATAAACATGGGTGTGTTCTGTGTAGGCTTTGTTACTGTGTCCCGACGCCACCTTAGGCACAGCACTGTTAATTGTCTACCCAACAGTGAATGGTTCGGCACGTTCTCCACACCAGAAAATTTCTTCCCTGGCGGAGACTCGAACCCCGACTTGCCTAGTCGGAGTCCAGAGCCATATCCACTAGGCTACACGCACGCACATACATATAGTATCAGGCATTCATTATCGCAAAAAAATGAATCAAAGAACCGAAGTTTTCCTGAAGAATAAAGCTGGTATAAACTGAATGTAACTAATATTTTGTAATAAAAGAGAAAATAGGAATTAGGAAACAATGAATAATTCTGAACTATCTAGTCCCAACTCAACCCCACAGATATTGGTGAAGATGATTTGCACTGAACAAGACGGCTCTTTCCTTTTCTGGCTATCTTGGGGTCTTGCCGAGCTGTGAATAATTCGGTGATCGGGTAATCGGTATAATTTATTGCTAGGACAACTCACTCGAAAAAATTTTTTTTTCTCGATTTATTTCGCCGAGATCTTTTTTGAGATTTCTGAACCTGAACTTTCAGTGGTATATTTTCCTGCACCAGGTTTTCGTTTGTAAGAGCGGAACATTTTATACAAGAAAAACCCAGTAAGATTTAAAACTTGAGTTTCATTGAACATGTTCAAAGTTACCCCGAAAACTATGACTAAGTACATTGTTCTCTAAAAGTATTAATAGAACAAAACGAGGAACAAAATGTGTTGAAGTCTTTGAAATTCCTTTGCTATACTGTTGATGGGATAATGTATTGTTGTAGCAGATATATTTTGTGAGCATGTAGTGCAAATACATAAGGTTACAGCAACAAAAATTTGCAGACCATATGGAACGTGGATGTCTTAGGTTCAAAGTAACATATCAGAATCGCTGACTCCCTGAACTTATTTTCATGTGAATGCTGTCGTGTCATTCTTGAATGTGTTACAAATTGAGTAGTGAAAACCAGATGTTGCTAAAACTGATAGATTTTTCACCATAAGTCGATATAAAAAAATACATTTTTTGCTCAAAGTTTCTCGCTTTTCAAAGCTACCCCCTTTTAACGGTATAAGACGAAGAAATTCCTGCCAAAATCATAGTTCTGAACTAACAAACTTCCAGTTTTGACGATTTGAATTACGTATACAGGCTTTCAAAAGTCTACTTATGAACCTGAGGGTGAAAGAATCTTATGTCAGCCACTTTCTTTATTGCAATCTTTTCTTTACTATTTTTTTTTTGGAAAATGTCAATTGTCTAGTTTTTTGCATTTAGACGCATCATCTTTAACATTTTGATTTCGAAAGGAACACATTTTGAGGCACTTACTCTTGGATGAATACATAGCTATTGTCAAAATACAGAAATGTCAATTACCGAACTGTGGTTTAGTCAGAGTCTGGATCTCCGCCAGTCCACGGTCACAGTTCGAAAATTAATATTTCTGAATTGCTTCTTTTGGTACCTATCTATGTAATATTGATGGTATATGCTTATCCTCAAAGCATGAAACTATTTTCTCTGGAATGAATATTGGGCTATTCGGAGAGTAAAACTGTTACTCAGATATTCTCGTAAAATCAGACGTTATCGAGTTTAATAAAATGTCGGTGAGTTTTAAGAACCTTAATATTTTGGCTGAATGCAGCTATTTACAACTTATGTTTGCAAAATCGGCTATTACATTTTAACAGAGCTGAATCAAAAAAAAAAATTGAACCTACTAGACAGAGATGCCTTATTCAATGTGAAAGAAATGGAAAAAAAAAACAATCAAAATCCATCCAGAGGATCTGAAGTCTTATTGGGCAAGAGATATGATTCGTTTGAACATAAAATGAGTTATTGTGTATGGCCTTTCTAATTGGACTATAACTATTCTTGTCAGCTGTTTGAATGATGGAATATATTTAGAATGTTCAATGAATCATTAAGTCGATATAATGAATGTGGTAGCGTCACATATGAAAAATGAATAATTCCTCGGTACTATAGAACAATTGAAGAATTTCAAAAAATTCTTCAGAGTTGGAGTGGACGAATCGAACAAATTTCTACTATAATTTCTCTGCAGTTTATATGAAAAATATAATACAAGGTTACCCACCTGAACATTATCGTCGTCTGCAGATCTTCTGCTCAGATTGAAAGCCAAAATACGAAAATTTTTTCAACAAATTATCACCCTCACTATCTCAAACTCAGTATCAATAACTTGTTCATTGAATTCGGACCAAACAAAAACTCAAATCGTAACAATGGGAAAATGCATAGTAGTCGTTCCATAAATAAACCCACTTCAAAATAATTCACTACATTAAACGAAATTTTCGCTATGCTTAATATCCGCTACATCGTTACGTCTTCTGTTACAAAACTGCTTCTGTTTCTGCTCAGCGTTGTATGACAACAGAAAAGAGCGTGCCGCAGAGGAATACGGTTGCACTAGAGCGGGAAACAGCGACTGCGTGACGAAGTTACCTGTTGCTTTTCCTGATTTTCTGGATTATTCAATTACGGAAAAACAAGGGCGGAATTCTTTCGTGGTCGGAGGTATATTGCTCGTCTCTGAGAATGAAACGAAGTAACTACAATTATACAAGTTTGAGTCAGACTGAACTGAAGTTATCGGTATTCGAAATTTTTACAACAGCAATTTTCCTGAGAAATCCTTTTTCAGTATAATAAATGCTTATTTTAACTATAATGATTATATAATTTTAAATATAAATAAGATATTTTAGTGTGAAAATCCTCATGAGGATCTCTGAATTTGGAACTACGAGTATCTTGAGTAGGCATTTTCAGATTCAACTTCCGAAAAATAATCACCTGAATAGATGAATTGGATTTAAAAATTCTCCTGACAGAACAACCGCCAATTCTGTATGAAATTTGAAGTTCCTAATGAAGAAAAAGAAGAGCAACCAAGTTTCAAATAGATTCAGCATGATGTCGACGTGATTCTTTCTGGAAAGACTTAATACAGCAAATCTTCTAGAAACAAGATCAGGTAGTGATTGGTATTTGCTTAGTCAATTTTTATTTTCATAATTTCAGGTATATTAGGTAGGTACATACCTACATGTTCCGTTCATCAGTGGACAGGATGAACTTTATGATGATAATGATATGTTTCTGATTTTTCAAAATTGAAATTGAGGTTTTGAGGAACATGCTCTGCAGCTCTGCATTTTTCAACGAAATATTTGAAGTAGGAGAAATGTCCTTCTTCATTTAGTTTTTTAATTTTTTGAACCCTTTCATCATTACGCTGAAATTCTATTTCATTATATGTCGATTTGTATGCTTGCCTTCACATAAATCTTTACCAAAATGTACCTGAAGCCGAGTCGGGATGATAAAGAATCGGTAAGATACATAGGATAAAATACCCGTCAAGTACTAGATATTGCCTCATTATGGATTATAGACATTGCCATGGATTTTTATGGTTTTCATTGATTTGAATATTTTATTCAAAATCATTCTCTTGAAAGTCTACTCCAAAAGCGATTTCTTAGTCGATATTTTCTTCTTTCTCCTCGTCTTTCTCTTCATGAATGTTTATAAACTATTTACATGTGACTGAGTCATTGATATCTTCATTGAAGTCACAGGTACCTTCCTCATGATACTCAACTGGAGATCTGAGCAAGACTGACCTGGATAATGAGTACAAGCTGCAAGGAAAAGGAACCCGAATTTTTTACAGCCATATTTTGCACTACACTACACTGAAACCACTTTTGCAAGTACAGGAAATAGTGTTGAGGTTTTTCTGGAGCAGGTGGGAGTAAGGTTTCAATCTTGGTAATTGTCAACGAAACAACAGATTTCTCTGTAATAATTCTATTGCCATACCGGTAAAGTGGGGAAACTTTGAACCGCGGGAAAACTTTTAACAAAAAATTTATTTTGTTATATCCACTCATGGTAGAAAAACCATCAGATTTTGCGACATCTGGTTTCCACTACTCAATTCGTGACACATTCAAGAATGGCATAACAGCATTCACATAAAAATAAGTTCAGAGAAGGTTGAAGGACTTCGGTCGATGGCCTTTTGTGTGAACAAAGTACAGTGTTATTATTTATTTAAGTTCAGAGAGTTTATCAATCCTGACATGTTACCTCGAACCTAAAATATCCACGTTCGATATGGTCTGCAAACTTTTGTTGCTTGTAAGTATTTGCACTACATGCTCGCAAAATATATCCATTTATATATTTATTTGTCGTTTGGCAAAGCAACAGCACTGAACAAGTATAAATAATAGTGACCATGAATATAAAACAAAGTATATCTAACATAAGAATTGAAAAGAAAGACGAAAGATGTGATTGAAACTTCTAAATTAGAGCCCCGCATCCAGTGGCGTAACAAGTCCTCAATTATTATATGAGGGCGAGATAAAATTTGCGGGGCCCCTTCATGAAAAAAGGTTTTCATAAGAAACAATCGAAATTGTCTAACATTGAATAAAATAAATGTGACGAATTATGAAGTAAAAATCAAATAAAAATTGTCGGCTTCTAGCCTCACTTAACTGTTTAAGATAGTCCAGCTGGGATGTTAAATCTGTTTCGACAGAGGGGGTTGCCAGAGCAGAAAGTCTTTCCTGATTGATTGTTTCACGCAGATTATTTTTACCAGCTTTGGTTTCGAGAAACTTTTTCCAGTATTCCTGTATTCCTCGGTATGGTCAATAAAATTCAAATGGATAAACTTCTTGCATGATGTTTTTTGCTATATATTGAAAAAGCTGTTTCAAGAAACTTCAAAACGGTAAAAACAATCGAATTAGGAATAAACACATTCAAAATAGGACTGAGCAATTTCAAAATGGTTATCACAATTGAATTGGAATTTAACAAATTCATATTGACACTAAACTATTCCATATTGAAAAAATTCGTTTTATGTCATATTTCGAGAGAATTCTTGTGAAATAACTGAGAATCGAAATGAGAAAAAATGCAGAGGCGCATAAAAATGTATGAAAGATGTCGTTGAAAAATGTGAGAATCAATACTTCTGAATTTTATTTGAGGTTTTCTCTTCCAGTCTCTGGATAAAAATCAATCAGAAAAATTTTTTAATACATAATAAGAGAAAAACCACTGTGTAAAATTCGTGCACAAATTGGTCAAAGGTCAAATCCATTCAAAATTGTTACCTCACAATAGAAAAAGAAATAACACTTCGAACTTTCAAAGATTGTAGCAAATTTCATTCGTGAAAGTCTTCAGAATCATTACAATTCTATATAAAAAAAGACATGTCATTTCCCAATATGAGATTGTTCAATTCCATTTTGAATGTGTTTATTCCCAATTCGATTGTGTTCATCAATTCGAAGTTGCTTATACCCAATTTGAAATTATTTGATCCTAATTTGAATGTGATTAGTGTCAATTCGAAGTTAAAAAGATATAGACCAGAAGTACCAGAAACAGTCAAAATCAAGCAATTAAGGATACCCAGAACAGTTTCATCTCTGCTTTCATAGTCAATTATTCTTTCTGATTTATTGCGGTGGAGATACGCTCTTGTCACCCTCAGGTGTTGTCCAGAGTTAACTGATGTAAGTAGATGTTCCTTGCACGATTCAGATTTGTGTGAATTTATGCAAATATATTGTGCTATCGAAAGTTAATAACTAAGCTGGGAGGTACGAAATAGAAATCGTCGTCAACAAATAAAAAAGTCTTCAAATAGATTCATCTGTGAATAAAATAATTAATCTTAGAGGGAAAGGGGATCATTGGGCCGCGAGGCCCTTGAGGGTCCGAGGCCGTGGGCGGTCGCCCACGCCCAGTTACGCCACTGCCCGCATCCAAGGTGTGGCATTTAAATGTCTCTAAATGGTCCCAGGTACTTCCTTAAAGGACATTCCCGGACAATATGCTCTATAGTTTGTTGATCAGCTCCGCAGTCGCACCAGGAGATTGGCAAATTCTCCACTTGAACATCATAGCATTACATTTTGCGTAGCCTATCCCCACTCTATCGAGTCTACTCCAGATGTTTCTCTTCAGATCAAATCCTGGTAGAGCAAGTGTCTTGTTTGTGTATTGGTGCCATGTTCCACTTATGGCGCCAGTCTTATTTGATCAGCAGGTTATGATCCACCTCAACCCTTAAGGGGTTCTGGGATTTGAGGCGGTTTGGTGGAGGATTGTTCATGGTCTCGTGAATGGGGAGGTCATGCGGGTGGTTCGGATGTTGAGGTTTAGCCCGTTCTCTTTATCTGCTACAACAATACATTATCCTAGAAACAGAATAGCAATTTCAAATACTTCAACACATTTTGTTAGATTTATACTTTTAGAGAACAATGTACTCAGTCATCGTTTTCGGGTTAACTTCGAACGTGTTTAATGAAGCTCAACTAACTCGGTTTTTTCTTGTAGAAAATATTCCGCTCTCACAAAACAAATCATGGTGCAGGAAACTATGCCATTTATAGGTCAGGTTCAGAAATCTCAGCGAATTATTCACAACTCGGCTAGACCCCGAAATAGCCAGAAAGGGAAGGAGCCGTCTTGTTTAGTGCAAATCATCTTCGCCCATATCTGTGGAGTTGAGTTGGGCCTAGATAGTTCAGTCCTATTTTTTGTTTTCTGATACCCATTTTCTTTATTATTGCAAAATATGTATAAGTTTAATTTAGTTTATACCAACTTCATTTTTCAGGTAAACATGGGATTTTCATTCATTCTTCGTGATAAAGATGCTAGATACTATTTCGAAAAAAATATTATTAGTATATTATGTACAGGGTGATTCACTTATCTTGGTAACCCCAATTTTCTCGAGACCGGCTGAATATTTTTTCATTCTGTGTATGGCGTTTTGAACAAGTCAATGTCAACTTGAGATGTGCATACAAATCTGCGGAATAAATAAAGACGCCAGGCGTCGCGGCGCTGTCAAAAATTTTTTCTCCTGCGACATACCTTTTTCATCATGCCATTCGAAAAAAAATTACTTTCTGAACTTTTTTTTCGAATACAAATTTTATTCTTTTCTAACCGTCAGCGATCTGCAGCGTGTTTTATGTTTATTCTATTCCATTTATTGTTTTCTGTATTGTAGTAGTATGCCTTTATTTGGGGACATAGATATGATTTTGTGCCTTGAATTCTAGATGGCTAGTTTTCTAGTCAATGTGCCTCAACAAATAAGATGAAATATGTGGCTACAGTGAGATGGGGCTCCATATCACAACGCTGCATTTGTTATATTCAGATCAAGAATTCAAAAATAAATGAATAGGAACCAATACACCCATCAGGTATCGCCAGACCTAAAGCTCATGGATTACTTTCTGAGGGATACCCTGAAAAATATGGAATACCAGACTGATTCTAATAATTTAGACCGTTTGAAAATGAAGATAAGAAACGCATGTGTCCAAGCATTAGACCCTTATATCTTAACCAAAGTAACTCATGATGAAATAGGGAAATGATTTAACTTATGTATGGATCATAATGGCCGGTATATAGAATATTCGAAATGTTTCGTTTGTTATTAAAAAAATGTTTATTGTTATAAGTTATAAGATATAATAATTAATTAATATATTAAAAGAAAAAAAGGTTTTTTACAAAACATCTGTCATTTTAAGAAATAAAATCATATCTGGGTCATCTAGCCATTTTGATCCCTACATTTATTTTCGAATTCTTGATCTCAATATCACTTCATCTTGCTGTAGCCACATATTTAATATTATTTGAGGAGGCAGATTGTTCAGAAAACTAGCCTTCTTGAATTCAAAGCACAAAATCATATCTATATCGCCAAATGAAGGCATACTACCACAACACAGAAAAAATAAATGGAATAGAATTAACATAAAGCACGCTGCAGATCGCAGACGGTTAGAAATGGATAAAAAATTCTATTCGAAAAAGTTCACAATGAAATCATCTTTCGAATGACATGATAAAAAAGGTATGTCCCTGGAGAAAAAAAATTTGACAGCGCCGCGACGCCTGGCATCTTTATTCATTCCGCAGATTTTTATGCTCATCTCAAATCGACATTGACTTGTTCAAAAGGCCATCCGCAGAATGAAAAAATATTTGCTTGTTTTCGAGAAAATTGGGGTTACCAAGATGAGTGAATCACCCTGTACATATTCTATTCCACATGATTTTTTTTCAAGTATTTTTGGTATCGAGGTTTTCAAAGAAACTCTCTCAGGGAGGTTGAATAAGAATCGAGGGATTTCTTCATAGTCGTTCAAAGTATGACCGATCGCAGGGTAACCTAGAACACCCATACATAATTTAAAAAAAAAGGTTATTGATCATTCTGAAATCTAATTTTTTGTCAGCAACAAGCTGTTGCTTGCTGCAAGCAGACAGGAACTAATGCCCGGGATATATATTTTTTGAAATTTTCCATTCCCTTCCTTACCAGAGATATATATAGGTGCAGGAGAAAAAACCGTTCGAAGTTATCCCTTTTACGGTACTTCGATTTCAATAGCATTTTCAAAATACTGTCATCTAGATCTCCATTTTCAAAAACATTCTTCAACCCATCCAGCGAAAACTGGCAATCGTCACTCGTTTCTATGAATTGAAAATTTTTCTCAATCGCATAGTTCACAGTTTTATATTGTGGATGGCCAGTTTTACAACAATTACGAGGTTTTGAGAGAATTTTTAGACAACAGTCATGGCATTTATGGTATTTATCTTCAGCAGCGATTAAATCATACTAAAAAATTATATCGTTCAAAACAACCTTTGTAACATCATCAGAACCAGAACGACATTTAGCTGATTTCAGGAGGGATTAACTGAATGTTATCGTCGTCACGGTATAAATTTTTCTTAAATGAAGCTTGACTTTCTTTTTCCCAGTTTCTTCATTGGCTTCATTTAAACAAATAACAGAATATTTTTAAACAAAAATTTGAATCACTCACTCGCGTTCTAGTAGGAGGTGGTAAATTTTTGAAGTACTCTTCCTCCTCACTTTGTCTTTTCACAGCAGAGATTGAAATATTCATGTTGTATAAGTTTCTGTAATCTTAGTGTGTTGTAAAACATTTTTGATTTGTCAAATACCCAGTAAACTCATCACCTTTCGCGGCACTAGCCTCGATTCAAGTTCGTATTTCACGATCCACCACAACTATTCCATCTTCAGTTGAAAGTTTAGTGCAAATAAAGCAAATCTGAGCCTTTTTTTATTCTAAGAAAGCACAAATTACCTAAATGATAGAGTTGAACTGAATCTTAAGCACGAACGTCCACATCGTCCATAATCGTCGCATTTGGTGAAGTCCGCTTTTCGAAGTAGTCTAAAGAGAGCCTGAAAGGATACCGTAAATGTAATCAGACCGTTATTTAGGAAAAACTTTCTCCTATATATCTCAAGTTTTCTTGAGCATTTAATGCCAAGATATATTGAGCAACAATGAACGTACACCATGGTGGCCAGTACTCGGAGCCATGCGGAAAAACACACTCGAACATTATGCATAGATAAGCCATCTGCCTTCAAGTTCTTGGAACTTGAAGTTTTATCCATACAATTTTGTCATCTTTTTTATCGATACGAGGTAGTGTTTTCGTGAAACAACCCTTTTTTTTATATCCGCCTTTTCGCTAGTTGATGCCTCAAACGCTCCAATAACTCTATATTAAAGTCGTTCTCGATGAATTCTTACTTTTCACAAAGTTCAACTACAATTGATGGTTGTTTCACATCATTCGTTCATTCCCAATCCTTTCCTTTCTCATCCCCAATCTGAGTGGCACACAGGACTGTACTGGATTCGTTGGGTGTTGTTGAGTGCTTTATAATTCAGTAAAATATAATCACTGTGAACGAAACAAAATACAAACATAATTAAAAAGAGCTTAGAATAAAATAATCAAAATTAGAACTTGGTGTTGCAAAACATACATAGCTCAACATGAAGAGATAGTAATTCTAATACTAACAGAAAGAATTATCTAATCCTTTCAGTACTCTAGCTCAATAAACAAGTAAAAACAACTATTGGGAGCTCTTGTTTCTAATAAAATGGTTCTTGTGGCAATCTAGGGCACGAAAAAATTTCGGAACTGAAAATTTCACAGCATCAAAGGAACATGCAATGAAAAACGAGGGAAATATCGAGAAATGTATTATCATCAAAAGAGCCGGTGAATACTTATTACAATAGGCCTCTCTCGCAAATAGACAACTTATTCATGATAAAAGCGTTTTACTCCATTAAATCATCGTTGCGTCGGGGAGGCTTCGGTGGTATTTAAAAAATTATTTTCATTTTACATTCTCCGATCAACACACATTGTCATTTCAGAGAGACGATACAACAAACTTTCCATATTGTTTTTCATTATTCAGAAGGAGGGGCCCATATCATATGTTGGTGATTCAAATTCATATATTCATTATCAAAGAATAATCGGCCCATATCAAAAAAGTGCGGAATATATTTTTGATAAATGATGCATTGAAGACACGTGTATGTAATGGTCCTCTTTCTTCTTGTCTTTTTCCTCTATTCTTCTAGGGGGCACCGTCAAACACTTTTTTTAGTATCTCTCTTAACCGAAATGAATAAAATATGTTTTATTAAGTGACATGTTTTAGACAACCTTCTCGTTTTTTTCCAGGTTTCACATCACTATGTTGGCAAATGCCTGAATATTGTTTAATACCCTGTTTGTTTTTGTTTTTTTGCCATTTTCCTTGTTTTTCAAGAATTTTCTCTTCCATGCATGGTACAGCCTACCCGCCTTGTTGATTCTAGCATCTATTTCTGTTCTTGTTTTCCCCCTCAATAGACCTTCACCCACATATGTGTAGATTGTTGTACCTTTTCATTGGTTTCTCGATCTAACTGTATCCGTAGTTATTCCTCTTGATTCATGATTCCTAACACCTTAGTTTTCTTTTTGTTCCTTTACATTCCGTACATTTTGAGTTGATCATTTGCCCACATACTTCTGTAAAACATTTTTCGTTCCTGCCATCAGTACTATACCTATTTAGAGATAGAGATTTACTTCAGTTAGGAGATATTTCGTGAAAAAGAATAGAATAGAATAGTTTATTCGTCCTAAAAGACAGAAGTCAGTAGTAGTTTATGCTGTAATTTGTAATAACATCGTATCTTGAACGAATTGTCTTAGAAATGCTCCTGAAATGTAGAGGAGAAACAATGAAATTCTGATTTCTAGTGTTGACTTGATGATATTAATTCATACAGTTATAGAACTTGTATGATGTTCCACCCGCATACAACAATTAATTATAGGAAGTCCAATCAATTCAATATCAAATCTCTTCATTCCTCAACATGGATGGAATCGGGGAGCCTGAAAGGAATTTTCAATTAGAAACGGCTTCCCCCATTCCTGAGTGACAATGGCATTTAACCCCTTTGTTAGTTTATGGAAACATGGAGCAGGAAAATGGTTCCGGTCCTGATCTGCTTCCTATCGATAATGGGAAAAGGAATGTTTTTCATTTGGTTCAGCAGCTTATCGAACAAAATCAGTTGCATAGGCTCTGTGATTTCATTATTAAGTATTTAAGCCTACAGTCAGTGCCGTCGAAAAAAGTTGCATTTTTACTCTAGGTAAGGCGATATACTACTTTGGCTACGATGTTGGTAATTAAAATTCAAAGTTTCAATATTTTGGAAGCCAATTGTTGACCTCAATAGAAGTAGAAATTTTCATATAACATGAACCGTTCAGGATATATGTATGAGCGATTTTCGGCTTTCAAAAAAGCGAAACCTTATACGATAGATCTGTTCCATATGACCACCGTCCATTTTATTGTTCATCATCTAATGAAGGGATTACGTACCTACTCATTCGATAAGACCTGATTGTGTTCGGATGGTGTGACAAGCTAGACTTATCCAATTTTGAAACTATTCGGTGATGTTTACTGACGTTGCATGTACTAAACATTTCAAATAACCCCAAACACAGGAATCCGAAAGATTGAAATCGGGAGATCCACAGCCTTTGGCACTGTGCCTTCTGGTCCAATAGCGAAATGTTTGATCTGAATGTTCCAAAACAGCAATAGTATAATGTGGGACTACTTAATTTTACACTGAAAAAACTTAAGGTATGAGGTATGGGTTAATGTCCGTGGTAAAACTACTGGTCCTTACATTCGATCTGTTAAACTACCTAGTCGGATATTTATACTTGCGATTACTAAGCACTAGATAACAATTTTTTCTACATGAGACAACAGGTCAAGAAATTTAATAATAATAATTTATAATTGGAATAAAATAACATTACATAATTAATTTTCGAGATATTCCACATTAAAATCTAATAAATAAATAGGAATTCTCCCCTCATGGATAACCGCTCGAGGGGTAATATATAATTAATGAATTCCAGAAAGAATGGTCCCAGATACATGATTGTACTGCTTCCAAGAGAAGATGATCGATCGACTTTGAAATTCTCATTGACATGAAAAAATTCTCATGAACTGATATTCATCTCGGTATGATTTCCAGAGATGAAATACAATTCAAATCGGTTGGAAATATTTTGATGAAGTGCTTCAATTACAAGGTACTAAGCACTGGTTTTAAAAAGTGCTTTGGAGGAAGAAAAGGCTTCGAGTGTTTTCACGAGCACAAAGCATAGAGCTCTAGCACAGCTCTGTATTACACCATTAGAAAAATGCATTGCAAATTCAGGAATGATCACTTTTCTAAAAACAAAGGTTAGCAACTTGAATAGGATACAGAATACTGAATAAAAGTACCTTCGTGAATGTCACAAGTACATTATATAAATCATAACATCCGGAGGTAAACATTTAGCCCGAGGGCTTCTTGACTTTTTCAAGAATAATTATGCTATTTTACTTCGCATTTTGTTTAGGTGTCAAATTTTTTTATTTAAGTCTGAAAAATTTTGTCATGCGTTATTGTAGACAAAATATTCTATTTTGAAATCTACACTGATTGTCAATGAAAATATCAATAATTCCTAATTCCTTAATTTTTCCGGGAATTCGAAAACTGCACATTTCATCTTAATTAGACTTTGTTGTTGTTTGTTGTAGTTTGTTGGGTTGTCACTTCTAGATGAACCAAAATTCTGAGAAATAAATAATTCCATTCCAGTTTTTCCTTCCCGCACAACAAGAGGGCATAATAACGCCCGCTCAAAAAGTCTTAGGGCGTTATGAGTGTATTTATAGCAACCATCTCTAAGGTGAAATACACAGATAATGTACAAGTGAAATATAAAAACAGTTTAATTATACATTCAAGATACAATACATCTGAAAAATGAAAATGAATATCAAATATAGTTGTGTGAGTACTCAATTTGAAAACAAAACATCACCCTTATCTTCAAATCCATTGAAATTCTAGATTTTCTGAATATTCGGTCATCCACTTCTTGCACAATATGAATGATATTCTTGTGATGTGAAATTAACGAATCGGCAAATAAAAACGAATTTCGAAGAAATTCGGAAGTGGAGCATCATGATTTATAAACAATATAGGAAATCTTCTTTCATCTGATTGAATTTTTCCAAACTTACATCAACAAGTTCTTATTGTTATTATTGGAATAAACAATCGAATGTAAAGTTAACTCTAAGGTAGGGTTAAGAAAACAACATGATGGTGAAATAAAATATATTATTATGTATTCGAAAATAAATAAGATAAGGATATGTTCAAGATGAGCAATATCTATATCAGCACCCCAGAGGTAAAGTGTGTTAAGTCACAATTTCAAAATTGAACAAAAAAGAGATTTTCCAGTTCGATTATCGTTTCAAAGAATGTTTACTACCATTATTTGGCGACTTGATATACCTAGTGAGTCAAAAATGTGTTCCACTAGCTAGAATTTACTAATGTGAATCCAATATTGTAGATAGTTCGTGTTTGAAAAAATGTGACTTAACGCACTTTACCTCTGAGGTGCTGATATATAAATACGATATAAGTTAGTTGTTTTAGATTCATTTGGATGCTGAGTTTGGATCAGAAAATATCGGTTTATCTGTGGTTGCTTCTATCACAATACCTTTTGCACCAAAAATAGATCTCAAGAACGGCCTCATTGATTCCAGAAGTCTCTGAGTTCTCAAAGCTGTATTCTGTAGAAGAAATAGAATATTAAAATATGATATTAAGTAAAAAGTTACAATTACAGAAATGTCAACAGTTATTTTAAATCTCATTGAAAAATTGAGTTTGATAACCTAAATTAGGAGAATACATGCAAACCTAACCAAACCAAACCATACCTAACCTAATCTAACCTTAATTAAGAGTATACATGCAAACAAGATTCTAAGATTATCTGATTATTATTGAAATTCTTCATTCAGAAATCAATTGGAGATCCTCAAGCTACAGCACTGTCACTTCAATGGGATTTGAACTATTATCATCTACTGCGATCATTAGAATCGCTAAAGATGGGTTTCACAAAATTTTGAGTGTCCGAATGAGAACTGTCAAGTTGATTATAGCCACCGTCATTCAATGAAATTTTAAATCAAGAAGGGATTCTATTTGTTGATCGGACGATCAAAGTTTTGTGAAGGTTCTACAATATGCAATGCTGATGGTTTCGTCATACTCATTATAGATGATGATAAGAAGAAAGAGTAAAACAAGATCTCAGATCATCTTCAAATCGAGTTCTCGTACACATTCAATATCTAGTATGCTGAGAGCTAGTTTTTGTATCAGAATAACTCACAGTTATCAGATCCCCTGCTGTTTGTGACAAATTAGTTAACAGCGTGAATCCAGATCCGAAGAGTTCATCAGGAATTTCCAATTCCACTTTGTTTTGACCTTTTTCGTAAATTACTATATCTTCTGTAGTTGTTGGTCCTTTAGGAGTTGTGGTGGTGGTTGGTTGATCCCATGCAAACCTAGTGTTTTTTGGCTGAAACAATTATGTTTTTGCTTATCTCCTTCCTACTGATTTTAATGAATAACTATGGATCAAGTAAAATTGGTTCAATGAAGAAACTCAATAAGGAGATTCAATAAGGAAGCCTTGTGTGCTCTTTGTTGTCCCACAAGAATCCATAAACCATTTCACAGTTCATGAAAAAGTTCAGACACTGGTGGTATATAAGATATACAGGGTGTACCAAGTTCGACGGCCTATTATGCGTTTCTGGAGAACTAGACTCATTTGAAAAAATGTTCGAGAATATTTTAGCTCGATAGATAATGTCGAACAATAGCATAATCTCACCTTTCAGATTTCAAATAAGTCTAGTTCTCCAGAAACGCCTAATAGGCCGTCGAACTCGGTACACCCTGTATAAGAGCCCACAAACTTACTCAGAGTAAGCTCTCTTTACTCTGGAGCGTTCACAAACGTACTTTGTCTTTCTCGGAGTAAGTTCTATTAGCGTTCATAAACTTCTTCTGAGTAAACTCTACGTACTCTGCTATTCGGAAGAGTAAACACTGGGACTATGAGTAAACTTATACTCTGACGTATGATTTAAATTCTCTCCTGCGCCCGAAGACTGTTTGAAACTTGAATAATATTCGAATAAATAAGTAACTTCATGCATAACTATTTTGAAAATTTTCAATAGGACATTTTTTTTTTGTTATGTGACTATATAAGGAGACTTCCTTAACTTCCTTATACTCAATGAAGTAACATAATTCCATCCATCAGGGCCGTCGCTAGCCAAACTGCAGTCCTAGGCAGATACGCATTTCACAGCCCTAACAAAAATAATTTCTGAATAATTCAATATTCGATTATCTATTTTCTCAATTTCATGAACGAAGTATAATTAGTAGCCGCTTTAAGGTGGACATTCGAAAAGAGCGACAGTGACGCAGCGTCTGTCAACTACGAAAACACGACAATAGAAGTTGAAGCACGGCATTGTTCGACGTTTGTCAGTAACGCTTTGCTCGAATGCTACTCTATGCAATTTCATTTTACTTCTACTGTCACTGTCGCGTCGTCACTGTCGCTATAGACGCCCGGCTCGAAAGTTCACCTTAAAGCTAAATTTTGTAAAACTCCGCTCCAGTATTCTTTCTGTTTCTTGATCAATTTTAAAGTGCCTTAATCGATAATTTCGTCGCTCTTCAATCTTATTTGCAATTTCTTCTAACTCTTGTAGCGAGTGAAATGATCAGAACTAGATTCATGACTTTTTCATCTAGACGAGAACTTTTTCTTATCATTTGTTCCTTTACTAATGAAATTTTCCATCAATTTTTCAAAAAGTTTACATAAAAAAAGACGAATCGATTCATCACCGCCGATGACTACTTTCTTCATTATTTTTTTCTTTTTCTTCATTATTCTGGTAGGACCTTTCAAAAAAGAAATACGTCTCTTATTGCATTGCACGGGAAATTATAATCACTGGCAACTTGGTGAGGTTGTTTAAAAATCAGAATTAATCTCATGTTATCATTTATAAATGATAAATCATAATCAGTATGTGCAGAAATTGTCTGACGAAAGAGTCCGATTTAAGGTAGGTTTCACAAAACTTTAACTGTGCAATTAAAAAACATTACGTAAATTCGAACCAATCAGCTCACTCGCTTTGAAATTTCAACGAATCACGGTGGTTCCAAACAATTTAACGATACAATCAAAGTTTTGTGAAACCGACCCTCAGACTGTGAAACGTTAGGAAGCTTTAGAGCTCGAAGTATTTTTTTTTTCATTGTTAGGCCATAATATTTCGAAAAGTTTCGGCCCCTAACGAATTGGTTCTCAAGATTTAACGCGAGACCTTTCTTGAACTATTCAAAAACTTTCTTTATTTCATTTTTCGTTTGAGAGTTAAGGGTAAATCTTAAAAAACTTCTACAAAAATGAAAATTATTGATTATTTCGATCAATCCCTATGAGAGTGTTGTGACGACCTGTCACCTTTCCGGAAAAATTATTGGATACAAACGGTTGAATTGATGAATCATCTGTGCCTTCCACTATATTCGAAGGCTTTGATTCCTCTGAATTTATGATATATATTCAACAAGATAAATATTCAGAAATCAAAAGAATTATTCATTCACTAATATTTACTTTTTTACTCGATTCAGATATTAGATGAAAACACCTAACAATATAAAAATGAGTAAATTAATTATGGTTTCTATAAAATACGAGAAACATTTCTTATAACTTCTCCAAATCAAGTGAAATGAAATGGATTTAATTCTTGAGTATTTCGCAGTTCCGAAAAAATAAAATGCCGATTAAAAATATATTGAATATATAAAGAAAGTCGCCAGCCGTTGAGCAGATTAACATTTGAAGCCATATATCAAAGAGTCTCTTGAAAACGTTGATTGAGTTACAGCGTCAATAAAATAGGGGACACCAGCGGAGAGTAGTAAGCGCAAATAGGTGAGATCTGGGATGTTTATTCGTGTATTGCGTTACGTGGGACACTTCTGTTGTTAACGACTGGATTGCATTCTCATTCGGTATGTTTGAGTTTTTACACATATGAGATTTTTTATGGCGTCTTAGGTGACCCCCTACCCTCCTAACCCCTAGTGATGGCCCTGCTGAAAATCATGCTGTTACAAAATTCGTAATTACATCTTCGTTGAGAAAATAGCATGCATAAACGAAATTATGATATGTCCCTATGCATCGAACGTCAACGATGAGAGTACCATGGTGGCGACATGTAGAATTCATAATATGTATTATGGATTTTCATGGGATGTTGAAATGAAATATATATTTTCAATGTGGGGTCGTAGAAAAAATAATGTTCCTATCTTGTGCAGAAAGTATCTTTCCCGTATTCGATTGCAATCTCGTACGGAAAAGTAAAACTTTCTGCACTTGATGGGAAAATAACTATTTTGACCTCAGCCGATGCAAAAGTCTCATAGCCTGATTATTAAGCTCTAATATGCTCTCTACCATCCTCGTACATGACCATTTGCCCTTTTGCCATTTTTTGTTGAATGGACTGTATCTTTATCAATATTGGGAGAAAAGTTTAGGTTCTGGAAAAATTTTACAGCCTGATTTTCTATGTCCCCCCTACTGAATTGGTAGATTCATGAGTTAAGAGGCTTTCTCGGATCGATGGAATGAAATTCTGAAAAACTTGAGGGTACAAGATTTTAGTTCCCTGAAATAATATTTCTGAATCTGTGATTTTACCGAATGAATTTCCGAGAAAACTGTCTTTCAATACGTTGTGGCTATGCGGGAAACAGATGTGAATCAGAATTTTTCTCGACTGCCGTGAACTGTTTGGAGATATCAACTTTAAATTTATTCAATGAATTTTTCTCTGAGAAAAATGAAAGTTCAAATGTGTCTATTGCCTAGGTGGAGGTGGAACCAAAATGTTTTCTCGTTTTTTTTTATTCAATGTTTTTTTCAATTAACCACACAATTGTTTTTTTCGGAAAAATAATTGGAGTGCAGAATGAAGACATAATGTATTTTTTGCTTGATTAAAAACCAAAATATGGCATATTGGATTTGCTTTGGTCTTTATTCACGTTCACGTTACAAGATCAGAATATTTCCTTTTAATAAGGAATAACAGATTTTTGTTAGAAATTTTCTGCAGAAAGAGAAATCGCTTGTCTGTTCCAGTAGTTCCGGAGATATCGGCAGTTGAGTGAAAATGATCCTTTCTCATTCAAAATCAGATATCTCAAAGGCAAATGGTCATATTTGATTGTGATGAAAAGCAAATTAGAGCTGAATAAACAGACTATGTGACCTCTGCAAAGGTTCAGCTCAAAAAATGTTTTCCTTGCGTGCACAGCGAAAATAATAATTTGAAAAAATTAAAAACTTTTTTTCCTGATTATTCCTGATTATCCAAAAAATTTTTGATCAATAAATTAAGAGTTAAGAGTCTTCAAGCTTAAAAAGTAAGTTTTTCTATTTTCAAAACGACTTGGTTTAAATATTCTGTCTGGATCTTGTTTATTGAAGCTATATGCTGCATGATTCGACTCACGAGAATATCAAAAACTTACTGAAGTTTGCACTAGATAGGATTTTTCAAAAAAGATCTGAAAACACAACGATATTCTAGTTCATAATCATACCAATATCTGATTAAAATAAAATAATAAATTTTAACTCTTTATAACTATGCACCCCATGTGTTATTGATATGACTTCGAAATAGACGGTATTGAATTTCAGAGATCAATGGTCAATAGAGGCAGCAAAAATTGAATACTGCTGCCTACTGGCATCATATTCATTAATCCGCCACTGATTAAAACTTAAAACCCCGATCGTTATATTTATTTCGCCTTCGGGATCTAAGGTAACCTCATGAGAGAAGCACTCCGTTGATTGCCCTCCAGGATTGCAACTTCGGGCCCGGAAATCGATGAAAACAATAGCAGATATTTTTCATCCCCTTTCTTATAAAACGAATGACGCAGTTTCTTCACGTGCAGCTTTTTACAGATAAGCATGTTCGACCTTTCCTGCGGGCAACAAAAGGACTCGTCTTGTCCCTTTTGCGAATCGCTGACAGATATCCATAGGTTGATGATATGGCCACATTTTACCCCTTTTGTAATTCACCGTTGGAATTTAGGTACAATCATGCGGAGTAACCGGCGAACATCAAACGGATTTCAAAAGCCGTCGACATGGCCTAGACAAGAGTTTGTGTCCGATCCCAGTTTTTAGATGAAAAGTGCATTCTCCTCGATACAGAATCAAAGGGGATGCTGACTAACAGAATGCGGGCGAGAGAGCAAATAATTCGGTAGTAACGAATGCCTGAGCATCAAGAAAGTTTTTTCGCGGAAAAAAATCGAAAGCGTAAACCCTATTATCCATTATTTTCTAGTCGAGATTAATCTCGAGAGTCTCATTGACAATTTTAGGTTCTGATTTTCAAATTACTCGAATTCTGAGCTGTGAAAGAACGGGAATGATAGGATTGTTTGATCCGCGATGGCGGTCAGGGAAGCTGGTCATGGGTTTTTTCTTCAATTGTTATTGTATCATCTTCGAAAAACATATATGAAAATTAAATGAATTTTATTTTTGACATCATACGGGGACTCAATTAAATTTATTGACGAAGTAAATTTTATCCGGAATGTAGAATTGGGATACGGCCAGATAAAGTTTCGAAAACTACGTCAAACTTTTTACTACTTTACAAAACGCTTGGCGGGCA
Source organism: Hippodamia convergens (assembly GCA_038502775.1). Lineage (NCBI taxonomy): Eukaryota > Metazoa > Arthropoda > Insecta > Coleoptera > Coccinellidae > Hippodamia > Hippodamia convergens. The sequence continues at coordinate 42,669,378 of CM076614.1, forward strand.
ATACCATGAGCAGATCCTGGATCATTCATTCGATCCAAAGTATGAAAAAACGTGTAGTGGTGGGCCTGCGACATAATAATCAATTCCAATTGTCGGTATAATTTCTAAGCGAGATTATTTTGAGGTTAAAATTCAAAGAAATTAATTTTTCATTCGTTTTTCATCCTGTACAGGGTGGTTCTAGTCCCATGATTTAGTATTGCATCTCCTAAATTAAAAGAGATGAATTGCTGAATACCTCAAGTCGCTTCAGTGACCTTGCTACATGGTGATTTTGGAACATGGCCTATTAATGTAAATGGCTTTAACTCCGCTTCCGAAATAAAAGTATATAAGGTAATATATACTTCCGATATCATCATATATAAATGTTTTCATAAAAAACGTTTTTTTCAAAATAATTCGAGGTTTTCATTAACCTTCGCGGAAACTGTAATTGAAGATTAAAAATTTTTATCGAAATTAATGAAAAATTGTCGTGAATATTGTTTAGTAATTTTTGCTTCGAAAGATATTGATTGGCCAAACTGTTTTCTATTTCATGAAATTTGACAGATGTTTAATAAATCCGTGACAGGAGGCCAACATGTCATCAATGAATAATACTGAAAACAATGTTAGAATGAAATTGAAATGAGATATTCTAACATTGTTTTGTTTAACCTGATGTGGTTGAATGAACGGATTTGAAACATAAGTAGAGAAAATGTTTTTTCAGTTTTTCAGTGGCAGGTGGGGGAATGAAATTTGAACGAAAACTGTTTCGGTTGATCCACAACCGAGGGAGAGTATTCAGTTTTCCCAATATTTAAACACAACAAATTGTGATTGAACAATGATTGAATTTTTTCCAATCCTATTCAGCTGTAGACCTAACCTCATCCCAGTCATTACCAGTGAATACCACAGCAGTATCGTATATCGTCCGCATAGCACACTATATGCCCAACGAATACTTATCCGAACTTATCCACAATAGCGTCCTCAGTATTTGACCCCGGACAAATCCGTATTGTCTGTCAGTCATCAGGTTATTTGCGTCAGAGAATTCAACTAATCTATTTTTCAATGTCTGTTCGAAAATTTTCGCAGATATCTTTAACAGGTAACATAGGTATGGGGCGGTAGTTGGTCATTTTGTTTGGATCCCCTCTTCTGAAAACTGGGGTTTCGACAGTTTCTTTCCACTGTTTTGGAACGTTACCCAGTGACAAACACAGGTTGATGATATTTACAAATGGTTTTATTGTATGCACATGAATACTTTGTATAGTCATAATTGAAATTTTTTCAGGACCGGAAGAGCAGTTTTTTTTTTAATTGATATGAGAATGAATGAGAATGATGATTTCATTATGTGTTAACGGTCTTAAAAATATTGTACGATTGTCAGTAGGTTCAAGAAGAAAATCATCTGGTAAATTTGTGGTATTAATTGTTTCAGCCGGATTTATTGATATATTGATTAAGAATTTATTGAATGCTTTTGCTTTCTCATTACTATCGTACAATATTTCAGCACTCTTATTTTCGATCTCAACGTTCACAATATCAGTTGAAGGTTTTTTATCGGATGCATCATTTATCATCATTCATGATGCATTGTTGCTTGTTCCATCTTATTTTGATAATGATTATTCTTAGTTTTCCTGATTCAATTATTTATTTTATTCGAATATTCCCTATACTGCATTTCTAATAGTGTATTATGATTAATTTTCAGCTTTTTTTTCATGAGAACTCTTTTTTAAAAGACATAATAAGACCATAATAAATTGGTTGAGGCTTTCGCGGCCATCGTTCAATAAGCCATGTTCTTTCGAGCATTTAGGCCGTCGTCGTAGATTAGTTCTCGACGTTTCGCCAGTTCGAGTGTCTGGCATCTTCAGGAGTTATATTTCAGGAGATGTTCTCACTTGAGTGAGAACATGTGAGAACAGTGAGAACATTTCCTGAAATATAACTCCTGAAGATGCCAGACACTCGAACTGGCGAAACGTCGAGAACTAATCTACGACGACGGCCTAAATGCTCGAAAGAACATGTCTTATTGAACGATGGCCGCGAAAGCCTCAACCAATTTATTAAACGCCTCTACGGGGAGGAAGTTTCAATACTACACAAACGGTTAATTTCTTTTCGCAGGAAGAAGGCTCATCTTTTATCTTCGTTAGCCTTTTTGTCACGTTGCCGGGATGAAGACGTCATACCGACTTTCCTGAGATTTAAACGTTACTTCGGAACTCAACAAGCCAACAGAATTTACAGGAGAACTGAAAGAGCACTCTTGAGGGAACGTATTCACGCATCAAGAAGGAAACTCGCAGTAATAGACCAGGAACTGATCTCAATATTCTATAGATTGAGCAACACCATGTCAAAAGCGTATTGGGACAGAATCGATTCCATCTCCTACAGATCAATGGAAAATGAACATCTCACCAGTACAGAGAAACAGAAAACTAAATACCACAAATTGAGAGAACAGAGTAAATCATCGGAAGACAATCACACACTCGACCTAGGGAAAACCGTTATCAACCTTTCCGATCGCTCTCTCACTAAAGACGAGGTGTCCATACTTTCTAAGGGAGGAAACTTTGCTATAGCTCCAAGAGTAATTCCAAAAGAAGAAATAATAGCAAATCTTGAGTCGGCCATCAGGGGTTTGCCCGAACATGTAGCCGAAGAAATACGAACGGATTGTTCCCAAATCTTGAGAAAGGCAAAACCATCGAAGCCAAACATCTCAACTAACGAGGCACTTGCTATCAAAGAACTCAACAAGGACGATAGCATACTGATATTGGGTGCCGACAAGGGGAACGCCACGGTAGTCATGAACAAGAGCGACTACAACAAAAAGATCAGTGAGCTCTTAGAACCACCAGTTTACAGAAAACTCAAAAAAGATCCAACACAGGCAACCATCAGAAAAGTCAACAAACTGATAAAAGCATCTTCGTTGGAGGAATCACTACAGAAAAGATTGTGCCGATGCGAGGCCTCGCTTCCAAGATTTTATGGATTACCTAAAATCCACAAAAAAGACATACCTCTCTGTCCAATTGTCAGCACAATAGGTTCCCCAATATACAACCCAGCAAAACTTCTAGTCACAATCCTACAGCCACACGTCGAAAAACAACCACGTACATAAGAGACTCCGCTCACCTCATAGAGAAGATCAAAAATATCGAAGTCGACACCAATGATATTCTGGTCAGTTTCGATGTGGTTTCACTGTACACAAAAGTCCCACTGAATGAAGCAGTGGTAGAGATAGAACAGAAATTTCCGAGGGACATCAGCGAGCTGTTTAAAATATGCCTTACATCATCCTATTTCACCTTCAACCAGGAAATATACGAACAAACCGATGGAATATCAATGGGTAATCCACTGGCCCCAGTGGTAGCGAACTACTTCATGGAGAAATTAGAAGAGAAAACTCTGAATACCGCACCTCTCAAACCGAAAGTATGGTTTCGATATGTAGATGACACATTCGTCATATGGAGTCATGGAAGAGAAAAGCTCAATGAGTTTCTGACACACATAAATAACATGCACCCAAATATACAGTTCACAATGGAATTAGAAGACCAAAACAGAAATTTGGCTTTCCTTGATGTACTTGTCACACGGAAGGAAACTACTCTAGGACACACTGTATACCGAAAACCTACACACACGGACAGATATCTACACAACACCTCAAATCATCATCCATGCCAACGTAAAGGGATAATCAAAACGCTAGTCGATAGAGCGAGAAGAATTTGTGAGCCAGAACAACTAGCAACCGAGTTAGAACACTTGAAGCGCGCTCTCATGGCTAACGGCTACGCGAAAAACGACATCGATAGATACATCAAACAAAGGCCTGAACACAACAACGACAATGTACCACGTCGCCAAGAATCGGAAACAAAAGCATTCTTGCCGTTTATCCCACGGGCGACAGACAGAATCGGACGAATTCTGGGGAAACATAACATTAAGACAATATTCAAACCGTCGAAGAAGATCAAGGACCATCTCAACTCCCCCAAGGACAGAAGGGATACACTCAGTACACCAGGTGTATACCGAATTCCGTGCAGCTGTGGAAGTGTATACATCGGTACAACGAAGCGATCCATCAATACGAGGATCAAGGAACACAAGGCCAATTGTAGACTGGGTCATTCAGAGAAATCCGCCGTAGCAGAGCACACACTGAACAACACGAATCATGCAATAGAATTCGACAAAACCCAAGTGTTGTGCACCACTACCGCATACTACCCCAGGCTCTACAGGGAAGCAATCGAAATTCATAAACACCCAACGAATTTCAATAAATCGGAGGAATCTTTGAAAATCAATAGAACATGGGTGCCAGTACTCAAAAGCACAAAACCACTTCCCTATAATAATAACCGGGTTCATGAAGTGAATGAAGATCGGGAACCGGTTGTGAACCGGTCGGACACCGGCGCGCGTTCGTTATCGGTACGAGACCGGTCAAGCGGAGCCACGCCCCCCGACCGAGGTTATATAAGGAAGTACAATCTGCGTCCCCGTCACACTCAGGCAGGCAGTTCAGTCCAGTGAGAACATCTCCTGAAATATAACTCCTGAAGATGCCAGACACTTGAACTGGCGAAACGTCGAGAACTAATCTACGACGATGGCCTAAATGCTCGAAAGAACATGTCTTATTAGTAATAAGACCAGTTGTGATCCAAGGCTTTATTTTAGTGGTTTTATCAGCTTTAATTCTATTTGTGCTCATTGCCTTATTAATATACGATTTCAGCTTATGTATGAAAATATCATGAGAATCTTGTACCGCCTCACCTCAACACATCAGTCGAACTTTCCCCATTCAAAAATTCACTCTGTAATGGATAGATGATTTTTTTTCCAATAATATTAGCATCTTGTCTAATATAATTAATATAATTTTTTTCAGATGAGGGGATGATAAGAATACAACAGTAGTGAAATGATCTGTCATGTCAGTTTGAACAATAAACGAATCAACTTTGATCTTATCTTCTGAACAATTTTCTTTTCCTATAAATATATGATCTATAAGTGATTCAGTGTTTGATGTTATCCTGGTAGGTTAAATTATATGTGATAAAAAACCTTTTGAATTCAAAGCATCCAAATAACGACCGGTATCACTTGAATCAGATTACAACAAATTGATATTGATATCTCCGGCATCACAGAAAGGAGTAAACTATGAGTAATTTCCCGATTGGGATGCTGAGTCGATATCCTAATTCTCTTCGAATAACTCTTTATCTTTGAATCATTTTGAATGACGAAGATTTTTCACATACTCGGTTTCATGCTACTTTGCATGAAATTTCTCTTTCTATTTGTGCGTTGATTATTCAGGGGATAGAAAGTTCTGAAATATGATCATATGGTAATGAAAATTGAAACTCTCCCCAATTCGTCTAATCCTGTGAGTAATTTTTTCGGAAATCTATTGCACAATCTACTGGCACAATCCACTGACTCTATTCACTTCAGCGAAATGGTGTCCAAATTTTGGCTCTCTAGGTTCAAACTTGAACATGTGGAAATGAATGGTTAGACAAAATGGATTATAGGAAATGAACTGATACGTATTTACAATACCAAAAGTGTCCTGGATATACGATATTACAAATGTGGTAGCACTGTCAATGGGCGCATATGATTACATATGTTCTTCCATCTGATCATCAGACATGAATATTAGTTATTCTTCCTCTTTTATAATCTTGAAATTTTCATGAAAAATCTATGCCAGTGGTGAAGATTTACATCAGGTGAAAGTTTTTCAAGTATACAAAGCTCCTTATATTTCACGCAGGCTTAGTACATATTTCGAACATCCACAAGTATTCAACAGTCTTTCCTGAATTGTTACTCGTGATGTTACTCATCAGATACCTATTATATTTTGTCCACAAAATTTTTATTAGTTAATGTTGTTCCGAAAACATTACACACATGGCGTCTTTTTCATTTGTGTCTATAGAAACAAGGCAACATTCACTAGAACACAATTGGACAAAATAATTACCGATGGTGTCGCTGCATTCGTCGATCAGCTGTTTACCGAAACGAGTATTGTTTCGTGTTTACATTAGATTTCTATTTGTATTTATAGAATTTTTAATTTAAACGTTTATTGGCTATCAATAATCGGAAGTTGTTTCTTTTGTTATATTTTATGTAAAATATTGAGGTGAGCACTATTCAATTTTGAATGCTTTTCAGTTCATCTGGCAAGATGTTTACCAAAGGTTCCTCTTATAGGAAATTTTCCAATATTTCGATGCTCACAGATGCTGGGTAGAGGGTGAGCAAGTGTTGCAATGCAATCATTTGATTCTATGTGGGAAAAAATTATTCCAAAACATTGGAATTCTACAAGGACAATCCCATCATATTGAGGAAATGATGTCTTATAAAAATGATGGTGTGAAGGTTGACAAGATTATATACAGATACTAAGCAAGATTGTCTGGAATTTGCAAGCATATTTCAGCCCTGCTACTCTACAAGGTTTTAGGTACTACAAAATATTTTGACAATTCTACTGATTGTGAAGGTAAAATTGTAATGTAAATGAACATCAGCAAGAACAATATATTCATTCAATAGAAGCTACAAATTTTTTTTTCTTTTTAGGAAGGGAAAAAATCTATGAATAGAAAATGGGTGATAAATTTTGAATAAAAATGGACATTCTTCAGAGAACCGTATGTATGCAGAACATGACGTGATCCTCGATTAATCATGTTGAAGAATTCATTACGCTAGATTTTAATGTATTATTCATTTATTGCATTTCAGTTGTGTCTTAGGCTGCAGTTATAATAAAATAAACTAATTCAACTCATCTATCGATTGATTGCACCTGTTCCGTTGCTAAATGAACGTCAATATTATCAAGCGATTTTTAATATTAAACTGATACATATATGTATGATATATTGTTTAAAATTGCCAATTCTCGGAATTGATTTGATATTCCGTATGTAAATTTGATCACTGCTGAACATAAGTTCAATTTTGCAACCATCGAGAGTCACTTAAACTCACAAGGTCCCTAGTTTTATTGCACATTATCATATAGATTGAATTCAGCACTTTCAACTAGGCTTCTTGAATTGTTGAAACTTCTATATATTCAAAAATATCAAGTAGACTCAAAGTAATTCATTTTGATAAGAATGATAATTATTGTACAAGAACGATATGAACAAAAATTTAAAAAACTTGACCTGAACTGCTTTTTTTGGTAGGTTTAGTGAAGGTACAGCTTTCTTCTCCAGTAACAGAAATGTTTTCATAGTGAGAGTTTCTGTAATAATTCAAAACATATGAAGCATTGTGTTCAATTGACATCAGTTTCCACTCTTAATTTCTTGTTTTCATTTCACAATATTTCGACTAGAAGTCGAAAATGCTATAAGCGTACTCTAATATGTTTAGATGTTTTTCCATTATCAAAACATGCTCCCAAGATTTACGTCTATTAATTTCCTCTACGATTTCTAGTTTATTGGTAAAGCAAACATTTTGATTTTCACCACGAAAATGGGCTTCAGGATTCCTAGATTTTTTAGAATAACATCCATCCATTACATCTTTTTATCGCAATAAAAACGTGAAAATAAACAAATAAACCCAGCTTTCACGTACTAACTGTCAAAACGATACTCGTTTTGGGCTTAGTTCCAGCTAACGCCGGCGGTGTCGCATAGAGTTGTGTTTTGCTCTATACCAAAGATATTGATTACCCACATTCACCTTAGTTTTGATTTTCATAGTAGATATTTCTTGAAATGAATAAGGAAAAGTGATCAACCAAGCACTGGGAAACCTTTGACCTCAATCAAACCAACAAGTAATCCAAAAATCATCAAGGATACAATCTGAGATGAAAAGGTTTCCCATGCTCAATTGAAACGAGGACAACAATGAAAACATCGCATATATATAGAATAATTTTATTATATACATCCCTTAATCTTTCTGTATATATTTTATTTACAAAAACATAAATAAATGACCTTTTAATCTCAAATTGACCAGAATAATGACAGGTGTGTCGAATTATGAGTTTTTACAAATGAACATAACGAATCTATGAGTACAAGATGCCAGGCATGCAGAGGTAACATGTAAAGGTATGAAAATGGAGACATAACAGGACTTGAGGAAAGAAACTTAACAACAGGAATATGTTGCACTTTTTTTTGATGGAGCAAGCTAATAACTGATTCCGAAGTATTGATTTTCAAATGAGTGCGTCATCTCTTTTCACATCGGAATGATCACTTCAGTACTGACTAGATGCGGTCTTTGTAAATTGAAACAAATCACCAAAAATAGTATTCATGGAAAATAAGAACGTTCCAATTAAATATGTCGGTTCTGTTGCTGTACTAGAGTGTGCACTCTGAAGTAAAACTGAAAATTTTGTCAGAAAGATTATCAAGAACTACTGGCATCTACTCCTAGAAGAGTTGAATTCAGTATAAAAATTATTTGTCTAAGACAAACACTTTCTATTGAGAAAAGCTTTTGGTTCTTAGCTGCTCCTTCCGAACAACATATTCCGCTAACCCTTCATCATTTTAATAACCTCCATAACCCCCCACTCCAACGCCTATTCCTGCGCCGGCTCCAACGTGAGCTGCGCCGCCCAAATTGGCTGAGGCTTGGAGGCCTGGACCTCCGCTAGAACCACCGCTGAATCCGCCCAGGAGATTGCCGAATTTGAAGCCGGCGTGATTGCCGCCAGACGGGTTTGAACCGCTGCTGAGTTTGTTCGTAACGACAGTAATCAAGGGTGCTGACGCCTGAAGAACCTGACCGATCTTGCCCGAGATGATGCCAGATAAGGAAACAACGGGATCGGCTGGTGGGTAGATGTGATGGGCCTGGTTTTTGGCGATGTTGGTCTTGTCTAGCTGGTTAATCCAATGGGTTTTCTGGTCGATGAAAGAATTGATTTTCTGCGGAGGTGACATGGTGGATGAGATGTTGGGATGGTTGTTAGTGGAATAAATTTATGCATTTGATTAGTTGAAACAATGGTTTACATGTTATAACCACACCATACAATAAAATATCATAAGAATAAACAACTTCTAAAGCATTTCTATTAGTAAGAAGTCAGGCTGCACAAAATTTCATAGCGAATTCGAAAACGAATTAATTGAGAGACACCAAATGAAAAAAATAGGTGAAATGAACAGATTTTAATGAAAGTGTTTTCGAAAAGAATATACTGAAATGGTAATATTTTTCTGATAGTTGTTGTTTGAATTCAATAACGAATGTCTCAATTGATGATCAAAAAATCTTCCCCTTGCTTTGTTGTCATGAAGTGAGAAATAAAAATCAAAGAGTGGAATTTTCAAAAATCGCAGGCCATCATTCTTTTGAAATATCATCAAAACCAATAATCTATGAAAATGACACGTGCTTTCGCTAGCCACGAAATTGAATTATTAAAGACGATTATTATATTGTTATTATTATATTGTGTTGATGTTTTTAAAGCTCTGTTTTCCCTAATAACCAATAGAATAAATAATAGAAATGCTTTGAATGACTTATGTTTCGTCCATATTTTTTCAGATCAATGGAAGGTGCCACAAAATAAAGTTCACTGAATTTATATAGCAGACATCAAGGAACTCATTTTATATTATGGTACCATCTATATTATTCACTTAATTTCTACTCTACCTAATGAATTCATGCGAAATGTTCAAGGATTCGGTTTTTGTTTTCATTTGAATTTTTATGATCATGTTGTTCATGGATTGAAATTCATGAAAAATGAATGATGTATTTCTATGAGGATGCTACTGTATTTCGTTTATATTCTTCATATTTTGTCCTCCGACTTTGTGTACCTTTCAATGTAGGGGTTTCATCGTGTATTTTTGTGTTGAATTATTTGAATTGCAGCATATTTATGATAGATGGTCAGAGTTAGCCGAGAGTGAGAAAAGAACGGTTGTGCAGAGTCTCTTTTACTCGTACCTTGAAACATCACATTTTGTCCTGTGTGTGGAAGAATGAAGTGTGTACTGTGTTGAAAAAGAGGATCTCTGCATCAGTTTAATGTATGTGTAGTGGAATTTGTACCGAATTTTCTGGACGCCATTACTTCATTCTCAGTCAGAAATACAATTTCACTTTCAACGACACAATTTGGTATCTACTTAATGGAAAGTTTTTCAACTTCGCCTTGATGATGAATTATATGATCTGGAGAAAAACTCAAAAATTGTATATTTCTCGAGTAGTAATGTTCATTGAGACCTCCATGTTCTTCAAGAAACAAAAAAGGCCTATCCAAGTTCTTCAAACTGAGGTCAACTTTAATCAATCTTGTGTCAAAACGTAACAAAGGTAGGTTCATGTTTCTTTCGTTCGTGTGAAGGTTCATTTTCGTTTGAAATTCATTGCTGATATCGAATTGTTTGTTTTTCATCAATTATACTTACGTTGAAAACAAATCCGATGACTGCGCTCTTAGCACCCCACTTTGGATCCACAGGATGGTTTTGACTTCTCTTTTCCCTGTCTTGTTCATCAGAGTCAATTTCCTGGAATTTAATGATATTTCAAGAAAACGTGACGATCTAATCAAGCATCATTACATGAAATAGCAAGTATTATTGTTATGTGTATAAATCAAAATAACCCATTTATATCCATTTGGAGAACAGCCCTGCTATTTATCATATCGTTGTTATTATTCTGGGAAGATTTGCATTGTTGTTCAGTGATATCTCTCGTTTCCAAGCTGATAGAAGCACATAAACAGACTAATTGCCATCCGAAGTGAGTGAAATTTCAGGTTTTCATTGATCTTCGTTTCAGGAAAATTACTTATATCAATACTAATGAATTAACTATGTTACTTGTTGCGAGACTTCATCATGGTAGGATTATAATTATTTGAGCTTCGTCGAGTAAGATGCGAATAAGACTCGAGTTATAAAAATGAGAAGTTTTTTATTTTCATGACTTTCATCAAACCTTCATTTTTGAATGAATGATCAAATATTCATACACATAGTTCATTCCGATTACTTTCAGGACATACACAAAGCTAAATAATATAAATTCTTGTTTCAATTAGAAGTAGGCAAAAGAGGTTTAGATTAACATGGTATTATCTGTTATTTGAATCATTCCTTCAATCTTCGAACTACATTTCGAAGGAGTAATGTGTTTCTCATGTCGGAAGTGTACAGTTTATGTATTTGAACTTGTGTGGACACTTGTGTTGACTCAATGCATATATTCGATTCTACCATTATAACAAGCCGCCAATTCAAAATTGCTGAAGAAAAATATATAATCTGTAAATTTTTCTGCTTGGATTCACGTCTGTGGTACAAAAGGTCGATGCATAAATATGGAGGTTTTATGATTTTCATAAGTAATAGGGCCTATTGGCCAAAAATGGATATTTTCGGCAGTTTTTCAAAAATATAGGTTTTCTCATATAAAATTAAGGCAGCCGTAGAAAGCCACTTGAGAATGATGTGAATTCTTTATGTCGAAATTTCATTCTATGGCTTATTAGCAGTCCCGACTCGATTGGGCACTTTTTCATATTAATATTTGAAATCTAAAGTGTGCATGGCCTGGTCACAAAATATTGAAGACATTAAATTACCAAGAGAGGAAAAAATTGGCAACCTCAATAAATTCAAGAAATGGTAGGGAAACTTCTCGATCACTGAATGAAAAGGTATCGACTTGGTGAAGAAATGAATGGGAATCATTTGAACACTCAATTCAACTTTGGGTGAATAAATGAATATCAGTGGTTTTATTATTCCTGGTTCCTTCGATTTAAGGAAATCGCATATTTCTAGTGTGGCACTCCTTAGCAGACTTAGATTCAAACGAAAATATCTAGTTTCAGAAAACTGCCAGAAAAAAGCTCAATAAGGTATTTTCATTTGAAATCAGAAAGAAAAGCTCTACCAATTAAGAAAATGAGATGAAACGGTTTCCATTTGAGAAATAACAGTTCACAAAAAAATTCAGGTTGAAAATGCTTTTATGCTTTTCTTAGTCCTGAATTCTGAATAATGACAATGAAAAATACTTCAGATTTGTCCAGTAAAATATAAACTATGAACCTGCACATGTGGCTTTTTTTCTGAATACCCCATGAAAGCCTTTTAACAATTTTTTCAGAACTTATTTCTTTTATTACATTTGCATAGTGATGTTTAATATTGAACAAACTGAAAATTGTATAATTTGGTTACCCGGAGAATCGAGTTTTTCTCCAAAACGAAGATATTGACTCAGCAGAATGAGTAATAAAAGAATGGCGTGGGTGAATTATTGGGATTTTCGAACTGGAATATTGCGAAATGAATATTACATTGATACGGCGATAACATCAACGAATCGATGAAAAATGACGAGAATGTTTGGAGGGTTTATTATTGCTGAAAGCAGGTCATTGATAACTACTGTGGCACTGATTTGACGAATTGCTGGAGTTCAGGAATACATTATGAATTTTCATATCCGGATCATAAAAAAACGTAATAACAAGAAACATCGCAAATTGAGCACCCTTCATAATGAGACATCAGCATATATTCGATCTTCAGGGCCCACTCCGTGTAAAATTCAATATTTTCTTGGGCAATGAAAATATGTTGACGATATGCAAATGCAATACATGTTTCATGAATACTACAATAATCACAAGATGATGAACATTGAGCATTGAGTATCTAATAGGTTCCCCATGAAATCGACGAATTCAAATTCAGAGAGGTGGATATAACATGGAATTATTCATTTTTTCTTATCAGCTCGCTTCTTGAGGTGTTTTCGCTTTCTGAGAAAAAAAATTTGAAATCCGCATAGGCTTCAGAAAATGACGAATATGGACAGAATTGACCTTTTTTGCAATTTTTTTTTCAAACAGGGACAATGATGTCTAATGCTTCAGAGTTTTGAAGTATTTGAGTCTCTACCTATAGAAATGATATCCAATAGGAATATGAGAAAAATGTGTGATGACCTCGAGGAGTTACTTGGACATTTGATTATGTATTGGGGATAAGTCCTTTTTTTGTAGCAATGATATAATTTTTAGTTGTTTATGAAAAATAATTATTATGAATATGGACTCTGATACCAGAATATTGCTGTTGAAGAGTCAGGAATGAGAGAATAAATAAATAAATAAAAAACAGAACATTGCTTTTTCAGCTCATGGACCTCAAGTACCTATATAGCAATTATCACTTAGAGAAGAACAAAAGTCCATCAACGAAATAGCAAAACATCAACTTCTCACATACCTACATCCTGGGATTAGCTATGAGTTAGAATTGGTCTATCAGGATTCAGCGTCAACGTTTCTAACTTTAAGAACACATGGATCAATTGAAAATAGTAGTCATTGGAATGAATCTCGAATTTATAGGCTGAGCAATCTTCATCGCCAGGACTGAAGAAACGAATTCGGATTTTGTTCCTCAGAGAAGAGATAGACCGGTTTCGGCATTATTCGCACATTTCCCCGAGACGAACTTTCATAAAAAGCATCTTTTTTTGGAAAATCCAGTACAGGGTATCCCAAATTGCCTGATTTTGGCTATTTCTGTTGCTTATAGGCATCTAGACTAAATAATTAAAAACGTTGAAAGGGGTCCTGGGCTCGATTATGAGTATACAAAATAAAACGAAAATTCAACATATCGTGAAACGGCTTCCACTTATGGTGTTTTCACGAAAATCAAGCCCAGAACACCTTTCAAAGTTTCAACCTATATTGTCCAGAACTATCCAAAAATCGAGCAATTTGGGATACCCGTTTCCCTGATGATAGGCCTAATGATCAAGTGAATACACAGCTAGTGGCGTAAAAAAAGGTCTATATTTCTATTCGCATTTTGAAGAAAACTGCTTACATACTCTTCCACTTTTTGAGGTTTTGACATTGGCTCCAAATCAAGGCTTTCATGCAAGTTTCCACGAGTGACATAAAAGCCCAATTACTATCGTGACTGTATATCGAAGTGATTTCAAAAAAGAGAACAAATGCAAAACAGGTTCACTGAAGCCATGCGGAGAACATTTTTGAAACAAAGATCAAATCAAAATAGTGATCTTCGGAATGAACATCTTTTTCAATTTATCAGGTTACAAAACTTTCATCATGAGGACTGCAAAAGTTATGTGGGATACCGATGAGGCCGAAACCGGTTCATCTTTTAGTGACAAAATCTGATGTTGTGTTGCGCAGTACGTATTTGGAGATAGATAAAAGTACGTGATATGAAAAACAATGCACAGAAGTAATTATTTTTCTAGTGGAGTTATTAGTACCTAATAATGCCTTTTTATTTGTGGTTATTGTTTGCCAAGGAATTCATAACTTACGTTTGATATTTTTTTGATACCATCCAATTTGATTTCGTCGCGGTTTTTGGGATCGTGAATTAAAATTATAGCTGCAAATTTTTTCTAAAGTTGAATAACGAATCTATCAACCAAACTTTTTTTCAATTTATATTTCCTGAAGAAAAGAAATAGAAACATTAAACTGAAATCATTACTGGTCTCTCCTATTGAGAGAGTACAAGAATTATTTGGCAAACGAACTCTCTTAGTTTGTTGCAAAGTCTTCCAGTCTCATCTAACTTTTATTTGTTCGATTTACCAAATTTGGAAATTTCATAGAGCTCACGAGATCACTTCATATGTTTTCTTCATGAAGAGTATTGGGAATTGTAAGGGAAATGGGCAGAGCTAGGGTTAAGTTTCTGCGGGGTGTTTAAATCCGAATGCCGACTCATACTGGCTTTGTGATTAGAGGGGAACTCTAATTTCTCACCACCAAAATTATTTAATCATATAACATTGCTGAATCCTTCACGAGAAACAGAAAACAGGAGAGTGTGACCTCTCAAGGTGTCTCTCTGAGACCTCGGAGACTCGAGATGGAAGCATTAACACATTTCAAATCTTTAACAGCACGAAGCAGAAATGCTTGAAATTCCAGACTTTTGCATTTTCAGTCGATTCATAACCGAACAATAGGGAGTGACGAATTAGTCTTGACTCGGTAATTGTGCAGTGGAATGACGTAAACTTCCCTTCACTGATTATATTTACCGAATGACATATATAATAAAGTAACAGCGAACTAATTTCTGTGCATAATTCAAAAACGTTTTGTTTCGACTTGGGTAATGAGTTAGCGGTAAGAAATAATTGGATTGGGAATGGGTAGGTGCACATTGAATCTGAACTCCTGATCTATCGTTGGATGTCTGACCTCATGAGAGTCACGACAGATGTCATTAGGTACGACAAGAAGGTCCCGATATAAATAGGTAGTTTGATATTGTGATTATGATTTCATTCAGGAATTGAATTGATCCAACTGTTTACTAAACGATGAACGAAAGTAACTTGTGAAGTTGAAATCGAAAACGTTCGAAAACGAATCATAAGTTATTTGCATTTGGGAAATTATCATATATATGTTTTATATATATATAAAATTATAGTTTTTTTGATATTTCAGGTAGTTGAAAAAAAAATTCGTCATTTTTATGGTGGAAAATTGCTTCTTAAGATGAGGTCAAGCAGTTATAGGAAATATACCAACATAATAGAAAAATGATAAAATCTGTCACAAAAAGAACTCTATTGTCAAACTGAGACTTTATCATGAGTTATTATTTGTTTCAAAACGATATAAAGAAGTAAATACATCGCATGAACTACTCAATGAGTCAATAGAGCCTTGTGGACGTAACTTCAAAGCTTGTTATTGATGGATATCATTTAATCGTGACAATTCGATCGTCTGGCATCGGATATTACACGTTCGTTCGTTTATAAGAGGTCCAACTCTGATGAGTTGCATTTTTTTATGTTATTATTTTAGTATTTTCCTTTATGTTGATTATTTATATATATTCCTCTATGAATTACATCTTTCCTATTGCCTGATATTTTCAGCAGAAATATTATTTTTCTGGTTTTAGCATCGTTTTTCGTGCATTTATGTTGGCATTTTTGGGATCTAGATAAACAGCACCTTTCAGTAGAGTACTTGAGGCATGAATAATCGAACCTGATAAAGATGATACAGACGAAAAGCTGAAAACATTTTCAGAGGTCTATTGGTGGTTATCAGTAACTGAGTTTTTCAGAAGCAAAATCAAAATTTTCTCTAATTTTTTTGTAATTTCCATTCATACTATGTACATCTTGTGAATCAAAATCATAAGAGAATATTGCACATTGCAGTTTTGCACAGTTTTCAATGTTATGAGTAGTTATTCATTATATGTTGGCCTCTTGCCGCAGATTTATATATTTCTGTGAAATTCACCGGAATGAAATTAGTGTTGGCAATCAATATTTATCGATGCAAAAAGCCCAACTTGAACGCTCGTGTCAAACACTTGTGAAAGACAGAAAGCTCGTTCTACATGTTCTCCGATGAAATGGATGATCCATAACCGATTCTGAAGTTATTGGGATTTTCGTCAGTGTGCCGAATCATCGATTTATTGTCCCATCTCTTCGGCAAAACTTGCTAGAAATCCTAACAAAGTGAGAGTCGAGGATTCACTAAGGACACTTTGCTCTAGATCATCAAAGAAATTTTTTCACGAATCAATGAGTTTTCATATGGGAATCACTGATGGACCAGCCAGAAAATTTTGACTCCGCTGCATTAATATTTGGGGGATTTCAGAAAATGGAAGTGTATTACTCGACCAATAACCGCAATTGAAATGTTTGGTTCGATAAGGCGGTAGTTTCGGAAGTGGTGTATGGTAGAGTGATCGACAATTTAGGTTCGTGCCTTAGTGATGCCAGAAATGTCAGGGTGCATATTCATATGATGAAAAATTTGAAAAATGCGTGTATCCAGTAAAACGCCTCATGAAAAGAGTTCCTACAACCATCGATAGGATGATATATCCTTCACAATAAATGAGTATTAATCCTTTTATTTCCCGATGAAGAATTTGATCTAGTCCTACTTACTCCAGGCGAAAATTGTCTACGAAATGAAAATATACCAGGTGCAAGAATTTTCTGACACGCTCGACATATGTCGGGTGATTTATGATTTTAATTAAGTTGAACTCAGTCCATCCACAGAAAGTTTCACTGCAGTATCTTCATTTCATACCCAAGAAGTGCGTCATTTTCAATGAAATATTCGTCTGCACAGCGCAGAACAGGCAAAATGAATTTTAATCTGAAGTAGTGCTAAGACTTACGAGAAAACTATTTGATGTACCAGTGAAATTTTGATGAACGAAAATGATAATATGGTTCTGTTTGAAACTTTCAGATATCGAATGTTTTATAGCAGATTGGTTTCAAGTGATGAGTGGTATAGGTTACTTGTACTTAATTATAGCAAGTATGGTTTGTTGTTTTCGGGTAACAAATCTTGATTACTATTAGTGAAAATTGCCACCTTACCTCTTGAACAGGGTCGATATTATTCTGTACGTCCTCCCTTTTTACAATGGACTTGGCTTGGGACATACTATTCATCATCATCAGACAGCCTACGGCCACCGCCAAAATCCAAGTGGTTTGCCTCATGTTTCTAAAAAGAAAGAAACATTTCAAAAATTTTAAATGATATTTCTATCTTTATAGCTTCAGTCAATAGGACATTTACAAGTATATCTTTCAAAAATCATCAAAAATCACGTTTCAGTGAAATATTCTCTCGCAACTTCTCTTTTAGAACTTATCACTTCGAAGAATGAGTAGTTGTAATGCCATTTTCATCTTGTGGTTGTGCGTCAAAGAACTCATGATCATAATGATTATTTCATACTATTAAGAAGTTGAAAATTCGAATGAATGTTCATGTTGTCACAGATCAGTTAAGTTATTCAGACTAATGCTCAATTCATTCTGAACAAAAATGTTCAATTTTGATAATTTATCCACCAAGAGGATAGCAATGTTCTTTATTCGGTCTCATATATTATGGAAATGAAATAGTCAGGAGATAATCGGAATCAAAGGGATAAGAAATTTTTAATGAAGTATTTCACTCTCATCTAATTCTCGCCGTATCAAATTCAAAATGCCTCATGTATTCAATCCATAATGAGTTTCCACAAAATGTGGTTTGATGCAATTTTAGAACATGAGAATTATAAATTTTTGCCTTCTTCACATTCATCAATTTGCATGCTTCTCCAACTCTCAAAAATATGTGGTATGAAGGGCCTAACTTAATACAAACTGGACTAAGTGTTATGCGCAAATCGCAGAAAATGTAAAAAAACTTTTATGTTATAAAGTTTCCAGAATGTGAACCTAGATTTGAATATGCAATAAGGATTATCAGTTTTAGAACATATGGAGAAAACATCTGGAAGTGTTGTAATTTCTTTCCCATTCCCTATGAACTAAACTCGATTCAAAACTATTAAATTTTCAAATAGAGAAGCACCTATGTACATTCTGGAATTAAGCAGAGTAATACACGAAAAAGAAACATGAGGAGTGTTTAATTATCCGTCGTTTCAAACAATATGATAGATTTCATCATTACGCAACTCTTAAATAATTGCGGAATTGTCCTTTTTTTGGTTTTTCACATTTGTGAACTTCTCATTATTTGTTTTGATGAATTTTTCTAGATGAATTCAGTTTGTCTGTTCCCTAGAATTCTTAGTTGGCTAAGGTCGATAGTAGAGTTGAAGACCGTTATTTCTGAAAAAATTATCACATGAGATTGTTCCGATTCTTCCACATCTTCAACTTTAGGCTGAAATAGTCATATTTCCAAGTGTATTATTTGAAGATGTTCGGAACTGACGAATCAAAAAAACCATGAAATAATAAAGCTCTTTCCTCGTGTGTTAGTAATTCGAACTAACAATATCCACGTATTGATTCGTAAACGGGAAATTACATTTTCCCTTGACGGTCCTGATGAACCAAATGGAAGGTTGGAAGAGAGAATCTAATCCCCCTCGAACTGAGCGAAAATCAGTGTAAATTGTCATACAAGAACAAAATGAGCGAAAATGATCTCTGAGGGGACAGGCGATACTTTTTTATGTACAATCCAATGGAAGTTATTTGATGCTCTGTGACTTCTTTTTGGGATATTTTTTTCTGATTATAGCACGTGAGGAAATCAGTTCATAAGCTTCATTTTGAGACAGTTTTTGTATTTGAAAATCCCAATTCAACAATGTAATAGGTGTCTTTTCAGAGTGATGGAACTTTCAATAGGGATATACATATATCTATGATCAAGCAGAAGGTGGAAGCCATGCGGTTTTCACTTTTCGGTTCAGTAGGTAAGCATTGACAAATTATAATGGAAAGACTTACGTTACAAAAACGTTAACAAATTGTTGATATTCCCATTTAAAATCAGTGTTCAATTCGAAAAACATAAACAGCAGTGATGTAGATGATCGTACATCTGTTTTCTAAGAATAACATTCAATCGACATTTCAAAATTTCATCCCGAGAAGAATAAAATTAGATATGTGATCACATTTTGTGTGAATAGATAGGTTGTTTGAAACATCATTGTTATTTCTTAGCCATTGGGGTGAAAATTGTACATCTCCTACTTTTGAGAAATTTCATGCAAGGATTACCTTGAGAATATTCGATTGTCTGATAAATATATCGTCTTATATCTATTTTGGTTTTCGAAGATGCGTATTACATCGGTTTTATCGTCCCACTGGGTTATGAATACTTTTCCAAATTTTCATTTTCTAAGCCATATCAACTTAACCACTTCGACAACTGAGATGTTAAAGAAATATCCAGGTTACCAAGAAACTTTTATGTTCATAGCAAGCTCCATAGTATATAGCTGGTGTCTTCGTCCGAGTACCACTATATTGGTTTATGAAATTTGTGCATAACATTTGGGGACATATGTTAGTTCGTGTCACGAAGTTACTCAAAGCTTGAATCTGAAATTGAATTTCCATTACTTTCCAAAAATATTTGAAAAAACGGTATTCGAGGGGCACCCGTTTCCAATACCCATCATAATTCAATATTTAATATGATGTTTTCTTGTCATTAATGAAATTGAATGATTTCAATAGAGCTATAAGAGTTGTTCCAAAACAATCTGCGAAAAGATTGAACGAATATAGAGTGCGGATACCTTGAGACAGAATTGTTACAAAAAATTGGGTCACTCCTTGAGGAGCACTCGGCTGATGGGTTTTTCTTGATTGGAAACTCTCGAATAAGACTGCTTGTTGCAACTTCTACCCTTTCGAATAGAGGTCTGGCTCTGGGCAAATGCAAATCGCTTCCGGTAAATTGAAATCGAATTCGAGATTTATGTAATTGGATTGTCCCGCAGGTGAATTTGGTATTTTTTCAGCGAACGAGTTTTTTTTACAAAATAATTGGAATGTCACGGTCAGCGAAAATTTTAGTTTTTCCACGTGTGTTTTTTTAGATTTCATTAGGCTCGATCATCCGAAAATTCAATACGGACGATTCATTTATCGAATGCTGATACCACAGAATTTGAAAGACAAACTATACTGTAACTTTCACATGATTTTTTTATGATATTTCACAGTGTTCAAATTTTTTTTTTCATAAATTAAATTTTCAAATGGAGAGATTCCGTTATCGATGGAATAAACGAATCTATACTATGTCTTATCTCTAATTGAGGAGTTATATGAAAAAAGGTTGAACTATAAATAAGCTTCATTCAATCGTGAACTTTCAATGTCTATGTCAAAATTTTTTCTTGCATTTATTGTTTCATTTGAAATCTTATTGAATTCAATAGGACCCATTCCTCATGCTTTTACAGGATAAGTCTTTGAGTTGTACATTCATTCAAACGAAAGATTATTGTGTCAAAAAAATACTTTTGTTTTTACCAATTCATCGATTCGGCTCAGTTGAAAAGATACAGAGTCAGATACAGGTTATCGAAAATAAATAAAAAAATGAAATTTTCGAATATATCTCGTAACCGATTTTGTCGAATGAATTGGAACTTTCGTTTATGTGGTGAATATTCTACGAAAACACAATTCTATGATATTCATTCATTACGAATATTAAATTATATAATTATACCAAAAATTCATCACACCAAACATTTAACTTTTTTTCAACTATGTTAAATGGCAGTGAATGAATATTTGAATATTTCAAATACTGAGAGTACCTATTCTTCGTGACTACAATAACAAAATCGAAAAAAATTGTTCACTTAGGTTGAATGCAACTCAATTTGAAGGATTACAAAGTTGAATTACATCTATTCGAAGGATCAGGCGATAGATCTTATGCTCAGAAAATCTTCAGTGGCATGTTTCCAGGGATGGCATACCTTATCATGAAAGTTCAAAATGACCTAATCTGTTTCTCCAGGCTGAATCGTAAACAAATGGTATACGAACAGAATATTTCTATCGAACTTAACACTACACTGTTAAAATAAATCTACAAGACATTTCAGATTGTCAGCCAATCATTGAGGAATAATTTCTAATCGGACTTTTCACACGTTTTCTGGAAGTCATTCCTAAGTGCCTTGCGTAATGCACAACTCAAGGTTTATCTTCTTGAAATATGTAGTATTGACATTACGATTTTTATAAAAAAGCAAGAATGGCACCACACTATTTCGAGCTTAAATTAAAATTACAAAATTTTTGAAAAATTTCAGGGTATTTTTCTTGTTCGAGTAATTGAAGTTGAATTCCACTAGGACAAATCAAAAATTAAATTTTGGGCGAATGCCTAATACAAACATAAAATCTTGGCTTTCTCCCGAATTGGACAGTCAAGAGAATCAAAAAATAGGACAAGAGAACTAATAGTTTTCTGCTCCATTTTTCCATAGGAATTTCAATATGGGTAAAGGCAAATTATTTGGATATCACTCGTTGTCTGAATTTCCTGATCACCACGAGAAATTATTGTTTTTTTCATCAAGTCTACAGAAAAAAAATCAGCTAACGACGAACATAATCGTATTTTGTTTGATATTTTGTTGTTCATGGTCAAAGAAAAATTAAATATAGGATGTTGAGCGGCTTAATTCTATATTGCATATCAAATTCAAAAACGAGAGTCAAACATAAATAGCTGTGAGGATCAAATATATTTTCCCCTTCGAATTGAATTTGTATTGAAACTTCCTCATTTTGACAATTGTATTTGTATTCGAAAATACAAACAGTTTTTTTTAATCTCAACTATATATAAAAGATCAATGCAGCTAGGAATATTCTTCAAAAGACAAATGACATTCAATACTCTCGATGTCACAATCATCTCAACTGTGGCTGAAGGCGAACATTAGGTAGCAAAAATTATTTATGACAGCATCATTTTGTCCATTATAAATAACAGTGTGTGATGAAATTACTTAACCGGAGGAATTCTGAACACCTCTTCCATTTCATAATCGGCTTTTTTATGTATGGCATACGAACAACATCATTTCTCGATGTTGGTGTTGCAATATCAGCACAGTATTTCATTACTACATATTTCGGACAAAGTCATTCGAAGCTTTTTCACTGACAGAGTGTTGAAAGTTTGGTTTTACAGGAGATTTTAGGAAATGAAAAATTTTCCTCAGATAATCAGCTTCCAAATGAAAAGCTGAAAGGGTGGTGAAATCAATGAATCATTGAATTATTTATTCATTTATGCCTTTCCGTTGTTATTTCATATAAGCCTGAGAAACACACTAAGAACTAATATCTGAATATCCCGCGAAAAAAAAACGACAAACAGGAGCAAGAGGGTTTGATTCTCCAACTTTGATCTTTTTTTCCCAGTGATGTGATTTAAACAAATATATGTTTGTTTCATTTTTTAATAAACCTTACATGAAAATTTCAATTTGATTTTATAGAATTTTCGGTATGTTAAAATGGTTTTTTTCCTTAGGAGTGCTTTTTTTCTACAAAGGCCAAAAGTGAATTCACTTATCGTTTTCATAATCACCTCGTCGGTGGCGTTCAATGCATAAAAACATTATCATCGCAATTAGTTAATTTTTTTATTAATGTGTGCAGAAAAGTTCCTTTCCATTAATTTTTCGCATAGAAGGTGCACATTGAAATGCAGGAAAACGGTTGAAAGCACACGTTCGTCAAAAAATTACCTCTTCAAGATTTTTTCTGGTGATACGATTCTAACGGAATACGAAATAAACTACGAACTACAAATTTTGAATCTGATCTAATCAGTTTTCTTGAAATACTGTTATTTCGACACCCCAGAAGAATTTAAACCAAATATGCTCATTCAGCAAATCAACCTAACCTAAAAATTCAACCGCACTCGAGTTTTTTTTAAACTTATCTGCGCTAACAGCCCAAAGGCTGAACGGACTTCAGGAAAATAGTACCTAACATGATGAACAGAATTCTCATAGAGATACTGACTTTTTATCGAACAAAATACAGAAGGCGTGTGCCGATTTCACATTTTCAATTTCATTAGCCGAAATGATAATAAGAAAGATTCGATACCTGAAATTCTTAAATGATAATTGCGAAAGAATCACTGGTACTTTCCAACCTCCTTTCACCGAACTATTAGTCAGTTAAATTTTCCATAACTGCAAAGTCTATCGGTATTCTCATAGTCAATAATTACTCCAAACTTCCTTAAAGCAAAGAAATTTAAACCAAAATGAATTTGAGAATCCCTTCCTGATTTCAGCAAGAATCGAGAAAAGATCTCATGTCGTTGCATTATAAAAACAATTAATCTTAACACGGGATTTTCAACAGCGATTGGTTTCATGCTGAATCCATTAGTGGAAAATTTGTTCTATGACACGATTGTAGGAAAACATTTGACAATATAAGCTAATAACGGGAAAGAAATTAATATTTGAATAGTTTTTTGTGAAAAAAAAAAACTATATGAATGGCTCCATATACCGATTTTTTCTTCATTTGAACAAACGACAATTAATTTTCATCTCTCGATTATGACAACGGACCTGATCACTTTTACTTTCTAAAATGTCTGGATCTGATTTCTCTACACTGGAGGAACGAGTCATAATTATCAGAACTGGTTTTGCTTATGCCATGCCAAATGTAACAGTGGCTAATATACCCTCGTTACATAACCAATTCAATATTCACCAGAAAAATATATTGACTATTAGATAGAAAAAAATTTTGAGAAGTCAATATGAATCCAACTGAAATCATCGGATAGTATTTTACAGACCCTCATCTGTCTCAACTTCAATCACATGTCACCTTTCACACAACCACAAATTCGAAAATGGCGCCGAAATCTACGGATACGTGATCATAGAAGAAAAAACTCACACTGTCGTTTTCGATGAACGTCTGGCACGAATGTGATAGCAGATAAAAGCAGTTCTTATTTCAAGAAACTCTATAAGTGGGTCGTACCTCTTCGGCTGCGTCACGAGTACTACCGAACAGAAAGTGAACTGTGTCAAGGAAGGCGTATTAGACCATAAGAAAAGCGAGAGTGGTAGACTGGTACCATCTCTTCGATAATTTTTTTTGGAAAAGTTCAAAAACCCCTAGTGGTTCTTGAACTTGAGGAAGTTCCAGTTATGGGGAATTGAAGTTGCAGTTGGGTAAATTTTGGCCGGATGTTGCTTAGAGTACTTATGCAATTGGGTTTTTTGTTTATGTCATATATATATCGTCGTGGAAACAGCAATATGTAGTATGTTGAAAACTACAAGTTTTTAGGGGGGTCGAAGAGCTGTTTCATGATACCGAATTTTTGTTCTAATTTTCAAACATTTTCCTCAGGATGATAATTCAATTTTCTAAGTTTTCGTTGCTTTACGGCTTTTTCTCAGTTGTTCTAATGATGGTTTATTGATATGATATCTATCCGTAATACTTACCTATATTTTGTGCAGTCAATAATTTTGCCCGAGAGTTGAGTGGTACAAGAAAATAATCGATTTTTTGATAACCATGAAGATAAGAAAAATCTCTCATTATTTCTCGAACCTTGGGATGTTCTGATACCATAAGAAGACAATAAGTGTGGCTTTATCACCAAATACTAATAATTATGGTTAGGTTACCGACATTCGATGGTTACCTGGTACCTGGAGTTTTACGATAATTTTATTGATAAAGGTCCAGTAGCTATTTGTTCTGTTTGAATCTTCTTAAGTTGTTAGGAAAAAATAGTCCTTTTGATCTAGATAGTAGGTCGGACGCATTGGCATTGTCGAATTCATAAGACGTCAAAGGAATATTAAAATAAATGCAATATGATGAATTTTTAGATTTTAGTTCAATAAATATTTCCTCAGTTTGTTTTTAGTGTCTATATATACAAAAAATCATCCATTCTTCTAATTAACAATCTTTTTAAATACATGTTCATCTAGTACACACACCATAATGTCCCCCAACAATGTAGAATTCGTGGAATAGGACTTCAAAAGATGAAGGTGTCCTTGAATTAGCTGAAGGTGTGATTAAATAAATTTTAATTGCATAGCCACTATCTCCTACCAACACTTGGTGAAGAATGTTTGTAATTTTCGAAAATGGATTAGCTACAGTTTGCACATTCAAGGAAAAAGCTGTTAATGAATAGTTCCTGAATAGTTTGGTTTGATGGTGATCAATCTGATTTCTCCTAGTACGTTCATCCAACGAGTGATCCCGAGAATTTTGACTAAGAGCGTTCGTGCAAAATCATCGCTCAAACGTTCGTTCGACAACGAGTGGTCTTTTTCATACGCTATTTGAGAACGCACATCGCACATATTTTGAAGTTTCTGTTGTATTATTCATTGGGCTAATTATCGAACATTGTGAATCATTCAAAAATGAATTTGGATAATCTTGTGTTATAGAATATGAATATCATTGTGTATGAAGCCGCAATTTTTGTGGAAGACGGAAGACACTAATATGACAAATTCAGACAAAATCCATTTGATAAAAAATAATTTGAAAGAACATTAATAGTTTGACACATGAAGAACATACAAAAACACATTTCAATAATATCTGATGAAATCTGAAGTAAAGGAGACAAAACTCAGCTGACGAGAACGTCTGAATTCATTAAATAATTTTTCTGAAACAAAATTTTCTTCTGCTGGAACGTTCCATCGTAATCGATGGTTGAATAATAATAATTAATAATAGACTTTATAAATTCACCATATTCACAAGTTTGTGATATGTTATTTCTTCATTTCGACACCCATATTCATCGAAGCGCTGTGCAGCAAAATTTTTTGTTTTACTTTTGTTCTTCTTGTGGCAATGCCAGCCTGATTTCTTTCAATATAAGGTATATCTATTTCAGCAGGCTCATTGAGAGTGTTTTGATTCTATCATTGTTTCGTGCACTCCCAATAAGCCCTTTATGGCATTATTCCCTATTATTCCTGAAATTCTTTCATCTGATTCCGAGAACTGGAGATCCACCACTAGTTTTCGAGATATACCTAATAAGTTATGACTTTTCAGTTTTGAGCCTTGTTCGAATATCATGCTATTTCTGAAAAAAATTCATTGGGATTATATAAAATATAAGTATATGAAGCATATGAAGAATCTAATTTGACGTATTGTCCAAAGTCGAATTTAACCATGAAATATGACAGAATCATCAGACACAGAGACCGAATAATATCAAAATTTCATTATCATTATATGAGGTGTATGATTAAAACACATATTGTTTGATGAATTTTACCATCATGCCAAGTTCATCTTTTGTTCTCTCCAGAATTGACACTCCGGTGGGCCACCTGGCTCACCTCATCCGGTTTCTGGAAAGCCCTTATTGATGATCTCCTTCGAAACAATCTCAGTCTGAAATGAACTCAGAATACCATTTCAGAATCAAGTCGAATCTCAGAAAAACATGTAGAAGTCGATGGAAAACTAAAAATAACAGATGATTTTCAACAGATGAAAAATGAACTCTACACATTCGTTTTATTGCTTAAAACACAATTTAGTAGGTCTTCATTTGAAGTAAAAGTTTATTTAACGAAGAAAGTATCATAGAATTCAAAATGAGGATTCTTGCAAAAACTTTTGGCTGAATTATTTCGAAGGACAGAGAGCGGCTTAAAATATTTCAATATCTCTGAAAAGTGGTCAATCAAATAGTCTTTCAAATAACGTTTAAGAAAACATGACGAAAAAAATTAAATGAAAAATCTGTAGACTCAGAAGTTGTGTTAATACCAATGAATAATGAAAATTCATTCAGATTTTATTCAGTTTTCAACATGGTAGAAATCATCGATAAAACGGTTGGAAAAGTAATTTGGGGTTCCTCCCCCAGTCTCCCCGAACTCTAGCTAATTTTCAGAGAATCAAAATACTTCTCTTATGAAAGCGTCGTTTGAGATTTCTCTTTCAATCTCTCAAACAAACATCAATTGAACTTATTTATCTGGGGCCAAATCCTCTCAAACAATTTTTTCTCAACAATGAAGATTGAAATAACAATTCATAACGTTTCGGAGTCTATATCAGAATCCTTTGTCAGAAAAATTTTTATTTTTTTTTTCCAACATAAATGAATTCAAAATAGTAATCATCGAAATGATTCCCATGCTCAGAGATCTTTTATCACGAGGTTGGAGAAATGATATTAGATTTTGTCACTGAAATGAGAAATATATCGGTTGCGGCCTTGTTTCGCCTTTTCAGTATTCCATACACCTCAGAGACAAAATCTTCACAAAAACTTCAATATTTGAAGCAATTATTTGTGAAGTACTGAGTAAAATATTATAAAGTAAAAATGAAGTTTCACATTTCCAATGACATGCGAAAAAAAACTCGATGAGAGTTTAGCAGTGGCCCTATGTCAGGGCTCTCATGCAATTGGATGTCATTACTTTGTGACTTTAAAAGAAACTTCTAAATGTTTGTTGTTGCAAAGACTAGTAGAGAAAACCCTATGAATGCAGAATGCTCTCAAACTAACTATAATTCAATAGATAATCGAAATACTTTTATGTGATTTCTCGCACTCATTTGTTAATCCATTTGAGAAATTCTTATCAAACAATAAACGAACAATTGAACTTGAAACTATCAAAAAAGTGAATTTCAGAGTCTATTTCAGACTTCTTCACACAACCAAATCGGCACCTCTGCAGAATCGTTGATTTCCCAAGATGTCAAATATATTTGTTCCAGAAAGAGGCTAAGAGAGTAATTGAGATCACATATTCATTTTGAATATTTCGAATAAGTTAGTTGATCATTGGTCGAAAATGAAATATATATTCCGGTTAAATCTTCTTATCATATCACGAAACTTTTTCTCGAAACTATCCATTTTGACAAAAACATTTCGAAGGCAAACAATATAAACAATGGTGATTTGTATAATTTTCTGGTAAAACCATACACAGGTTTCAACATACATTATTTTCGAAAAATTATCAACTATACCATTTGAAAATGTCCTCAAAAGTTTTTTTGCCGTGTTTTTTTAATATAAACGCGAACTTCGGATAGTATTTCGTGAAACTTGGTTCATATGAAATATAAATATTGATTTGATCTGTGATCAATCATTCTGCATAATGCATTCATTGTCCATGTTCGTTTTTTTCCGGGAATTATTTTACCATATTATAGCATATTCTCTAATCTCACTTTAGTATTCGGGTCATTTCGTTTCTCGAAGCAACTCGAACAATTTTAACAGTGAATTTCGGGACAAAAGTCCTGAGGCAACTCTTGAGTTATTCTTATTGAAGATTGAAATACACACCAATGGATTTTTTGTGGCTTAACTTCCCCAAATAAACAAAGAGTAACGGAACAATCAGCCGTGGGGTCTTTTCTTGGAAGATGAAGGACGAGAGAAGATTGCAGTATTCAGGATGCTTTCAGATTGATGAGAAAATGAATATAACACATTGCAGAGCATTAAATGTAAATACAGACGTTTTCAAGTGTAACAGGAACATGAAAATAAATTTCCTTCCAGTTCATAACCACATTCGCTTCCACATTACGGACTTTCACTTCCGTAAAATAAACTCCACTTGAATATATGCAAATAATTCTGTTGATGCGTATATTTTATCGCCTAGATTGAATTTTTTGTTGTAACCGGCTTTTCTACATAGCAGCACCAAAATTGATTGATGCACTTATGAAGAGGGAATTCATTGGAATTTTGTGAAAACTTGCCTTTTTCTGTTAAAAACACACTGTGAGTTTTTCCCCCAAGATATTTATTTTTTCAACTTATCTGGAATCAATATCGGAAAAATCAGTTTCATTTTCGTTGGAATATTCGCACATCAAAATATTTTTAGTTCCTTCTTTTTCGGTATGAGATAGTTGTTTATGATACAAGCGCAGAAAGCATTGATATTCTCACAGGAGCTCAAAATTGAAGAACGAGCCACGAAATGGCGAGTTTTTGAATGAACTAGATGAGAGTTAGAATGAGTTCTGTAAGAGTAGAAAACCGGACAATGAGGCCATCCAGGGCAATAGGGCCACCCCATTGAAAAAAAAACTGGAGCTAATAAATGCCTATTTCAGTGCTACCCCAGGATTGCGAAGATTACGGTCGTATGAACATCTGTTATTTGTTTGTGGATGGATTTGTTTTTCGATCTAATTTTTGTTGTATAAAACAGAAAGTATAAAATTTTCATTCATGATAAACACAAACTTAACTTTAATTTAACGTGTTATTCGTTATTAAATCAGTAAGAATGGTTAATGTTTTTGTGCTGTTTATAAATGCCAGACTAACCAGGTAATGAGGCCAGTGGTGGCCTCATCAACTGAAGTAGAGGTTGACGATGAAGGGTTGAAGGATCCAGAAACTTCAGATGATGAAGAAATGTATGCAAATAAGGAATGTAGTGGTGTCAACATTCCCAAGAGCTGCATTTGTGACAAGAATGCTATATTCGCATCCAGGTTCTCATTGGTTCAATTTTTTTGTTGTTTAAGTTAGAAACAGGTTTTGTCGTAATCTCTGTGCCTCTGCGAAAAGATGAAGGTATTCACCAGCTAGGGTAATAATTTTTTGCTTATTAATTGAATATTTGTTAATTTCATTCCATAAATATCTATAAATATAGAGTTTCAGGTATGTTTCTGATTAATCTGTCCTATAAACCTCGACCTTGAACTATTCGACAATTTCGTAGGTAATCAAAGAGTAATTGATCATAACTAGCAAGAGATAACGTCAGGCCATATTATTTTTAGCATATTCATGCCGAATATCAATCTCAATTATTTCACAGATTTCAAAAGCCTTTAAATCGAAGTCAATTCGATAATCTACCATGAAATTAATACAGATACTAGGCAATATCAAAGATTATAATATTATCCTTTTAGGTGATTCCATTCCGATTGGTCTGATTGGGACATTTGCAAATTGACAATTTGAAAAAAGTATGATCAGAAACAATTATAATTCTTATGATATGATCGAACTAAGAAAAAACGCCAAAAGTGAAAACCTTTATAAGGGGAAAAAACTTGAAATAATTATTAATATAGGCGACAGATATGAAAATAGAAAACGGGGGCTGTCCAGGTGGTCAAAAATAACATATATAAATGTATTTCAGACTAACGCGAGAACCCCCGAAAAGAAAACCAACATAACAGAGAATATAACATTGAAAGAGTCTTCCGGGCTTATTGGCCGTAGTCCATTAGGAGTAATTTCACCTTACTTTTCCCCTACAACTGCAGTACCTAGGCATCTTCAAAGGATTGTTGGCCTAAGATTGTACCTCGATCCTTTCATCACTTCATATGTTGAGTTCATGTTCAAAATAGGATAGAATGAATGGGTTTAAGACACGTGGCATTCTGAAAATCTAATAATTAAAAGCGTCAATTTTTTTAACTGAAATTAATTGAAGGTGAGGTATTGATTCATCAATGTATGAAAAAATTGCAACAATTTAAAGTTGAAATGAAAAGGGTGTTTCATATGAAAAATTTCATTCCGTTCCAATTCAATCTCGAAAACAATCCTTTGAAAAATTTCAAGCTACGCCACAGACTTCTAGGTAAAAATATCATTATAAGCAGTTTTTTTTTTCTTATACTGGGGCCGAGAAAAATGACATTATCAAGAAGTGCACATTTTAGTTTTCGGCCTGGTTAGAATATTTCTGTTTGTGGACTCAAAAGTTTAACAAAAAAGTAACGAAAGGTCTTGATAACCGCATGACTATATTTTCAATAAAAGCTGAGATATAGTGCAGTCTCAACTAATATGGAACCGTGTATTACGCTTGGAACGAAAGTACCATATGAGGAAAAAATTGATAATAATATATCAGATGATGATGAAAATCAATAATAAATCTTAGTTTTTCATTACCTCTGACGGATACATATATAAATTTCAACCTTACAGAAAAAAATCATTTTTGTGTTCATATTTTACACTCTTCACGAGTCGCCTTGCAAGTACTTGTGCTCGTCGAAATCGCCTGTCAATTTTGAACTCTACAATCAATGAACTAAATCGTATGAAAGTTTCAAGCACAGGAACAAGTTTATTTTTCACAATATTTTTTACAATTTTAAAGAAATAGAGGTTGATGACGTACAGGAATGAGAATTGCCAGACGATTATTTCCGTCTTCAGTATGCAATGAACTACCACTATGAGAATTTCTAGCCTTAAACAAAAACCGTTACTCGAAGGGTTCACAAGCTCTTGTACTAATATGGCATGAGAGAAGAATCATTTTGAAGTGAGTACTGTGACACTTTCATATGGGAAATTTTTTAACATCAGGTAGAGCACATTCTGATCTACATTACGTTTTGGTTTGACTGGGTGTCCTCGAGACACGATATGGCAATATGTATAATGAGACTTTCCGTTCATATGCGGTTTCACTATTCAACCCTATATTTCAAGGAAAAGTATTGCAGATAGTGGTAGTGGGCATTTAATGCCACTAAAAACTCCCACATCATCTCAAAAAGCTCAAATCTTGATTTAAAAATGCCTTGAAGTCAAATAACGTTGAGTTGATCTATGCATATTGCTTTGTATTGTTTCAGTCGCTGTTCATTATTGTCATTTCCGTTATGAAATTTTATCGACATGCAGTAGTAGGTTTTTCGATTTGATTTTTAATAACATAGTACATTTTATTTTAATTTCCTTCACTTTTCTGGTTTTGTGACTCTTTTTCATGCATTTGTGTATCTATTATTACTGAGATATCACATAGTTCATAGTTTCATCTGACAAAATATTATTTTAATCAAATGATATCTACTTAATCGATCATTAGGATAGGACGTTGATGTCACCACCTGAGAATCTAGAATACATCTCGAACTAGCAGTTCCTCTGATGGTACATGCCAAAATTTGACATCAATCCAAAGACGTAATGCAAAATTTGTTATAACTGGAAGAAAAACGGAGAAAATTATGTTAAAGCATTGTTCATCAAGGTACGGGATAAATAATAATGATGTCACACCGTAAAAATTTCCCCAGAACCATTTTAGGTACCGGCCAGGAATAGGCTGATATGTGAAGATGCCAGATGGCAGTTAATTTTCCAATTTGAACGAACCTTTGCCAGCGGATGCTCTTTCCAGGGAGGGTGTGCTGCCAATTCTCATTACATCAAAAACAACAACGTGTGGATGATTCAGAACACAATTAGTAGGTACCTGTTCAACCGTGATGAAAAAGCGTCAACAGCTATTATCATGTGGCGTTATCGGAGAATTCGAAGGGAAAACCAGGAAGGAAAAACCGCACTTGAAAGAGAAGTGTTGTTTCATAAAGAAAATGAGAGCTCACATTGATTAAAATGATATCGTAAATCTTCGGTTTCATCCAGGTTTATGGTCCATTTGAGAATATATTTCATTTCGAGTGACTTGAATTGTATATTTCAGTAAAAACACCCACTTTGGCCGGTTCAGAGAGTTGTTCGAGTCGAGCCATTCAGAAATATTTTTATTTCATTTCGGTCTTTCACACATTAAAATTCGATTTGTTCCTTCATATAGAAAAAATGATGAGATATTGAATAAATTGATTGGAGAACACTATGATAGTTCTTATTATGAGGCAGGATGAAGGCTCCATATTATTCGAAAAGAGGCAAATTTCTTGTGACCCTTATTTCCGATCCATATTCAATTGCATTCTACTTATGGGATCCTTTCTAAACAAAATTGAATTTGTATTTTCCTTTGTGATAAAAACAGAGAATATCCTGACACGCGACCTGCTGGTTATCAGGCTTTACTTCTGCAATTGAAACTGAAACCGAGTGCTGCTAGGACAGTGATCTTTAGGTTTCCACCTGAACATAAAATTTTCGAATAAAGGACTGTACCTAAATATATTTTTAGTTTCCATCTGAACAACATATTTCCCAATATAGAAATGCAATTATATTTTAAACTTCTCAAACACTATGAACAACCTGAAAATCTTGTGTCAGCAGAGGTGAGAGTGGCTTTTTCCATTGAAAGATCGAATCAGTTCTGCTCATATTTTTGTTTCCATGCAGCTGACATATGGTGACAGAGATGTTGTCTGGAACTTAGAATCTTTCTAGTTCAACTCAATACTTCTTGCTTTTCATTGAACCAAATACATTGCATTTCAAACATTTCAGAGCCATCTTTGATTGAGAAAGTTATGTGGCCACTTCGAACCATATTCTCGGCCTTTCTAGATATTTTCTTGAATTTTATGAAAATATGTGATAGAAATCCCACAGACATAATTTCTTTACAGGAATAAAAATACTAAATAAAAATTAAATAATTTTTTGGCTTTCACCCATTCTCATCTCCTGCAATTTCTTTCCCTGAATTTACCGATGAGAATATCAAATTTCGATTTTACTGAGATTTGACTCTTATGGATGTAAACAGAGATTTTCTGGATCCAGTCGCCATATTGTGACGTCACGACTTTTTCAGTCCAAATATTCATATTTTTGTTTTGTGATCTTGGATTGAGGTTATTTGTGTTCTGTGGTTAGCATGAAGTATGAAGTTCCAAGTTCCAAAATGCATATATCCAAAATGGTCATCATGGTGTGATTACTACATTTCCTCATGTCCGAGTTTGGAGCTCCATGAGTTGAAAGAGTCTTATTGAAAAATTATCAAATTGTGTTTGGAGTTGATGTCTGTTATGTTTTGAGTATTATGTGATAAATAGTTTGTAATGCAGCGTGTTTGAGGGTTTGATGCAGCCAAGCACATGATAAAAGTATACAGATAGACAAGAGCATGACTGGGGGTGCGTGAATATCACATCAGCATTGGTAGGTACTCTTATATTTAAAATACTCGAAAAAGGTTTGCGTAATATGCCAATCACTTTGTCTGTGCTTTATCTTTGGTTATGTATATTTATTTACGTTTTTTTCAGGTCGAAGACTTGAGGACTCAACGGTGAGGAAGTGATAGAAAGGATATTTCCAGAGATAGTAAATGACGAAGTATTGAAAAATTTAATTCAGTTGGGTTGGGAAAAAGGCAAAAACAATTTTTTTATCCCTGATAAAATTGGGCAATGTTCTCAAAGGTATAGTATGAATAAGAATTCTAGTGATCATAAAACCAATATTTATGTTTTTATTAATATTTTCAGAGGTTCTTAAGTAGAATGAGAATACTAGATTTGTTACTGAAAAGTGGCTTCACGTTGTGTAGATAGCCTAATACCACTGCACAAACCAAAATTCTGCTTTCAATCCAAACGTAACAACTACATGAGCATGAGTGGAGGAGCTTCTCGGTTAAGGTCTAACGCACACGAACGATTGTCGGTGAACGACTATTTTGTAGGAGGTTAACGCACACGGACGACAATCTACGAATAAAACCAAATGGAGACAGTTTTGTAGGTACGACTAAAAGTAGTTCGGGTGCGTTGGTGCATTAACATACGTGTTCTGCATTTCGACCG
Source organism: Hippodamia convergens (assembly GCA_038502775.1). NCBI lineage: Eukaryota > Metazoa > Arthropoda > Insecta > Coleoptera > Coccinellidae > Hippodamia > Hippodamia convergens. The sequence goes on from CM076614.1 coordinate 42,704,409, forward strand.
ACAAAATTGTAGCTCACCGATTGTCGGTCGTGTGCGTTAGGTCTAAATATGTTAGTAGGCATCGTTACGGATTTAGACCCAAAACAGGTTTTTTGGGATACTCATCAAAAAGGGGGATCGCAGGCATATATTATCTTCGAGAAGGTTGCCTCGATATAAATTGCCAACACTGCCTAATAAAATTCAAAGTAAGTTAAATATTAAATAATTAAACAATTCTAAAACAGACTTCAACTATTACTAGAGCAGTAGATAGCCTTATATCTTGATCAGGGATGTTGCGGATGCCGATTTTTTCACATCCGCGGATGCGGATGCGGATTTTCGAAAACTCACATCCGCGGATGCGGATGCGATGCGGATGCGGATGTTTAAGATCTTATTTAAAAATAGTATACGAGTAAGGAATTAAAACAACGATAAAGCAGTTATTAACATTTTTGAAGTAAATTAGTATTAAGTATATCAAGTGTAAGTATTTACCTACATGTTTTTTTTTAACTTCACTTACTTATTTTTATATTAGTAAAAGAAGTTGAAAATTGGAGCATTATACTTTATAAAAAGTAATTTTGCCGCCTTTTCTGCTTCGAGGCGGTTACGCAGAGGTTCGTAATTTAAACCCGCGCTACTGAATAATTGCTCGTTTGGAACACTGCCTGGTGAAGTGGAGAAAATTTTTCGTGCTATCGGTGTTATTATCGTAAACAATGAAACGTACTACCGAAGAAATATAATAGCATTTACCTTAATAGTTCCCAATAAACAAAAATTCGAGTACACGTACACTCCTCACTATGATCAACTGTATCATAATAGTCACAATATTATTCAAAATCTCACAAAAATTTACTATTCGACAAGTAATCCACAAGGCCAAAAAACACGTTATGGTTCATTTACAATAAATAAGTATTGCACCATAACAAACGCATCGGAACTTTTTCACCAATTTCTTCGTTCCCATTGGTCAAATTCTCGTGCGAAGTGCACACGCCCATTTTTTTCTTATCGCAACTCTCACGTTTTCCAATATGCCATATTCCGAAAGTAAAAATGAATTTTTTTTAATCTTCAAAGGATTGTTGGCCTAAGATTGTACCTCGATCCTTTCATCACTTCATATGTTGAGTTCATGTTCAAAATAGGATAGAATGAATGGGTTTAAGACACGTGGCATTCTGAAAATCTAATAATTAAAAGCGTCAATTTTTTTAACTGAAATTAATTGAAGGTGAGGTATTGATTCATCAATGTATGAAAAAATTGCAACAATTTAAAGTTGAAATGAAAAGGGTGTTTCATATGAAAAATTTCATTCCGTTCCAATTCAATCTCGAAAACAATCCTTTGAAAAATTTCAAGCTACGCCACAGACTTCTAGGTAAAAATATCATTATAAGCAGTTTTTTTTTCTTATACTGGGGCCGAGAAAAATGACATTATCAAGAAGTGCACATTTTAGTTTTCGGCCTGGTTAGAATATTTCTGTTTGTGGACTCAAAAGTTTAACAAAAAAGTAACGAAAGGTCTTGATAACCGCATGACTATATTTTCAATAAAAGCTGAGATATAGTGCAGTCTCAACTAATATGGAACCGTGTATTACGCTTGGAACGAAAGTACCATATGAGGAAAAAATTGATAATAATATATCAGATGATGATGAAAATCAATAATAAATCTTAGTTTTTCATTACCTCTGACGGATACATATATAAATTTCAACCTTACAGAAAAAAATCATTTTTGTGTTCATATTTTACACTCTTCACGAGTCGCCTTGCAAGTACTTGTGCTCGTCGAAATCGCCTGTCAATTTTGAACTCTACAATCAATGAACTAAATCGTATGAAAGTTTCAAGCACAGGAACAAGTTTATTTTTCACAATATTTTTTACAATTTTAAAGAAATAGAGGTTGATGACGTACAGGAATGAGAATTGCCAGACGATTATTTCCGTCTTCAGTATGCAATGAACTACCACTATGAGAATTTCTAGCCTTAAACAAAAACCGTTACTCGAAGGGTTCACAAGCTCTTGTACTAATATGGCATGAGAGAAGAATCATTTTGAAGTGAGTACTGTGACACTTTCATATGGGAAATTTTTTCACATCAGGTAGAGCACATTCTTATCTACATTACGTTTTGGTTTGACTGGGTGTTATCGAGACACGATATGGCAATATGTATAATGAGACTTTGCCTTTAATTACGGTTTCACTATGATGAATTCTATTCAACCCTATATTTCAAGGAAAAGTATTGCAGATAGTGGTAGTGGGCATTTAATGCGTTGAGTTGATCTATGCATATTGCTTTGTATTGTTTCAGTCGCTGTTCATTATTGTCATTTCCGTTATGAAATTTTATCGACATGCAGTAGTAGGTTTTTCGATTTGATTTTTAATAACATAGTACATTTTATTTTAATTTCCTTCACTTTTCTGGTTTTGTGACTCTTTTTCATGCATTTGTGTATCTATTATTACTGAGATATCACATAGTTCATAGTTTCATCTGACAAAATATTATTTTAATCAAATGATATCTACTTAATCGATCATTAGGATAGGACGTTGATGTCACCACCAGAGAATCTAGAATACATTTCGAACTAGCAGTTCCTCTGATGGTACATGGCAAAATTTGACATCAATCCAAAGACGTAATGCAAAATTTGTTATAACTGGAAGAAAAACGGAGAAAATTATGTTAAAGCATTGTTCATCAAGGTACGGGATAAATAATAATGATGTCACACCGTAAAAATTTCCCCAGAACCATTTTAGGTACCGGCCAGGAATAGGCTGATATGTGAAGATGCCAGATGGCAGTTAATTTTCCAATTTGAACGAACCTTTGCCAGCGGATTCTCTTTCCAGGGAGGGTGTGCTGCCAATTCTCATTACATCAAAAACAACAACGTGTGGATGATTCAGAACACAATTAGTAGGTACCTGTTCAACCGTGATGAAAAAGCGTCAACAGCTATTATCATGTGGCGTTATCGGAGAATTCGAAGGGAAAACCAGGAAGGAAAAACCGCACTTGAAAGAGAAGTGTTGTTTCATAAAGAAAATGAGAGCTCACATTGATTAAAACGATATCGTAAATCTACGGTTTCATCCAGGTTTATGGTTCATTTGAGAATATATTTCATTTCGAGTGACTTGAATTGTATATTTCAGTAAAAACACCCACTTTGGCCGGTTCAGAGAGTTGTTCGAGTCGAGCCATTCAGACATATTTTTTTTTCATTTCGGTCTTTCACACATTAAAATTCGATTTGTTCCTTCATATAGAAAAGAAGATGAGATATTGAATAAATTGATTGGAGAACAATATGATAGTTCTTATTATGAGGCAGGATGAAGGCTTCATATTATTCGAAAAGTGGCAAATTTCTTGTGACCCTTATTTCCGATCCATATTCAATTGCATTCTACTTATGGGATCCTTTCTAAACAAAATTAAATTTGTATTTTCCTTTGTGATAAAAACAGAGAATATCCTGACATGCGACCTGCTGGTTATCAGGCTTTACTTCTGCAATTGAAACTGAAACCGAGTGCTGCTACGACAGTGATCTTTAGGTTTCCACCTGAACATAAAATTTTCGAATAAAGGACTGTACCTAAATATATTTTTAGTTTCCATCTGAACAACATATTTCCCAATACAGAAATGCAATTATATTTTAAACCTCTCAAACACTATGAACAACCTGAAAATCTTGTGTCAGCAGAGGTGAGAGTGGCTTTTTCCATTGAAAGATCGAATCAGTTCTGCTCATATTTTTGTTTCCATGCAGTTGCCATATGGTGACAGAGATGTTGTCTGGAACTTAGAATCTTTCTAGTTCAACTCAATACTTCTTGCTCTTCATTGAACCAAATACATTGCATTTCAAAAATTTCAGAGCCATCTTTGATTGAGAAAGTTATGTGGCCACTTCGAATCATATTCTCGGCCTTTCTAGATATTTTCTTGAATTTTATGAAAATATCTGATAGAAATCCCACAGACATAATTTCTTTACAGGAAAAAAAAAATACTAAATAAAAATTAAATCATTTCTTGGCTTTCACCCATTCTTATCTCCTGCAATTTCTTTCCCTGAATTTACCGATGAGAATATCAAATTTCGATTTTACTGAGATTTGACTCTTATGGATGTAAACAGAGATTTTCTTGATCCAGTCGTCATATTGTGACGTCACGACTTTTTCAGTCCAAATATTCATATTTTTGTTTTGTGATCTTGGATTGAGGTTATTTGTGTTCTGTGGTTAGCATGAAGTATGAAGTTTCAAGTTCCAAAATGCATTTATCCAAAATGGTCGTCATGGTGAGTTGACTACATTTCCTCATGTCCGAGTTTGGAGCTCCATGAGTTGAAAGAGTCTTATTGAAAAATGATCAAATTGTGTGTGGAGTTGATGTATGTTATGTTTTGAGTATTATGTGATAAATAGTTTGTAATGCAGCGTGTTTGAGGATTTGATGCAGCCAAGCACATGATAAAAGTATACAGATAGACAAGAGCATGACTGGGGGTGCGTGAATATCAAATCAGCATTGGTAGGTACTCTTATATTTAAAATAGTCGAAAAAGGTTTGCGTAATATGCCAATCACTTTGTCAGTGCCTTATCTTCGGTTATGTATATTTATTTACGTTTTTTTCAGGTCCGAGACTTGAGGACTCAACGGTGAGGAAGTGATAGAAAGGATATTTCCAGAGATAGTAAATGACGAAGTATTGAAAAATTTAATTCAGTTGGTTTGGGAAAAAGGCAAAAACAATTTTTTTATCCCTGATAAAATTGGACAATGTTCTCAAAGGTATAGTATAAATAAGAATTCTAGTGATCATAAAACCCATATTTATGTTTTTATTAATATTTTCAGAGGTTCTTAAGTAGAATGAAAATACTAGATTTGTTACTGAAAAGTGGCTTCACGTTGTGTAGATAGCCCAACACCACTGCACAAACCAAAATTCTGCTTTCAATCCAAACGTAACAACAACATGAGCATGAGTGGAGGAGCTTCTCGGTTAAATATGTTAGTAGGCATCGTTACGGATTTAGACCCAAAACAGGTTTTTTGAGATACTCATCAAAAAGAGGGATCGCAGGCATATATTATCTTCGAGATAGCCAACACTGCCTACTAAAATTCGAAGTAAGTTAAATATTAAATAATTAAACAATTCTAAAACAGACTTCAACTATTACTAGATCAGTAGATAGCCTCATATCTTGATAACGAGCTTGATAATTTTAGAATAAATGTTTTTTTCAGGGCTAAGTCTGCTAGTGGAGAAAAAGTCAGATCAAAGAATTCCCAACCTGCTCTGAAATAGGTACCGAGAGAAAGAAAAAGGCGAGGAAGACAAAAAGCTACCTGAATGTGTGGCATACAGAACACAATGCCTGAGAGACCGGGAGAATGGGTGTGGACAGAAGGGGCTAGAGACTAGGAACCGGAAGGCGTAGGACACTCGCACTTCCTCAACATGTTGAACCTTTCTTCTATTGACATAATGGCACGATCTTAAAGAGTAAAATACAAATTCACTTTGAAATTTTGCCTTCCCTCCAAAACATCTAGGGTACTTTCGTAATCGAAATTTCGAGGTTTTTTTCTTCTATCTCCTTAGCGAGTATTGATTGCAGAGCTAAGAAGATTTTCAAACTTGTCATCCGTTCTTTAGGAAGTTAGAAAAACATGTAGATTTTTTTATGCTTCTGTACATTCAGCCATATTAATTTTGGAGTTTTGAAGCGTTTTACTCACAATATTGATCCTAGACAATAAATTGTGCCAAATAATGATTGAACAGATGAACTTACATGATTTCATTTCGTCTATTAAAGAACTTGATACCAGAATTGTTTTTGAATCTCTTGTTTTAATATTTCTCTAGTTTTCCCGAAGAGGTCTGATAGCATTTATTCTGCTTTCCCACCTGATGTCAGATGAAGGTTTTAATGTCAAACTATTCACGTGTTTCTTCAGAACATCCAATCTATAAGTGGAACTCGAAAAAAATACATATATTCATTGAATTGTATTAAAAAATCCAGAAATTTTAACAGTAACAGTCGCTGCATCGTTGACTACCAAGTTTAAAGTGTGGGCAACACAAGGAATGTAGAAAGCTCTTGTATTAATGTTCAGTATTTGTCTCTGAAGGCCTATATTTTTTCCTTCCATATTCACCGCATGGTCATAACCTTTCCCGCGAATATCCTAACATTTAATTCGAAACTAGGTAACAAAGTTTTAAATAAAAAATTACTCGGTCCCTCTCCAGTTGTATTCGTGACTGAAAAGAACTCCAAAAAATATTCACATATTTCAGCTGTATCAGTTGAAATATGTACACACCTCACAACAAAACTTTTTGTTCGACATGGCTAACGTCAGGGGTCGAGTCAACGATCTTGGAAAAATATTTGAATTGTTTAACTTTTTTGACTATTATAAGATATGTCCAATTTTGGAAATATCCGAAATGTCTGTTTTTATCTATGTTTCCAGCAAGAACATAGCTGAAAGCGATGATAAATCTTATATTTCATTTTCGTTTTTTGTGTAAACAGAGAAAAAATAAAAATTCTCACGTTTATGTTGCAAAAAACTAACAAATCTGGAAATTTTCCTGAATTTTTCAATAATTCACACTAATACACACTATTATTCACTATTGAAGAGTGGAAATTCAAAAGGGTCTAAGTGCCAAAAAAATCAAACTGAGATATTACATGAAACATGTCTGAAACTTTTTCATCAGAAATGATGACTGCCTGAAGCGGATGGCACATGAACCGTTTCGTAGGCTATTGGCCTTGGCACATAGACCCCATAACAAATGAAATCTAAAATTTCGTGAAAGTGGCACTTAGACCCTTTTGAATTTCCACCCTTCTGTTACGTATTCAGAAAATACTCCGCCCTTGCACTTGTAACATTCGTAAATGAAATGGCTCAACCCCAATTCCCAAGCAAGCAATAGTCTCAACAGAGATAAAAACATGTGCAAACGTTTATTGCCGGCAATATTCGGTAATTACCTAAAGAATAAGCTGCATCTTGAATAGCTTGTAATAACAAGGATGACAAACGGTCCATCCATACCTGTATTTTATTCGTTTTTTAGGATTTTTTAGGTGGAATTCTTTCTTGAAAATTGATTTGTTGATTCACTGCACTGCACTGCACTGTTATGAGTTCATGAGCTGTCGTAGATCTCAATTGCAATTATTGACATGCCATTTTCATTCTGAGTGAATAACCTACAAGTTTTCAATAAGCCCAAATGTTTCATTATAAAATATATAGTTTATGTAATTCTTTAATTATGTACTAAAAAGGACCGCGCCGGTTGCCGACAGTGCAGATTGCCGCCCGCGTGCGGGGCATGCGCTGCACCCCCGTTAGGAAAGGCCCTGATACAATCATTGACACTATTTGTGTTCTAATTATTAGGTACAATGATCCGAAACATATTGTTGATAATGAAAACACTGAACTATATTATAGTATCTAGAAATCTTCTTTTGAATAAGTATATACAATTTTCACTCTTTCGAAACAAAAGGTATATATTTGGGGTGAACAAGCTGTACATTCTTCAAATTCTTCCACTTTTCTTTGAGTTTGAATTGTTTGACAGAATGGATCATCGTCATATTCAGGGAGTGACTGATCCGTACCTCTTCAATGATTTGAATTATAAATACTATATTCAAAGTAACATAAACTAGTGACACAGAATTAAATGTATTTTATAGAGGTTTCCCAAACTAGTTCTGAATCAATTGTTATGTGCACTGATATTATATAAAACTCTTATTTTTCTGATATCGGGGCTGATCTATCATATCAGTTATATTCGATTTTTGGCCTTTGGTTCTATGTTCCCAGTTCTGAAATTTTCATGAAAAACAAGCGAAACGTCAAACTAGTTATAGTTTTTCCATGAAACCTAACCCAAAGACGATCAGACAAATCCTTACCCAGATCTGATTTGGGAATAGTTATTCTATTCGTACATCCACACTTCGAATATTGATTCAGACTACCCAAACTATTCTGCATTTGCACTTTGAGTACAATTATTCATCAAACATCCAGTAGAAGATATCCTGAAAAAATTACCTATTCGATTTCAAATGATTATTATTATTATTATATTAGGAAAAAAATCTCTTGAAATTAAACGTCTTCCCAGAATTTCTTACATGCATTGTGAAATTCTTTGTTTCCGTCATTCTTCTGGAAAATACAATGCCACAAATTCAAAATAATATTTGTTTTTCAAATAAAATGAACGAACACATTACATCCTATTCATTTAATTTGATTTACTAAGGGTCGGTTTCACAAAACTTTAATTGTGCGATTAAAAAACCTCACGTGAATTCGTACCAATCGAATCACTCGTTTTGAAATTTCAACGAATCGTCGTGACTCCAATTAATTTAACGGTACGAACATGTTTTTGTGAAACCGACCCTATAAATAAAATTAAACGTCACGAAGTCAGAGACTGTCTGTGGCTTAGACAAAACATGAACATTAGGATCATAATGGTCGCTATGAACATTGTGAACCACCTCCCTAGTAACATCGAAATAAAAATACGAAAAGAAACATATATACATCTCAAAAGCCTGTTTCATTATTATAATGAAAAAAGTACGATAGACACATATAAAATTTGGGATTTCCTAATGAATTATACCTGTCTAAAGAACATCCTAACTGCAAGAAATTTCAAGGTAATAGTTAAAAAAATATCTGTTTCCTACATCAAATTCCTTTGATGATATAACCACTTGGGCAAAGAATATCGGATTCAACCCCTCCCCTTCAAAATCAAGAGTAATTCGAATCAACACGAAACCCATGGCAGAATCCTAAAGCAACTCTTCCCTGAAATGAAAAGTAACGAGAAATTTGATGAGGAATTCTACACTGATGGATCTAAAAACGAAGATGAATGCTCAATCATCGACAAGATGAACAATTCTGTATCCTTCAAACACCCACCTATATCCAGCATATACATTTACTGCCGAACTGTTCAAAATCTATATGTCCCCATACAACACCACGATACCAGGCCACTATATTGGAATATTCACATCCTCAATTTGAGCGATATCCAAGATCTTCTCTAGAAACTCACGAATACAAAAACTTCAGGATAAAATGTGGATATCATCTCATGTTGGGTAGATATAAAAGGAAACAAAGCTGCAGACAAATCCGCAAAATAGACATGGTCCTCTGACCTTCCAATCACAAATATTCAGCTCTACATAGACCTAAAGGCAAAAATAAAACGGAGATCTCGTCAAAACTGGCAAATACAGCAACAGAAAATCACATGCAGCCCAGTCCAAGGTCGATCCCCCAATAAAAATCAATCTCAATAGAAAAACCAAAGTGGTACTGAGAAGATAAAGAATATCTCACACGAGGTTGACACACGGCTACTTGATGTCATCATCAGAAGAACAACCTACATGCGATAGTAATCGCATGTACCGAGTTACTTACCGGTGGAACATAATACAATGAAGTTCGCTATCGGCTGGTACTTGAAGAAAATATATAAAGAACATCCTCAACTCAGTTACTCAAATTGAAAGAACACTAAACTTCCTTAAAGAAAGCCAATTATATAAAAACATATAATCGATGTATCTATAGTACAATTCAATTGTTTTCATAACTTCTGTTCTTCGTAATCCACAACACAAATGTAAATAAAAATAAATAAATTCCTCTGTATTTTTCTGTACTCAATTATATTTCACTGGGATATCCGAATCATGATATTTTTTGCCCCTCATATGAATCTAACCTGAAACAGGAATAAAAAAAGTTGAAGAATGTCGATGTTATGCATTGTAAAAATATGAATTTTCCTGCTAACGAGTTGAATTAGCTGGGGTGGTATCTGAGGATACGAAGTTTTCATGGCGGCATGTTTTCCAAATAATTCTGGTAATTGCAAAAGTTTTAATGAATTGAGCCAGTAACTGACGATGGAAAAATTCTACGCTTATAGTTCTTGAAATTCCCGACACATCGGCGTCTGTTTCATCATGGCTTCAAGTCAAAAGTTACAGAGCAAGTTGGGGGCAGGAATAAACGAAAACAAAAATGGTATTTCTTATAAAATGATATTCCGGGGGTAATTTTTGCTATATTCTTGAAAGAGACCTTCACGATAACGTATGCCCTGTAGGTTCTTACTTCCAAACCAGAAGATAATGGAAAAAAATGCTTATTGCATTTTTTTTAAAGAGGAGCGTCCAAATTTCGACCATATATCTGGAATTCTCGAATTTGAAACGAAATTGGTTCCGATTAAAACATTCGAAGTCAAAATCAATTCTGTCTGTCTAGCTCATCATAAATATTCGAGAGAAAACACGAAGTGTGTTGGACATTTCCAGGTTTTTTCGTGATTTGAATAAGCGGATTGATAAATGATCAAAATTTGCCATCTGATTTTATTCTTTCCGAATATAAGTAAACAAGCGATAGACAATCGACAATTAGACTTTCTCGAAGTTCCAGTAACAGCAGAAATATAATTCCCTCATCAAAATGTGAGTTAATTTTTGAGTATTCGGGAGTTTTTACAATGATTGTGATCTAAACACTTGAATGCTTACGACCTATATATGAAGAGAAGCTGGTATGCTTTCAGAATCGTGTGTATCACTTATGTCAATTCATTATATTGCTTTACGGGTACTTTTCTCATTCAAATGTCCATGCTGGTATTGAGAGAAAACCTCAATTTTTTTGGAAAAATAGATAAAACGGTTTACAAACACTTCCTTGAATAGTTTGGCTCACAATGCAAGCATATTGATTGACAATATTCATTTCCTTCTTTCTTATTATCCTTTTCTGAAACAGGTTCCAATACTGTCATCTGTAATGCCGCGGAAACATTCTTTCAGTAAATCTTTTTATTTATTACGTATGCTATTGTTGCTGCTAATTGAGATATTGTCTTTCTATTTTACTGATTGGTATGTGATCATTACTTCTGGAGGATTGGTTTTTCATTTTTCGTATAGATTTTTTTATCTCATTTCCTGTCACTTCGAAGATATTTATTGATTTTTAACTCCCTTCATATCAGTGTTAAGACTTTTAAATTTTTTGTTTATGATCTGAGCTACGTTGACGAAATACTTTTTATTGAAATCGTTTACTAGCTATTCTAGATTTCTTGATGGGATGGTGTTTATAATCTTTCATGTTGTTTTGATGATATCCTGTGATTTCCTAATTTTAATTTCGCAATATATTTGTGTTTGAAATTGGAGATAGTCTCATCATAAGCTGTTTGGCTCTCTTTTGAGAAGAAGTTCCGGGGATACTGCAGATAAAGTCCACTAAAAATATGCATTTTTCCTTTAACAGGTGATGAAAAAATTCTCTAAAATACCCGAATCCGAAGTATTTTCGGAGAATACGCAGTAGTTCTCGAAAAAATCAATATTGAAAATGCATCATTTCGTTGAGAAGAATTTGAAGTAGAAATTTCGTGGATTTTGTGAACATAGATTGTCCATAGACGTCACTGATCTTGGCACAGACAAAGTCGCCATCCATTTCCGCATAATTAACCGTAAACTTACTGGAATTTTGAATATCAAAATTAATTTTAATAGTGTGAGTAGACGATAATGTTCAAATTTCTTATGGGTTGTCATAGCAGTTATAAAAAAAAATATAAATAATAAATTAAATAGACGATTTGATTGAATTGCTCTCATCGAATCTCATGAGAAAAGACTCATTCCTGTCTTGACTTTTAACAATTTGAAATGCCCCTCATGCACAGCAACCGCGGATTAAGGGTAGTGCGGCCGCACCTCCTTGGTCTATGGTATTTTTTGGTAATTACAAAGTACCTTGCCCAGTTGTATTTTTGTTAAATTTTTTTTTGTGATCTTGTGGTAGGCAAAATGAACCTTACCTAACTTAACTTTACCTGAATGCGGATCGATGTTTTTTTATCCAATTTTTTTTTTATTTTTCACAATTTTTTTTTCAATTTTTGGTAGGGAAAATGAACCTAACCTAACCTAACATAACCTAACCTTGTAAAACTAAACTATATAAGACTATATCAGTGCCGTATCCGAGGTGAATTAAGTATTTACTTCATTATGAGTTTCATTTATTTTTTTTCTCGAAAATTACTACCTCCCCAGAGCTGTAATTGAGACAGTATTATCAGGAAGTCCTATATGCAAAATATTTTTGAAATCGGTGACGCGGCCTATAAAACTTATTAAAATCTATTTTTTATCAGTCAACAACCATAACCACAGTTAACAATAGTTAGTCAGCTTCTGGATAATCAATTGAGGTTCTGTTGTAGTTTTGGTTTCGAGTCAAAAGTGTAGTTAAGGTTTTAAAGTAGCTCAATAGCTTGAAATGGCCAAATAGCTTTAAAAATCTAAAAATTTCCAGGAGAGGACCCCCGGACCCCCTCATAGTTTCATCAACAATAAACGATTATCCATTAATTATGAATAATTTTTATTTTAATGAAGTTAAAACAAAAATTATAATTCTTCAGTCACAAGATATTCAGAAATCAAAAACTCATGAATAATGTTACAAGTTCTATAATTCCATTTCTATGTTAAATATCGAATATGTTTTGACAACCACAATAATTCAAATCTGCCGCCAAATATAAGTTGAATGACATTCATGATCAGAAATAAGCTGCGGGTATAAAGGAAACGATTCCCAAAATGGCGAATCAGTTGAATCGTATGTCATAAAAACCAATTTTGAAAGGCGAAAATATAATATCACCCTTTAGTATTTTGTATCCATATACGTCAAAACGACTTCAGGACAACATGAATATCAATCTGAAGCAGTAAAATATCAAAAAAATCCAACGATGGTAAGTGGACGCTAAGTGTACTGCTCCCAAAGTTCCACATATAATTTAAATCAGTGCCATCAGGTTCATTGTTCTATGACATTCCATTATATTGAAGTCTTCCAGAAGGCCAGCAAAGTCAAGCAAGTAAACACTTTCCTTTACCTATAGGTTAATTGAGTTAGAAAAAATAGAGGGTGGTTCATTTTTTGAACCATGATACTGATACGAGTGATATCATTTGAGGAAAATTGAAACTGAATTCCATATTTTTGCGTTGGTAACAGAAATATGTGAATATAATTCATTTGAAAAATCATTTTATGTGATTTGAGAAATCTTGTGATGGAAAATATCATCGGTGATCAATAGAGTGAAATATTTCACGATTATGAATTGTGGTAGACCAGTATCGGCAATAAATGATTCTTGTAAAAATATCTTAGTCTGGAGATTTACTCATTCTATTTTATGATCCCTTTCATTCCATTTAGCCTCATCTGAATATCTCGGGACTGCATCGTCATCCCTCTGTTACAGTTATTCGACCACACTTTCTTCCAAGTCGCCAGAGTTGTCGAACCATTTCTTAGAAAGAATCAAAACACATTCGCATTTCTCAATCTGCTCATATACATAGTAAAGCTCATATATCACTTATTCTACTCATTGCACTACAGTAGTAGAATAACTTTTTCATACTGGAAGAATATCGATCGAGCCGACCTTGACGGAATGGTGAGTAGAGAACCGATGCAAGTAATAGTATATTCTGAAACAAGTTGCAGAATGAGCTCCTATTCCAACACGAATGCGAAGTTCGAAAACGAGCGACGAAGGAGCGAGTTTTCGATAGCATGAGTGTTGGAATTGCCTTCTGCAACGAGTATTAGACGGTATTTTCTCTATTTCAGTCAATTTTTGTGAAATATTCTCGAAATTCAAATGAAAATTCAGATCAGTGACTTTTGTTTTGTATCTTGGCAGTTGGTGTGACATACGAAATTTGACAGATCACGGAATTTGAATTGATTTGATTCGAAACTTGATTCGATCGGAGGTCAGTACTGACAACCATAAAACGAAAAATATAACTGAAAACAATGCTGTAATGAGTTTCATTACAGCACTACTTTTAGTACTGTAATGAACTCATTGCGATACTGAAATAGAGAAATAAAATTAAATGCCTGTTATGGCGGTGTTTGATTTGAAATTTATATCAATTTATAGATATTTATTGATTAGCTGGTGCGATGTCATTGTCCCGAAAACCATCTCAGGCAGAGCATGGTTTTCGTAACATTTTTTCATTGTGCAAAGTTGTAGAAAAAACACTAGCGTTCATTCAAATGCTCATTTATTCATGTAATTTCATTTCGAGGTGAGATGAAACGTACAGAAGAACTGAGCTGACGCATTAAAAATTCTTGAGCCATGTAGAGAACGGCATTCATTTAGACCAATTTCTCTGGAAAATAAGGATAAATTTTATTGAAGAGTTTGTGAACCTTATTTCATTATTACACTGCGTTCAAATAAGCAATTTTCTTTTAATTATCTTGAACTAAGAAATTCCGTTCATGAAGAATAGAGTGCAGTGTATTGAAGTGATCTCGACGAAGACGAAGTTAATTTGCATTATAAAAAATCCTTATGCCATATGCTGAATCAAAACAGGTGATTTATATAAAATGAACAAAAAGATGCAGTTCGAAGAAGTAATATAGTATTGATTTCCTTGTTCTTTCATCTTTTTCATATTGAATATTTTGTAGGTGCACTATATCTATTTTGATCAGTTTCACAACCTGTCTTAAAAATCTTCACCTCTGGAAACACCCTGTTCATGACAGATACATATGAGCATATATATATATTTTTTATTCATATCGTTACTTTTCAGAATTCTTTTATCGAAATGTTTTGTTTTCGTCACCTTCATAGCACTACTTTATTATCAAATTTCTTATTTGTGTTCCTTTCGTATTTTTGAATAACAATACACTATATTTTACCTCCTTGTTAATTTCCTTTCCAAAATGATGGATATTATCCTCGGGATAAATAATTTTTCAAATATTTTGGAGAATATATCGATCAATTTTCGGTGGCATTATACGAAAATTCGTTTCAACTTTTCGTAGACCATTTACCACGAAGAGCCCTACGAAATCATGCTAGAATATTTTCTCAACCAATGAATGACGATGCTTAACTATAAGAATGAAAGAAATTGTAGATTATTGGTCTCCGATATATGGAATCGATTTGAAATTTATTTTGGCTTATGTCATTCAGAAAGCAGTCTGCCCATACGACAATTATGTTACATTGCCGTTAAATGTTGATTCACTCATTATCGAAAGTTTTGACTGATAGATCATCAAAAATAATATTCGGAGCAATTTATTCACTCTACATTGCGAGGTATGATTTTTCCATCACGTTCAAACTAGTTCTCCGGGCGAAATTCTCCGCAAGATTAACATAAAATAATTAATTACAGATCCACGAAGAAATATTGTCGATTATTCTGTAATGACTTAACAGAGGGGTGTTGTCTTCAGAAGTAGCACTCGTAATCCATCTGAAATGGAACTTCCGATTAGATCTACCATGTGAATGATATAACGTTCTATCAACGAACGTGCCTACATAAAAAAATTGTAGTACAAGAAGTGAAATCCACTTTTTATGCCGATAAAAAATAAGTTTCAGAAAATTATGACGTAACTCGATATTGCAATACTTCGATTGAGATAAACTACTCTTCCTTCATGCCACGGCACCAATTTGGAATATTGAGGCGTCAAATATGCAATGGAGAACATATAATTATGTAAGGAGTAAAGAATAATCCTCCTCTTTATGAAACATTTAAGTTCAAATAACATTTCCGCTATACTAAATTCACAGAGCATTTGTCAGGCGATTTCGACATTGACTTATACAAATGATATGTCTCATTCAAATGGGAAATAATGAGGAATTCAGCCATCAGAGAGCATCAAATTTCATTGGGACTAATGAACCAACTTTAAGGATATTTTAATCTCGTTAGGTTGAAAAGTTGCCGTATTGAAACTCTAGCCCCTGAGTCGGTTACGGTCAGGACTGATTCATCGGGCTTTAGATAGAATGCTACGTTGAGGAAAAACTATCGTATGTCGATTAATGAAACTAAATAGGTAATTATGTATGAAGTACATAAAGCTCATATTTATCTCCGCCACGTGAGTGGTGAAAAATTCATTCGCTGTTCATGACTTTTCTGTTATACAATACTTCTTATAGTTACGAAACGGCCCAGTCGCATATTTTGACAAAGGCATAGAGTTTACGAAATAAGGACTTGTTAGGCTTTTTAGTTTACAACTATTGGAATGTGGAGTATAATCCATTTTAATGCATTAAACGACTTCAAATTTGGGTCCTGAAATAATATACTTGCGAACAGATCTAGTCTCGCAAATCATCTGACATTGTTCTGTAGTTAATTTTTGGCAGGGTGGAATATATCAAGTATTTAGAATTTCATAAAGATCAATTTTTAAGATGGGATAAGCACGTTTAATATATGATAGATAAATTTAAACGGACCTTTCAAATGTTTTACAATCTACGACGCGTTCTCTCAGTGAAATTACTCTATAGGGTACATGATGCTATAGTTGGATCGATAATCAGTTATGGAATAACTATATCCGAATTTGTTTAAAATCCGAAGAAGAAAACTAGGAATATTACCCCAAAACAATTTTGAAGCCAATTCATAAAGTCGGACGGCACTATATACCGAACAACTGTATACAGGAACAAAACAATTCAATATCACACAATACAATACAAATTTATGTTCATAAAGTGAGTGAAATATCGATTTATTTTTCTCGGTTTCAATAATTTATAAGAGCTTCTCCTCATAAAAGAATCATAATACAAAATATGGGCCAATCTTGATCCCAATTTTTGACCCAACATTTGCAACATCCTGTGATGAGTTTTTCAAAATTCTAGAAATGTACAATATTTCCACATTCTTCGACTTCGAAAATGTGAAAACGGTTTGTGCTTGAGGTATCTAGATTAGGAATAACAAACATAATACCGAATACTCTTTTCTCCCTTTTTCTCCAGGTTTTTCTCGATATTTTTGAAAGTATTTCGACGAATGCAACGATTCGAGTACGAATGTATTCAGAATTGCATTTCAAAGCCTCAAAAAAGCACAAAATCCACGACTACTTACTTTCAACCTTACGTATTTGATTTTGCTTCTCTATTTCATCGTCAAAATATCATAATACCTTTGTATTCAAATTTTCTTTATAGGTATAATTCTTCATTTCAACATCATGAATTTAGTTTTGTCTGTTTGAATTTTACTATTGAAAAAAAAATCCAATGTCCTCCAATATTCTTCCACAAGAACTATTCCTCTCGGACATTATTTGGGCTATTTTCATAATTTATATTGTTGGTATTTACAGACCTTTCGGCAAGCATTCGCCTGCCGTCATCAGGGTGTTATTGATCTTGAGCAGGACCGGTCTTTGCCAACAACACCCTGATGACGGCAGGCGAGTGCTTGCCGAAACGACGCTTAATACCAACAATATAGATAATGGAAATAGCCCAAATAATGTCTCAACAAATATTCCATGGTCAAGAATATCTCGCTCACAAAAACTTCTTTTCTTATATTATGATCACCTTGTTCTAAAGCATATTCTGTATATTAATATTCATGCACTTTGTGCTGTTTCATAATTTGGTAAACTGAATTCTTGTATCATTCGGTGTCATGTGTTGCATCTCGAATGGGTTAATTGTCTTCATTAGCTTTGAAATCAGTCAAATTTCAGTTGAAAACGTCTTACAATGAAATAATTCCAATTTTCCGATTTCCAACAGTTTCAGTTCTTCATGAAGTTCTTGTGGGCACTCGAACTTGATACCCCCTTTCATATCATGTAACAAATATTTTTATAATGAACTACTGAAATATGTCGAAACAGCAATAATTTAATATGGAAAATCCCACATTGTAGAGCTATGAAAATATTACAACAAAGATCAGGATCAGACGGATTTCTATTCTCCCAAACCAAATCGAAACTATTCGCCGAGTTCATTGATTTGGGAGAGCCTTCATTCTCACTGTCTGCTGCTATTGTGATCTCTCCAATGAACTTGGAAAGTATATTCTGAAATTCAGGGTATCTGGAGAAAATTGTCAGTCAAATTTCTCCAGAGCTACCTCTGAGTTTGGTAATCATCGTGTGAGGCCGAACTTTCAAATTAATCCATTCAATAAGATATTTTAGGTACCAAAATGTCTGAATTTTTGTTAGACGGATCATTGAAGTCTTAGTATTGGAAATGAAATGCGACCGATGAACGAAATTTTATCGGAGTTCAAGCATGATTGATTATTGATTTTTCATTTCAGATGGATGTCATTATGAAGAAGATGAAAAGAGCCACTGTCTATAGGCCCATCCACTACAAACTCAATGGGAATATGAAGATAAATTATTATTATTCTTATTAAAAAACTAACTTAATTGATCCATCTGTTTCGATATACAAGTCAAATGATAGTACAATAGGAAGAAAAAAAATGTTTTTACAATCCCTTGATACTTTTCCTTCTAGTGTACTCTGTAAGTCATCCTGTCAGTTTTCTTTTATCAACTGTCAAGGTTCTTGGTTCTTTTTATATCAGTCTCATAATTAGGACAGTCGCATAACGAAGTTTTGCAAGAAATAATTGCAATGATGTGCTTAATCGAACTCACAACTGACCATTTTATCAAGTAACAAAAGAATTGACATGGATATTTAGTAAGTATTCGACGATAAACTCAAGAACCGAAGAGACATGTGATGAAACACATTTGTGGTTATCATTCTCATTGGGTGATGTATACCTCGTCGTTAATTCTTCAATCAATTGAACAATCAAAAGTCATTTCCATCATACATGATGCCCATAAATTATTTAATGATTTAAAACACATATGTTCATAGATTCGAATTTCAAATAGTCGAGAAAATTTTCATTACGTAATCGGGTTGTTTATCAATCCTGAGGATTAGGATGTCAAAATTTGCAAGGACTAAATTGTGTCTCAAATTAAAACAATTATTTTTGATATGGCAGATAATTGACTAATAAGTGATTTGAGTAATCTAATTTGAATGAACTGACCTAGTGAAATCCATTCTACAAATAACTCGCGTCAAGTCCGAAATCTCCCTAATTGATGCCATCATTAACGTAGCAAAAAATTTCAATGTCGGTTAATTTATCAGATGAAATTAGGATTTCTGGATGAGGTGAGGGAAATATTCCAATGTTATTTTTTCCTTTCGATTACAAAATCCGTACATACCTACCTACTTGTGATCACTGCGACTTTGAAATTAAGGACTAGTATATTATTCGGTAGAGAGGAGAAGTTGTGAATCCATCTGAACATTATTATTATTAGTTATAATTGAAGAATCAATAGCAATTTCCCTAGTTAGGGTTGTTACTTCTCTTTTCGGCGTACGGAAAAGTACTTACCTAATCTATGACATGAATGAAAAGTAAAACTTTTTCTTGATACTCTCAATGGAAATATGAACTTTATGTTATTTGTTACTAACAAACGCTGTTAATTTTTCGAAAGACTAAAATGACCTGATAAACGCAATGAGAATTTTTCGAATCAATAATTTTCATTCGTTCACGAAATATCTAGTTGACGATGGATCACCATTATTAGCTCTTAGACATCGAATGTTATACAAAACATGCATCTCAAAAGCAATATTCCAGTTATCGATAAATTTCCATCCTAAAATGTTTTTTGAAATTTCTACTTGCTTCAGATTTGAAATTGCCTGCAGTGAATTCTAAAACTACCTGAACATAGTGTAAAAAAACACCGCACATGAGAAGTACCTAATAATTAATTAGGTATAGGTTGAAATTAACAAAAATGATGAGTTATTCAGACACATAAGATTTAAGTCATATTTTCTTACGAAACGAGCATGTACCTATATGACCGACATTCTTGTTTTCTATTTATAGTTACTTCTTCTTGTTGGGTTCCATCCGGATATGCAACTTTCAAAGTTCATTTACACCCCAATCTAAATGATCTCTCCCAATTGAATTGTCTATGTGAAATATAATTTTTAATTGTTTTATTATACGGTTAGAATGCTATCACCGCTGTGTTAATTTGTGTTACTTTCTGCATTCATTCGATACAGTTGAAACAATATGGTCATGCACCATCTTACTGAATTTAATATGGGAAGAAAAAACTTATTCGGGTGAAAGGAATCGAACGTTTTCTTGAATTGTAATGCTGATGAACAAATGATCTGTTTTTCGGGCAAAGCAAGTATTTTTTTATTAGGTTTTCTTCGTCTCTGAGTCTTAAATTACCTTAGGATCATTTAATCAATCCTCTGAAATGATAAAGAAAAACAACAAGAATGTGAGACAAACCGTATTTCTGAAATCTCGCAACAACTCAATATTCTTCTTTCAATATAACCTTCTTTATCTAACATCATGCCACGTCATAATTATGAAATCCAATGGTTTTATTAAGCTCAGGAGGAGAAAATGAATTCCTGTCCTACGTCTAAGAGCACCACAATATCTATAAATTTTTTCTTAGTAGTCCAAGATATATCCAGGTGTCTATCTTCTTCGGAAGTCCGAATGTTCGTACTAATCTTCGTTTCGAGAATAAGTATTTTGCATATCCAAATGTTCTGATTTGTTCTATTGCGTGGTGAACGATTCTCGGTCTACAAATCATTAGGAATAAACAATGTTCGTGAACGCTTACTAACTCTTGAATTGTTTTATGAAATATTCGATAATATAGATTGAAATAATAATGATTCATTATGCAGCTATAAATATACAAACCAATAATCGTCATCTGACGAATTGACCATTTCTGATTCAGGAATATTCTTTGTGATAATGATTCCGTATGTTTGTAGAATGAAATACGTTGAGTATTGGTACATTCTAACGTTATTTTGAAACGTTCAGTGAATACATCACCGAGGGAGCTGCAGAGAATTTTACACTCGATATATAATTCTAGGATTTTTTTAGACGAGTGTACGCTTATCTATAACCGATTTCAAGCGAATAACCTGGTCCTCATTGGTAATTACCAACTAGGACCAACTGCATTCAAGCGACTTCGGTCATTGTAGGTTATAATCATTTTACAAGGAATATCCCTGAAGACTATAACCGTAGATAACCGCAGGCAGGACCGTAGATAACCGCGGTCATTACTGGTTATTCGCTTGAAATCGGTTTATGTGTCGTTCATTGGTAATTGTCATAGAAGATGTTGGAATTCGATTTTCCTGATCGGTAAAAGATTGCTTCTATTGTGCCTACATTTGATTTTTCATTAATATTATATATTTGCTCCACCCCAGTTTTTACCATCTTCAATTATATTCGAGCGGGGTATATTACGGCTTCATAAAACATTAATGAAATACCAATATGGTTTTATTAATTCTGGTTAATCATCTTTCATTCCGTAGGCTTCAAGCTTTCCCAACAACATTGCAAACTAAAAATTATTTATCTTGTTCACATAAACCTTTACCAAGAAGACATTCTGTCTAGCGATATCAAAACCAGAAAATTCATTCATTTAATATGGTAGAATTCAGAGATTATAGTTTATACTGAAAATTCATCTGAAACATTTTTCACGACGGCATAATTTTTGAAAAGTTATATTAGGAAATCATTATTTTTATTTTTGTCAGAATGACAATTCTCGAAATATGTCTTAGTTTTTGGTCCTGAAAAATATTCTGTTTTCTTGTGTTATAACCCAATCATCTATGGGGGATTATTACCTTTCATTATGGTCCTGTAGTGGTCTTCAAGCATCTGAAGTACCGAAAAACCTTCACCTAGAAGGTCGTATCCGGTTTGAAAAACCCTCACGACCAGAGAGCTAGAATTTGTGGATTTTGAATTTGAATATCGAAGGAGTTTCGAAGGACAAGTGTGATTTTGTCTCCAAATTGGCTGATGAATGTGGTATCGAGGTGATTCTTCTGCAAGAAACCCACACGGCAACGAAAGAAAATCCTCGTGGAGGAGGACTGAAAAGTTATGTATTAGTTGATTTTTTACAAATTTGGCTTGTTTTGTTGAAAAATTATCAGTTCGTAATTTCCAACAGATGCGGAAAGGGAAAAGTGATGGTTTTTTTTAAAATTTTTTTATTTCTTTCAAATTTTGTGACATTTCTGTCTTGAATATTTATGAACCTTCAAACATTATTTGGCCAAGAAATCTGAATGTTGATGTTTTTCAAAGTAGCAAATGCATTTGTAAAATGCATTTGATTCATTTTGAATAATCGGTTTCTTTTCTGCTTTTGTCATTTCAGATTAAGAATTGCGAGTCGTTTTGGGAAGAATCTGTTTATCCGAGCCCATCTACGGATACCATGAAGATGATCACACTGATGTCTTTCAAGATTTTTGTGATATTGAATATTTTATGTTATTTTTTTCACGGGGAGATAGGCTGAGGTTTTTTCTCCTGGCTGTATAGTATCGTATGATACTAGTGACGATAGTATCGTACCTCAGCTTAGGTACTTTTTGTTTCAACATATTTTGTATCATTTTAGCTCTCTTTTTCATAAGAAATATATATATATATATATATATATATATATATATATATATATTACATTGTTCAACTTTAGTCATACTTCCTTCGCGATCATTATAAAGCTCACAAAGATCTGAATAATAACTATTATGGACCCTAAAATAGTTACATAGGGTTTTCTGAAAAATGTTTGATATCAGTAGTTAGTATAAATAAAAGTCCAATATTAAAAAAAAACTCGATACTACAAAGTATTCAGGGATGAAAATTCGTTGCGATATATCAACATCGAAAAAAGATATGATTGATTGAGATAAGAACACAATAAATACAATTAATCATGTAAGCAGGCCCGGTCTGGGCCAATACATTACTAGAACACAAGGAAACAGAATGGGAGCTGATGGGAGGGTGAAGGGTGTGAGTAGTCAATTTTCCGCCGTTATTTGTGTATGTTTTGCCAGTATTGTGAGTGTTTTTCAGTGTTAATTCATATATTTGTATTTATTTTGGTGTTACATTAGTTCGTAACAGGTAAGGCAAAAGGCCTGCTCATATTTGTTCACTTACCTACCTCTTGTTCTCAAAAATTTTGCATTTCATGTTCGAGGTTATGCAGATTTAATTTTGATTTTGTTCTTCGAGAATTTTGATATTTTCAAGTTCTTTAAGAAAGTTCTGAAAGAAATTGAGATATCAGCTAAGAAGCTGATATCTCAATTTCTTTCAGGCGATAACATGCCATTTCGTTGCTCTGTTCCCAAATGGAGGGGTAATCAACTTAAGCAACTTAAGAAAAGTTGGTTAAATGCCATTAAAAGAAAAGATTTCGTTCCCAGTTAAATCAGTAAGGTAATAATAATTGGAAATCAAACTGTTTTGCCTGCCTCTGGAAAGTAAATTTTTTCTAGGTTTGCGAACAACATTTCCAACCAGAATTTATCAAAAAGTCCATAAGCTATGAACATGAAGTCACAGGTCAAAAAGTCGAAATAAACCATAAAAGTTTCCTGGGTTAAAAATAGGTAAGTATTTTTTTTCACTTAATCATTACTATAAACTGTGGTTCATTATAGGTACATCTTAAAATTTTTTTGGCTAGTATGGACTTTGGATTGGGGGGAATAGACTAGTAGAAATGTACAATTCAACAAAATGTTAACTATCAGGTGGTCTTCAATTTTTCTTTTAACATTTGTTTTAGGAGCGATACCAACAGAATTGCCAGGTTGTCCAGCCTATTCGAGCAGATCAGATGTCCATACTAGAGTTTCTCCTCAATCCAAGCGATCAAAAATGGAATGAGAAAGCCATTGCTGAGAGTATTATCAAGTTCAGCCTCGAGTTCAGCATATGATTCGGCTGTTTCATTTGCAGTTTTAGCTGGGGCTTTCACAAAAGTGTCTGTTCCAAAATGTTGGATAATGGCTCAAGGAGGAAAAAACCTGTGTTTTTGCTATTTGGACCAGTCATCAGAAATTCCAGTTGTAAAAATAAAAGGTTATGTGTCTGAAGACTTGAAGGTTTATGTACTATTTAAAAATATAAGGTTAAAAAAACTAGCCTGTGTGTGAGACATTTTCAGTGCATGTTACAGAAATAAATATTTTGGACAAAATTTTGTGCTGCAGCGTGCTGTGTTTTAATAACATTAATCAAAAGAGGGGTGAGAAAATAAAGGAAAAACTCAACTTTAAGAATGATATTTTAGAGGATCTTTCTGAAGACAGACATGGAAAATAGTCAAGAGAATTGTGGTAGAGATACAATAAAATTTGTGCGAGAACAACTTCAGCTCTTTACCATTGGGACAAAAGCCAGATGCAGATAATCCAAATATCTCCACATGGTTTTAAATGTTCAAGAGGATCTGGTAAACTTACCCTTCCGTCTCCACGAACTATTCAAACAATTTGTGCAAAGTTTAACTCAGATTCAAGATATGAACAATATGACGAACATTTCTCACAGTACGTACATAAGAAGCAAGTTTTATTAATTAGACACTAATGACAAAATTGTTTCGTTAATGGTAGATGAAATACATATAAACTCAAAATTACAGTCCAAAAGGGGGGAAATATTGTTGGACGCTCCAACAATTCTGTGTTATGGATTCAGTACACACCTTAAAAATGTTAGAAACAATTGGATTAATAATAAACCTGGACAAATTTTCAATTTCACAGACTTTTTTGGCAACGAAATGAGGGTAGCTGCATTTGGTGCATTAAAAGAAATTCATATGCGTGAAAACGGTCAACTGATAAAATATGGATATACTATATCTTTAAAGGCTCTTTATCCTTCTTCAATAGAAAGACTGAATGTGGAATTAGTTTTGCGAGTATTTAATGACAGCATTGTAGCATATCCTTGGAACAGATAGGACCAAAGTATGCTTGTCATCTAAAAGGATTCATAGTATTAATTGCCAGATGGTGGGATATAATTAATGTGAAAACATCCCTAAAAGGACAAAGACTTTGAAATGAATTAAAAGATCCAGTTATCATTAATTCTGAACTCATTTTTGAAATTCTGCACAATTTTTTGATATGGTTGGAAAAATGAAAAAACAGTGGAGGGCTGCTATTGTTCTATATACATTAATATTGAAATGCTGAAAATTATCAAAATGTAACAATAACACGAATCCATGGATTTGTACCTTTGATTCAAAATTTCTCGCCCATTTCGCTTCTATCTCTACTATTTCTTTAAAAAAAAACCCACAGATCGGAATACATATATTCCTTGAAAAAAAAGCAAAAGAGGGATGTGGAATGTGAAGAGTGAGACATTTCGAATTGAAAAAGCCTGGGGAAATTTGCTTTCGAACTTACAAATCCATTGGATTTGTGGATTTCTTTTAGCATTCATGAACTTTTTCGGGGGAATATAGAGCAGAAATATTGAATGATGGATTGCAATGATGATAACGGCTGAATGATCGTAGTAGTCAAAGTCATAAACACAAAATAAAGTAATTAACAAAAGAACAATGGTCTGATTACAGTACTCTTCAATCTCAAGTTGTGAATTAATTTATCAATTATTAATAAAAACACTTCATAACAAATTCTTCTTCCAGTCACGTTTTGAAATTGATAATCGACAGGTACGAATATTTCTTTGAAAAAGTTATTGACGAATTACGTCAACGCTTTGTATCATTCGTTTTCGTGATATAGTTTGATTTTTCTGTGATTGTGTAGACGTTTGACATATTTGTACAATAAATATTGCAAAACAATCAGAAGTTTTATTTACTTATTCAGAAATACAATTGGGTTTTTCACTATACTCAAGAGAAGTCAAGTAAAATTATCAAAGCCCGTGTCTGGCTTCATAATCTTTGTACCGGAGATAATGTTCCTGAACCAGATTATGAGGGTGATGACATAGCACTGACTGTTTTAGGAATATATGAGTCTCTCATTTTCATTCATAATGAGAATCAACCAAAAATTGGCAACAGGTAAAAAATTACGAGCAGAAGAGGCTCGGAAAAGCTAGGGGGAGGAGAAAGGAAAAGAATTGAGAGAACTTGTATTGGAGGAGAATATCTAGAAAGATAGAGATCAATGGAGACTGCGTATCAGTGTCCTATAATATATAGTATATAGAAAATTACGAGCAACAATTATTATAACTATCTCCAGTATACCTAAGTGATAAGTCCGCTCACCTATGTAAAACTTTTCATGAATAAATGATTCATAACTCTATTGATATTTCATTTCTTTCAATAAACATATACACACTCTCATTACAGATTCATTTCTAAAAAATCAAATATCTTTTAAAACAAATAATTAGTACATCACACAATTACAGAAAACAAAACGTTCCTCCTCATAAGACCCATCGCCTGTTCCTCTTGCATGCCTTTCCGCATTGCTAACCTTAATTTTCGTTCTCGAGTCAAGGCTACAAATTGATTATTTTTTATTCAAATTATTCAAAGAAAAATTTCCATGGTAACCGATTTGATAGTTCTTCGTTAATATTAATCAAGTTGTCTATGGGAAATTCATCATGACTAGACTTACTTCAGTGCAACGCATGCAAATTATTAGAATTTATCACGAAAAACATATTTCAATTCGAGCAACTTACCGGGCATTACGTCCATATTATGGTTATCATAACGATTAATTCGAGAAACTGTAGATCGTTTTTGCAATACGTTCACCTCAAACGATACTGCGCATCCCGTGAGACGTCGGACAGTGCGTACACAATAAACCATTGATCGTGTGCAAAGAAGTGTTAATGAAGATTCAAATGTGTCCATTCATCATCGCGCTCAAGAATTGAGCTTGTGTGCATCCACTTAAAGAAATATTTTGCGAAAAGATCTTTGTTTAAAACTTGTACAAGAATTAAAACCACAAGATCATCGTTTGCGCCGTACATTTGCTGAATGGGCCGACGAAAAAATTGTTATGGATCCATAGTTTCATTTGAAAATATTGTTCAGTGATGAAGCACACTTATGATTAAATGGCTATGTCAATAAACAAAATTGCCGCATATGGAGCGTTTTTTGTGGTCTTTGACCAGACTGTATGCTGATACCATCAACATTGCTGTAAGGTCTTCAAAATTTTGTTTTACTCGAGTATTTCCTTCTTTCTGAAATACAATACTTCTCACCTATTAACACAGAATCTGTGACAGATATTGCTGTAGTTATCGTATATGCAAGATCCTAGTTGAAGTCGTAGAAACCAACCATGTTTTTAAAACTCTTCCTTGAGGAAGCTGCATACAATAGGACCATCAAGATCGAATCGTATTTCGAAGGTATTATATAACACCACTTTCATCTTCAAAACAGAAGATTTGTAGTCTTGTATAATTCATAACGTCGAAACCATTAGAAAGTACGATATTAAAAAAGGAGTTATTCATACAATGTTCTTAATTTTCATCCGAAATGGGCACCTATCGAAATTCTCTCTAATTACATACTGAGTTCGTAGTTTAGCAACCAGGCCATTGGATTATTATGATCCATTATCTAGCATTTTGTGTGTTTATCGGGATTTTTTGAGTGGTTACATTATGTCTGGAATTTGAGTGATTACGAAAATTGCTCAATTGAATAGATCAGAAGTAATTTCTATATAGCGATGTACCACAAGAATGAAGCTCATGAAATTTTTATATGAAAATCATACAATTTCTTGATTTGAGTTGTTGTGGTAAATGCACTGATAAATTCCTGCATATTCTTGATGGAACCTCCGCAAAAATAACCCATAATAGATTAAACACATTAATCTTATTTCTGAAGAGATCAGGGACAGGCCCAAGGTGGGGATTGGGTGGGGGGGGTTTGATTCCCCCCAATTTTAAACAAAGTTGGCAAATTTTCAAAGCAGTTGGAAGATTTTCAAGGGAGTTGGAAAGACTTCAAAGCAGTTGTGAAAATCTCAAATCGTTCGGAAAAATTTAAAAGCAGTAGAAAAAAAATTCAAAAAGGATAAAAAATTCCAAAGTAGTTGGCAAAATTTCAAAACATAAGGAAAATTTCCAAAACAGTTGGAAAAAGTTCAAAGCAGTTGGTATTGGTAAAATTTCAAAGCAATCAGTACTTGACAATATATGTATAGCCGGCAATAAATGGTATTTAACCTAATATTTTTACCATCGAGTGTTGGAAGAGATGCGGCCTCAAGATGTAGGAACCCAGTTGTAAATTTTTCAGTTACGTTGCATTGACTGTGTCATAAAAACCAAAAAACCATAAGGTATCATGAATTTAAGCTGTTACATCCAGATAAGCATAATCACTTTCGTACATTTGTGTTATAGTTTTGCGAAACAATAACTAAGGAGTTATTCTGCTTTTCTTTATTTCATCAAATCTGTAAGCAAAAGTAAGGCCCATTTTCCTATAAATATTATATTTTTAATGAAAAAATAATATATATTTTCTGAAAATTTTGTTCCTATTATCCTATGAAATGGACCTATGTTAGGGATGAGCAGTTTCAATATTTTGAATCTCATCAAACTAGTAAATAATTAACTCTGAGTTTTCATCAACCCAACATTGAACCATTAAGTTGAACGCGTTCAACATGCCGCGTGGAATTTCGTGCTCCCAATGTTTAAGTGAAGTTGATAGATTGATTGCAACAATTGCGATAACAGTTTTTAACTCAGGTGTGTTAACTTGTCAGTTGAAGACTTTCGAAAAATCCGTAATGATGGCTCTAAAAAATGGTGTTGTAGTGGTTGTCTAAGTACACTAGCTGATATCCAGAACACGAAGGATAAAAATACCGAAACAGATATGGTCCATCTGACAAAAGAAGATCTTATACAATGAGAAATGATATTGTAAGCGGAAGGACCCCGCACACTTACTTAGGAAAAGCGGGTCCAGTGAATTTTCATCATTTCTTCATATTATATTTACATCAGCCTCAAGAACAATATATCAGATTTTCACGAAGGTCTTACATCCGTTTTGTTATATAGGGCGTTCCAAAATTGCAGTGACGGAAAATTGAATCTTTAAATTTTGATGATAATTTTTCTAATTTTCAGAATTTCATAATGATGCCTTGGATTCTAAATAACAAGATATCACAGATATCCAAACATTGCCCACCTCGTCAAGTTTCGTTATACAGGCTGTTCCATGAAGCTGTATAAGTAACTGAAGGTAACTTTGTGAGTGACTCTGGGACCACCCTGAGTTTTTCAAAATATGATACTATGATGTATGTTCATCTCTGTAATAAGGTTCATTAATTAACAAAGAACAGTTGCAAAATTATTCAGGATTGAATTCGGATAGCATGCAGTTTTTCTTTGAAACTTATCTGTAGCTGAGATTGCTGTCAAGGAATATAGGTTTTCATTCAGTATAATCATCATAATAAGTATTGACGGTCGGTCCAAAGGTGTTTTTATTCAGGAATGTACAGGATGAACATAATTCGGTGTCACTAATCTCCTCATTTCACTATCTCAAAATCTGTTTATATAGAAAAACAGTATTATCATTTCAGGTTGTTGTATCTTCGAGCACTCTAAAGATGCATATTTTTTTAAATATTATACCATAAAAGTATGTCGACCTTCGTGAAAATTTTCACTCGTGTATGAATAATTAAAAGATTGTTTCCAAATCATTCAAGTTTTAGTTCAATATACCATTGCTTGAAATAATAATTATCAACAATTTACATAAAAATGTATTTGCACAAAATATGATATCTATTAACTCCAATCTTCAAATAGGGTTATTAACACGACTGATTAATAATTGAAATATTTAACAGCTGAAAGACTGAACATTATAGCTTTATATTTGTTACACCACTGTATAATCTAGGACAGTTACTAAAAAAAAGTCATGGAATAATCACTCCTGCATTCAAGATAGAATTCAAGAGTTGAGTAGAGGGGTACTTAACATTTCCCATATGTCGTGCGTATCCAAAAAACCAGAGTAAGCTGGTTATGTGAGAACATGTCCCCAGGTTTCTGGCTCCAGCTTTACACGTACAATAATAACCTGTTATTGGTTCATTAGGGGATAGTTTCAGCTGATATACTCCAATGGTTGAATCTCTCAAGTAGTCCATCGAAAGATGAGGAAAAGTCGGCCCGTGTTCATGGCTCAAGGTTCTCCATCTTCCCCTACTCTCTAGAAAGTGCCCTTCTTCTAAAAATTGATGCAGCAAATTAACTCTTCTAGATCTTTCTGAATAAAGTTCAGCAATTTGAGCATTGGCGTCAATTCTTATGGATTTATAATACCTGTTGATCATCGCAGCCGCAATTTTATAGAAATCACCCAAGTGGTTGGCATGTATAAGCGAAACAACATTAGCGAAAAACTTAAAGATGGTCTTTAAATGTCCATTGCGCGATTCAACTATCCATCGTGTTTTTGTAATTAATCTCGTCTCATTTGCTTCTTCCTTGGACAGCTGATGGGCACCCCTTTGTATCAATGGTGGCATTCTGTGTGCAATTCCCAATTCCTCTAATAAAGGCACAGCGTCTCAATAACCATGGTCAACAATCAGAATATCATTATCTTCAAACTAACCTCTAATACCTTCTATATCCTGCATTAATTCGTTCCGTAACATACCAGCATCGTTGTTTTTTCCATCTGCAAAATAGGGACCCTGCACAGCTAAAATGTAACCATCTGGAGCCACAATTGAGGCAGGTTTTATTAAATGCCGCCCTTTGTAGGTACTACTATAGAATTGCCTCAGTACTTGGAAGTTGCTACTTTTTTTAACATAACTGTATGTACTGTCAATATAAGCAATTACCTTTGGTTCAGCGGGATTAGGATTGTAAAGACTATTTGCAAACTCGGTCACATGCTCGTTAATAAAAGTTTCTCTACTGATGGCCCCAAATCCAAGATTAGTAGGAACAAATGTGGCTACTGAGGATTTTCCCACATTTACTACTGCTAGGCTAACAGACTGTCGACTCTTATAATAAAAAATAGCGCTTAAGAAATCATCTGACAATCTTTGTTTTATTTTGCATAGAAAAGTGAGATGTTTTTTAGAAATGGGCCTTGATTTAGTTTCATCTTCGGGAACTGGCAAAAACTGTCTGAACAAATCAAGGAATTCGTCTTTTGTAATTGGACAAAAGGCTTTAAATTTTTATTCAGTAAAATCCTTCTCGTCATGATACCTCCATTTAAGGGCTTCTCCATGGAATTCGCGCATTTTTTGTAGAAATGTAGAGATTTGAATTCCGTTCATTCTAATGTATTTCTTGGTGTATCATAAACCAACAAGTAGTGGGCGATGTATAAAAAGATTCTCATTTATGTGGTGTCTGCAAATTCTAGCATTCTCATCAATGTATATGTCATGTGCTATGAAAATTTTCACTCTGCACTTCAGTGTAAACCTGCATAGATCACCGTCTTCATTGCAAATGAAGCACGCATGACTTGGAGTTTGAAGCAAAGTATTTACATAATTTAACTGGTATTGTAAAATCATCATTTATGTCGTTGATTTCTTCAGTTACAATTTCGCTAATTGGGTTACTTCAACTACAGGTCATTCTAATACTTCACGCTTCAGAACAGCCAGATTTTTTCATCGACATCATCATCTCTATCTATTCGTCTGAGGTTATTTAATAGAAGCTCATGATCACATAGCAAACATGCATATCTATTTCGCGCATTCATTGCTGTCTTTTCACATTAACTTTCTATAACTAATGTTGTCACCGCTTAAAAAAAACTAACTGAAACTACTCAACAGAAGGAGAGCTAACCAACCGTCCAAACCATACCACAAAACGTCACTTTGAAAGGTCACAGAGTAGCTTATAGAATTCATAAAAAATCAAATAATTGACTGTAATCTCAACTACACATAAGGTTTAAAGAAAAATTGTATGATATCCGAATTTAAACCTGAATAATTTGGCAACTGTTTTTTGTACATTGATGAAACTTCCTACAGAAGTGGACATACATCATGGTATCATATTTTGAAAAACTCGATGTGGTCCCAAAGTCACTAACAAAGTTACATTCAGTTACTTATACAGCTTCATGGAACAGCCTGTATAACGAAACTTAACGTGGTGGGCGATGTTTGGACATCTATGTTATCTTGTTATTCAGACCCCAAGGCATCATGATGAAATTCTGAAAATTAGTAGAATTATCATCAAAATTTAAAGATTCAATTTTCTGTCGCTGCAATTTTGGAACGCCCTATAGAACAAACCGGATTTAAGACCTTCGTGAAAATCTGATATATTATTTTTAAGGTTGGTATAATTATAATATGTATAAATGGGGAAAATTCACTGGACCCGCTTTTCCTAAGTAAGTGTGCGGTGTACTTTCTACATTTTTTCTTGATGAAATCGTGAACCTGAAAGAAATGATATCCTCTCAGTTTAAACAAATAAATAATCTCACTCAGGAAATACACCTGTTGAAAAACAATAATCAGAACGTTATCACAAGAAGATGTGATACTGTTATTTCAGACAGGCCATCGCATCGGAACTCCGTAGGTTAGTCATCCATGCCTGTGATAGAAGATTCTCCCCAGATTCAGACTTCCAACATTTATGTTAATGATGATAAACTACAGAAACCTAATGACGAGTCGAACGTTATTTGATTTAATGGTAAGGACAGATTTTCTATATTACCCCTTTCAATTGTTGCTTTCTCTATCAAATGTTTCATACAAACTGTGATACATCGTTGAAAAGATTATTTTGAGTAGAAATCGAAAATACACAGGGTTTTGTTTGAAATGAAAAAGTCAGAGTCACTCAAAATCAAATCGGAAGTGATTTTCAATTCTCGTTTATTGTCGAATATCGATTTCTTAACCGAATTGAAGATTTCAAAGTCTTATATTCCAAAATGTTCGAGATGATTTACTGAAGCAGGTGTATTGAGAGAGACCTGGTATATTACAGTGCATATGCTTTACACAAAAAAACTCTGCTCAGACTTTATCCTTCCACCGGATTTTCAGCGCAAATACGAAAATACAATCTTTTCTGATCATACTTAATTTCAGAGCACAAAATTGCCAGTGTAACAGAAAACCTTGTCTGAGTTCTCTCCCTCAGGTAATATTTAATTTTCCTCGCTTCAATTTGGACGGCACAGTTGACTGAATGAGAACGTTTGCAAGCGTATGATGTCCTCTTTTACATATGAGTTTGAAAGAGGAACCTTCGAATTACCCTTTCCAATAATTTTGAATGTGTATTCAGTTATCGTTTAGCATTTTATATCGTTGCCCAATAACTGGAAGATACCACAATTATATTACCTTATGATATGTGGGTTAAGGTCGATCATTTCGGTAATGATTGGAGTCGGACAACTTTTATTAAATGCGATCTCAATAAATTTTGAATCATAATGGACTCACAGGTTCTTCTTTCTGTGTACAACTTATGGTCGACAAGTTGGCCACTGTTCATTATCATCCGTTATTCCGTTGATGGTGGGACTTTATCATTTTAAACGGGGATAATCTCTCTAGTTCATTTCGCACAAAAAAATACTCAGAGTGTTGTCTGATTTACAAATGATGAAAAAAAGAGTATCAATTTAGTACAAGTTGTGGCGGGACACAATTTGACATTATAGTGAAAAAACTTTAGTTGAACTGTAAATTTAATGCTTGAGATTCATAAAATCGATATTTTGTGTTATTTCAGATTCAAAATTTCATAAAATTTAATAAAATAAACTGCGAGGTATGCATGGGATTGTCCCAACCCTTATTCTTCAAGAATATTACGTAGCATTCTACACGTAGATGTAGGCTTTCTTCTAGCCGAAACGATGAAAGCGATGATACGATCCTGAGCAGGTGTTGGTTTTTGTTGCCCACCAAGGCTTTCCAACACTGAACCTGTCTGCCTGAATCTATTACAAAGTCGAGATATGTCACTTTGGCTGTAGCTTTTCAGCTACAACAACCTGAGTTGGGCAACCCTGTAGCATTTCGATAGCCCTATTAGCCTCAGCGTTTGTTAAGTTACGTCTTGACATTTTCAGAAAACTCGTTTCGAAACGAAACTATTGTTATACGAACTTCATTTCAGAATGAGCACATTCATGCAAAGAACCATTTTCTCGAAGAATACATACTACCCAAAATAATTGAATATGATGAAAAAATTAAAATGAAATAATATGTTCACTCAACCCTGGACCTTTTCTCTTTTAGAAAAATGTGTATTTATGTGTAGTTAAACATTTGTCGCAACTAAAATTAGTATATTTAAAAGGGGCTCATTCATATTCTTCAATTATATTTTTCATCAACCGGAAAATATTACTGTGATGAATGAAGAATTTTAATTTTTTTGTTCAATGCACATATGATGCCATGATGATCGAAAATTATTTTCTGAAAATTTTTTTAACTGAACTGTTTTCTAGAGAATCTCTAAAAAAGCGACAATACCTCACACCTCAATTACGTTTACTAAATATAACTGAATCAACTGAAACATAATTTGAACAACTCTTATTGTACTTGTATTGATCATTACCAAGATATATTCCCCATAATTCAGGGGAATAGGAAGTTGCAATGCGAGAATTCTTTCACATTAGAACACAGGAGAAGACTGTAGAAAAAATATTTATTTATTTATGATGCTATTGAATAATAACAACTAACACGTGGATCGTTTGAAAATATAATTCAGTATTCAAGAACAATTAGAAAAAGGATAACTAAGCATTCATTTGAATTTTTCAGTCAAATGTTGTTTTGGAGTCTATATTCTACGTGCTTCCTTTGTCTTTGGGCATGTTTCATGTCGACACTCTTTTTAAATCAACTGAAATCTCAACACAGCATTGTAGGCATGCAAGAGCTAGATCCTGATGACGCCGTGAAAAGGGAGGTAATAGTTGAGATTATGGCCTTGAATATGGAAAATTTGGATTTGTTTCCCTAGAAAAACAGGATTATTAGTCTTAATAGTCCAGTAGATTTGTCGCCTGAATGTATGTGGTTATTTTGCGTCAAATCCTGAAGTTCTGAATTTATGCAGCCTTGATTATCATATTGGCCTCAGGAATAATCCAAGTTTGTGCCATCGGGCGTTCAAAGCAACTTTGTTAAAAATCGCAAAAACCGAGAAATAGAGTGTAAATTTGGCGAATATTATCCTGAAAGACTGTACTTTTAAAAAAAAATCCTCGAGACATTTTCATAGAAGACTGAATTTCGTACAATATTATATTGGAACTATCTTTGTGTACCCAATAGCTTCTTATAAACTATCTTTCAAATATTAAAATTTTTTCGCCTTTCGCAGCTTTTCACAATCATGACGCTTTCACACTAATTTAACTATCGAAGCACTGTACTTTCATGATATGATGACAAAAAAGAAAATGAGGAAGGTCAAAGATTATCTTGAAGCTAAGGAACAAACGATGAAGTAGAAAAAGGTAAGGTTTCTGGAAATTGAGTAACAGTTATCACTGATTTCATCCATTTGGACGGTCCGGTTTGGTTCGTCCATATTTGTATCGACGCAGTGGTATGGCATATCCCTTTCAGTGGATGAAATTGTTAACTTGCTTACTATCAAAAGTCCCTCCTTGCTAGCTTCCATTTTTTTTTCTCGACACTAATTCTGCACTTGACAGAATAGCAGGAGCAGGAGAGTGAGTCATAATTGCTTTGTATGGAGGCAACCCCAACCCCCAGAACGTTGATGAGCTGTTGTATACATAGAATATTATTTATGGCTGCAACAAAAACCAGTTTAAATCTAGCGAGGTTACCTCTTGTTCAAGACACTGCCTCATTTCACTCCTTGCGAACATTCCATCAGGTAAAAATTTGTCGTTGCATCAGAAAGACACATCACATATCAAAGATCATTTTCTCTTCTTATGTACAATCTTGTCACAGATACAGGCGTGTTTGCGAGTCACACTGAACCCTTTCCCTTGGGAGGGGGCCATGCTACAAGGCCTCAAACTTAAAATAATGACCAGAGCTGAGGCTGAACGAAAGCTTGCAGGAATGCTTGCAGGTACAGAAAGAAAAGATGAAAATGCTCGTCGTTCTGCAAATATTGTAGAGCATTAGAAGACGACGATCTATCCCTCTTTAGTCCTTCATTAAGATTATTGCCAAAATTGAAAAATATTTGCGGTTTTCTCGATTATTGACAAAATTGCCTGCCACAATCGAGGTCACAAATTTCGATTATAATGAGGCCAACGTCATAAACAACTTTGCAGAAAATCAGAAATACCGGATTTGAAGCATACTTTGATGTTTAAAGCTACTGGACTTCAACAGCTTTCAAAAGTATAAACACTATACAATATTTCTGATACATAGAAAAACACTATGCTTGCATTCACCGAACGAAGAATGTTGCCACCGCTCCGCTACCGCTACCTAGCATAAACAGAAAGCGCTCCCAAAATGCCCGCTTCTCCGGAACGTGTTGAGTTTGTAGCGTATGTGCCACTGGACGATTCCACAACAGTTCCACAACTGTTACGTTCGGTGAATGCAAGCAATATTTTCAATACCTTTCCGGTATCCGTATCGTTAGCTGGAGCTGTGCTGGTACTGCTGCCGTTCAAGAAAGTCTTCAAGAATCCGCCTACGAACCCAAATGGATCTATTCCAGATTGAGGTTCGCCATTTTCGTCGAGGGGCTGTAATGAGATACATGATGAATAATTTAAGAAATAATATCCTAGGAATAATTTAGGAATTGAGGAAGTACACTGATAAATATTTTTGTCAATTCATAAAAAACACATCGTTCGAATTTTCTTAGTTATTTTATTGGCAATTGGAAACATTTGTTTCTAGAGTTTCTTTCACGTAGGTATATATACAGGGTGTACCAAATTCGACGGCCTATTAGGCGTTTCTGGAGAACTAGACTTATTTGAAATCTGAAAATTGGGATTATGATATTGTTTGACATTATCTGCCGATCTAAAATATTCTTGGAGCTTGACCACTTTCAGTTATAAAGGAAGTGAAAAAAAATTTTCAAGAATTTTGTGTTTTTTTGTTTTCGAATTTGACAGAGTATGCAATTCTGAATACATTCGTACTTAAATTGTTGCATTCGTCGAAATACAAAATATCAAGAAAAACGTGAAGAAAAAGAGAGAAAAGAGTATTCGGTATTATGTTTGTTATTCCTAATCTAGATACCTTAAGCAGAAACCGTTTTCACATTTTTGAAGTCAAAGACTGTGGAAATATTGTACATTTTTAGAATTTTGAAAAACTCATCACAGGGTGTTCCAAATGTTGGGTCAAAAATTGGGATCAAAATTGGGCCATAACTTTCGTTTTTCAAATTAGAACCCTATTTTTTTATGACTGCGTTGGATTGTACGAAGAAAAATTATGATAATGTTCCAACATATTAATGCTACTAAAATTGATAATTCTTGAGTTATTTAGGATTTTATCTCGTACGTAGCGTCAAATTCATTAAATCTGTTTCATATCAACTATGGTCTTGGTCATAGAAGATAAATTATTCCAATAACTCACTAGTGACACACACTTGAATACATTCGTACTCAAATCGTTGCATTCGTAAAAATACTTTCCGAAATATCAAAAGAAAAAACTAAACAAAAAAGGTAGATAAGAGTATTCGGTATAATGTTTGCTATTTCTAATCTAGATATCTTAAGCACAAACCGTTTTCACGTTTTTGTAGTCGAAACCAGTGGAAATATTTTATATATTTAGTATTTTGAAAAACTCGTCACCGGGTGTTCCAAATGTTCGGTCAAAAATTGGGATCAAAATTGACCTATAACTTTCGGTTTTCAAATTAGAACCCTATTTTTTTATGATTGCGTTGGATTCTGCGAAGAAAAATGATCATGAAGTTTCATCACGTTGATACTCGTAAAATTAATAATTCTTGAGTTATTTAGTATTTTCTGATTTCATGTCGTACGTTGCGTCAAATACATAAAATCTGTTTCATAAAAACAATGATAAATGAATTTAAAAAAAGGTGTGTCACTAGTGAGTTATTGGAATAATTCATCTTCTATGACCAAGGTCATAGTTGACATGAAGCAGATTTAATGAATTTGACGCTACGTATGACATAAAATCCGAAAATCCTAAATAACTCAAGAATTATCAATTTTAGGAGCATTAACATGTTAGAACATTATCATCATTTTTCTTTGTACCATCCAACGCAATCATAAAAAAATGGGAATCTAATTTGAAAAACGAAAGTTATGGGTCAATCTTAATCCAAATTTTTGACCCAACATTTGGAACACCATGTGATGAGTTTTTCAAAATTCTAAAAATGTACAATATTTTTACAGTCTTCGACTTCAAAGTAGTGAAAACGGTTTGTGCTTAAGGTGTCTAGATTAGGAATGACAAACATAATACCGAATACTCTTTTCACGTTTCTCTCGATATTTTAGAAAGTATTTCGAAGAATGCAACGATTCAAGTACGAATGTATTCAGAATTGCATATTCTATCAAATTCAAAAACAAAAAAACAGAAAAAAAAATTTTGAAAAATTTTTTTTCGCTCCCTGTATAACTAAAAGTGGTTAGGCTCTAAGAATATTTTAGCTCGGTAGATAATGTCAAACAATATCGTAATCCCAATTTTCAGATTTCAAATAAGTCTAGTTTTCCAGAAACGCCTAATAGGCCGTCGAACTTGGTACACCCTGTATATACAGGGTGTTTCCAAATTCGACGTAAACCTCAGAAAACGTGATAGTATGACTCATTCGCAGTCGTCTGAGCTATATATAGTGATTTCCAAAAATCAACAATTTCCGAGATATTTGAGTTCTTGGGTTTTTTGAAAAAATTCTCACCTCACTTCATTTTTCGTCAATTTTTTCCAAGTTTAACAAGTTTGAATGCGATTTTGGACTATTTTCAACAAAAAAGGATATAATACGTATGGAGAAAGCAAAACTTTCATGTATAAGATGTAGTAAGAGAATTAGTTCGATTCGAAAGTTGGTATATGAAGAAAACGAAAATAAATTTCTAAAATCAATTCGCCTGCAACTTTCGAATTCCACAATTTATGTATGAGAAAATTGTTTTGAAAACTTGCCAAATTGCGTCTTCATTATCTAAAAAATATTTTGTTACATTGCAGTCACTAGTTTCTTTTCAGCAGATTTTTTCTTGAATAATCTTTTGAACGTCCAACATAGAAAACAATGAATGAGTATTCAAAAAGGGATCAAGATCCCAAGTATAATAATAATACACTGACATATCGATTTCTCAGTTAGATATCGAATTGTTGACAACAATATTCTTCTACCTACAAATTATTTCACTGTTTTCTATTAAATATGTCTACATTTACTAATGTTGAATATGCAGATATTCTTTTCGTGTATGGATACAGCAATGGTAATGCTTCCGAGGCACAGAGAGAATACTCACGTAGATTCCCTAACAGGCGTTTTCTAACGTGGGTGTGTTTTCAGCAACCTACCGCAGAATTGCAGAAACAGGTTCCGTGGCAAAAGCTAAAAAAGCTGGTGCTCCAGGACATCGAAACTCTGTAGATAAAGCCATACTACACGCAGTAGAAGATGCTCCTACTTTAAGTAGACTGCCAGTTATCTTGGACTATCTAACAAGAAAGTATGGTCAGTGCTGAAGAAAACCCGTAAGCACCCCTATCATAACATTCCAGTACAAGGATTAGAAGAAGATGGTGACTATGTAAGAAGACTACAATTTTGCATATTTGTCGTAGTAGAAGCTAACCGAAAGTATGCTAGGTTTTTATTTAGGATTTTATGGACACACGAAACTAGATTTGCTAGGGAAGGGGAGGTGACTAATTTTCACAACCTATATTATTGGTCGAATGTAATTCCGCAATGCCAGAGTAAATTTAGCGTCAATATGTGGATGGGAGCAATAGCTGATCATTTGATAAGTCCTTACTATCTACCTGATAATTTGAATGGAAAAAATTATGAAGAATTTCTGAGAACGAATATGGACAGTTTTTTGGACGATGTAACCTTAATTGATACAAGTGAAATCATTTGTCAACAAGATGGGTGTCCCGCACACTATAGGATAAGCGTTCGTACGTTTTTGAACGAATTGTTTCCTAAGTCCGGATCTGAAACCGTTAGATTTTCATATTTGGAGGAGTTTGAAAGAAATAGTTCATGAAAAATAAATACATACACTTGCCGAACTTGTAGGGAGAAAAGACAAAGCAGCGAGAAGATTGAGAGTAACTTTGAGGCGAAAAGTAACAACTCAAGAAATAAGGGAGAGGGCACGTGCTTGTATAAGGAATGGTGGAGGTCATTTCAAAAATAATTTGTGAACACTTTTCCTGATGAAATTTTGAAATTGATTGCAATGAATAAATATTGAATTCCTTACTTTTCTGTCTTTGCTTCTATCCCCTTTGAAATCAGAAACTGCTGTAACGAAATTAGTGACTGCATTCTAACGAAAACTTTTTCAGATAATAAAGAAAAAATTGGGCAAGTTTTTGAAATGATAATGCATAAATTGTGGAATACGAAAGTTGTAGCCAACATGGTATGGGTAATTGACTATTCTCTTCTTCATATACCAACTTTAAAATCATACTTATGTATTGTTTCTCAACAATTATTTCAGCTCAGTTTTGCTTTTAATATACATATCATATCCTTCTTTGTTCGAAATGATCCGAAATCTTAATCAAACTTGTTCAACGTAGAAAAAATTGACGAAAAATGAAGTAAGGTGAGAATTTTTCTCAAAAAACACAAGAACTCAAATATCTCGGAAACTGTTGATTTTTGGATATCACTATATATCGCTCAAACGACTGCGAATGAGTCATACTATCATGTATATTAATATCATCCATTTACTATTTACTGTTGAAATGGCGTCGATAGGAAAGTTTGGTTACAGTTTTGATTAATCACTCTCAATGAATATCGCTTCATACATTTTTCGCACTTTTTGTCGAACAGGATTACCTGTTTGGCCTCAAATTGGGCTGATTTGAGGGGCATCAAAAAATTTCGTGATGCTGTCAGAAATAATTCGTGTCTAATACTCGTAACAAGAAAATCATCAATTATTTTTGGCAAATGTAAGTAAGTCTTAGTCATAACAGAGGTAATATGTGAATATCTTATTCTACCAGGGTTTTTCCTGACAGGTTATGTCAAGGACATTTCGAATATAGATACTGAATTTTAATTCTCAAAATATGATACCCAATATAACGAAAAATGATTGAAAGCTTTGAACGTAGCTGAGCTAGCTTCACTCAACATGACATCGAAACAAGCATCAGAAGATACACAGATCATTATCGTCAAAGACGCCCTTATATCAACTCAGTATAATGAAACTGTGCTTTTTTTCTGGAGAAAATATTGATTTTGAGTTAGTCGAACATATTCCTTCAACATCATATTCTTTCAGAACTCAATTGGAAATATATATTTAGACGACCAAATCATGTTGTCACTTGTTTTAATCGGCCTCTCGACCATCGTCGTGAATTTGGCATCTTCAGGAGTTATACTTACAGGAGCAACTCTCGTTGAATTGAGCTGCCTGCTTATAACGGGCACGCTGATTGTACGTCCTTATACAGGGTGTTTCGTTGGTGAACAGAAAAACTTAACAGGCGGATATCTGGATTGAGTTGGTTTTGGCCATATTTATCTCCTTTCTACAAAATTCTAACACGGATATATTTCATAAACCTTCATCTCAAAATGGATTACGAATTAACGAAAAGATCTACATGATCCACTGTTCCAATCTATACACTTAGTTTCAATGAGATGATTGCAGGAGAATATTTTGATTGGTACCAGTATAAATATAGAGATATAATTTTTTTTCTTATCGCATCTTTTACACTTTTCGCTCATAACTCGAAAATAAAATAAAGTAGCCAATTTCTCCGAAAAAGAGATCGAGAAGATTTTGTCCTATCCTGTACAGCTGAAAGCAGCTGACTAGATTGATTTGCATTTCGGTAATCCGTGTTGTTTTTCCGTGATTACATTATAACTGAAAACTTCAACATTCTCTTATAAATTATTTTCTCACATAGCTTTGCAAGCACACTGAGTACAGATAAAGCACGATTGTTAATTATATCTTCGGGGTCATTCTTCTTATATACCGGAGGCACCGTGACCATCTCCAAAGCTGAAAGAAACCTACCTGTATCAACCGAAAGATTAACCACAGATAAGCTAAATGTGGAAAAATTTTTGCTGTTGTTGCTTTCAGAACCCTAATGGAAATGATCGCACTCCCCTCCAACCCTTTTTGTTTTTTAACTCCTTTTCATTAGTGAGTTCTCCGAAACACTGGAATCCGTGAGCATATCGTCACCAAAGTGAATTGTTAACCGTTCCATAGTTTAATTCAAAAAATATTTCCCTAAAACTATTGGCAACTGATATGGTTAGACACTATTTTCACCTCCCCCTTCACGATTAAAAAGAATCCATACCGATTGATTCGAAGAGTAAGCGATTGAATTATTGAATTCCAATTTTCTATATTCAGTTTTCTCGTTCTTTTACTCCGGAAAAGATCTACTATCATCTGTGTTCTTGCATATCCGGTGTAAGTTTTTTCAGGTTCACATTAGATTTCACAACTTATCTTGATATCCATTAATGTTTGTCAAAATTTTTCTTTGAGTTACACCTGAATATTAGACAACACTTTTCGAATTCATACAAAATTCCGGTCAACATAGAATTTTGAAAATGTCCAGCCGAGATACATACGTTCGAAAATCCCAGTCTTTTGACACCCTATAATGGAGTGACGAATCTTCTAGACGAAAATATAGCTTCTTTGTGGATCTCTTCTGCGTTTAGGTTTGAGAGAAATTGTTGAAGTTATTTCAAATCTTCATGAAATGGAGAAGTTTTTTGAATTGTTCTCAGAAATATTGGTAGAATTTTTCAAACAAGAGGGGGTTTATACAGAGAAATGAAAATCATGTAGAAAAAGGAATTTTTTAAATTTGAACTTATTTAGCCCTTCGCTCAACTATTCCGAAAAATTTCAAGTAGGGGTGATGATAAAATATTTGAGGATCATTATGGGCTAAAATCAATATCCCTTATCACATACTGTCTCTGGGATTGCAAAAAATAAGCTCTAACTCGGCCATTTTAGGTATAATTATGAAAAACTAATTATTTTAGAAAACTATACATTTTCAATGAATTAATTTTTGCGTCAATTGGTAGTACTTTTATAGTCGATCGTAGTGTGATATTTGATTTACTTGTTGTGGGGCGACCTGAATAAATCTTTACCGGAAATTACACTCCTGGTCGACAGATCTTGCCTGGATGTGTTTGGATAATAAAGAAGTAATGATTATGTTTCACCTCATGAGTCAGAAAAATATATCGTGGTTTTCGTGAAATAATAAAATTATAACCAAACAGTAGGTGAAATATTGCTTCATTAAAATTCATATTAGTTGATAGTGATCATGCTTAACTCATAGTCGACTCAAAATCATTTGCTAATGAAATGAATTAACTTGGAAACCTAGATATATAGAAATTAATATATAATCTATGAAGATTTCTTCTTGGAAAATTCATTAATTTACAAATACTTCATCAAAACACACACTTGACTTGACTCACTATTGAGAAGAATTTCACTGATTATAACAAGAGCCAATGGCAAGAATCGCCCTAGGCCCTGTTGTGGGATTCTGTACCTTTTGCTCTCATGGTAAAAGAATGCGAAAACTGGACGCAGAGAAACGAAAGAAACTCTATACTCTCACTTCATCTCTATCATTTCGTCTGACACTTAATTCATTTAAGTCGTCAAATTCGACCAATTGGAATTGTCATCAACAGGATACTAACGCACAGAGTTGCTAGGTCGGAAATGGAGAATGCGGTATGTATGATCGAAAAAGGGCGGTAGATTAAAAAATAAAACGATAGATATATCTTTACTTCTTCACGCAATGTAAAACAGTCTGAAAGTTGTGTGTGTGATCATATTAAACATAACAATCGAATATAATAATAATAATAATAATAATAATAATTCTCTTTATTCTCCAAATCATTGCTAACAAAGATAAAAGAACACGTCAACAAAAAGAAAAAAATACAACTCTCGACAGTATGATTTCAAGAATTTGCCATAAAATCAAAATATTCACTGACAGAATAGGGTTCTAAATTAATTAACAGTTTCTTAACTTTAGACTTAAATAATTTAAAAGTAGGAATCGATTGAATATCCTTGGAAAGACTGTTGTACAATTTGATACACATATAATTTGCATTTTTTTGAGCTAAAGTTAGAGTATGCTTAGGAAGATGGTAGCGATTTACTCGTCTGGTGTTATTATTATTTAAAAAAGAAGAAAAATAATGA
Organism: Hippodamia convergens; assembly: GCA_038502775.1. Lineage (NCBI taxonomy): Eukaryota > Metazoa > Arthropoda > Insecta > Coleoptera > Coccinellidae > Hippodamia > Hippodamia convergens. The sequence goes on from CM076614.1 coordinate 42,749,028, forward strand.
CTGTTCTTATGTACAAATATGAGGCACCTAAAAATGTACAAGGCCGACAACGTCAAAATTTCGAACCTCTTAAACATACCGCGACAAGATTCTCTGTATTTCAAACCAAAAACAGCTCTAACAGCCATTTTTTGCACGACGAATAAGTCACGGGCTGATGAACTATTACCCCAGATCATTATGGCGTAACTAAGATGAGAATGGAAATTCGCAAAATACACCATTCTCAACGTTTTCAAATCGACCTGTTGAGAGAGGACTCTTAGACTAAAAACTGACGAGTACAGGCGTTGTCGTAGGTGGTCAGTATGCATAGCATAATTTAAATTATTATCTAAAATCACTCCTAGAAATTTTGTCGAGGATTTTACTTCAATTGGTATAGTGTCACATTTTACTGTCGTAGGAAACCTAGTTTTATCTTGCGCTGTACTGAAGATGACACACTCAGTTTTATCACTATTAATGGTAAGATGATTGGATTGTAACCAGCCTGACACAAGCGCATAGGCGTTGGCAGCACCAAGCAAAGTCATGTCAATAGTCTTCTCCCTTATTAATATATTTGTATCGTCTGCATACATATAAAGGCTGCATGAGCGATCAGACAACGGAATATATGCAGCATCCAGGTGGTCGGATAGGTCGTTGACATATAGGATGAAGAGTAATGGTCCCATTATACTCCCTTGGGGGACTCCGGTGTCAATCAGTACATCCGAGGAATTGTAAGTTGCACCTCCCAAATTCAGACTGACTCTCTGTGTTCTATCCTGTAAATAGCTTTGAATGAGCCTGAGCTCGTTGTCCCTAATGCCATACATGGATAATTTCTGAAGTAGGCTGGCGTGGTGGACACAGTCGAAAGCTTTCGAAAGGTCGATGAATAGACCCAACGGACTTTCATTTCTCTCCAGTGCCAAAAGCACCGAGTTCGTTACCTCATAAATCGCAGTCTCGGTATTCTTAGCCTTTAAAAAACCATGTTGAGTGGAAGAAAAAACATTAAATTTGTTACAAAAGCTCACAAGCCTGTTTACTAGAATTTTTTCAAAAATTTTGGAAAATGAAGTGAGCAAACTAATAGGTCGATAGTTACTTAAATCTTCAGGATCTCCTTTCTTGAAGAGTGGACGGACTATTGCGATTTTGAGAGATTTTGGAAATACTCCCTCCTTGAACGATTTAAAAATAATCTCAGCTAAAGGTTTAGATATATAAGTAATTGTGTTCTTTATGACTGACATGGGGATGTCATCATAGCCAGCTGCAACGCTGCTCTTAAAGCCCCTAACAGTTTTAATAACTTCATTTTCAGTTATTTCAAACATAAAAAATGAATTTACGTTGTACTTTTTACTCAGCACAATATCATCAGCTACTATCTGCAAACCTGTACTGCCTTGACATGTATTATGAGCAAAATGTCTGCTAAAGCGTTCTACAAGTACATTTGGGTGACACTGGATCTTAATTTCGTTGCTAGCTTTAGATTTGGCATTTTTTCCATTTAATTCACCTATGATATTCCATATTGTGCGACTTGTATTATTTGACTCTAAAATTTTGGATTGAATATAATTTATTTTAGATTTTTTTAAAGTTTCATCGTAAATTTTTTTTGTTTTTTTGTAAGACTCAAGATAGTTACTGTCCCTTCTGGATATAATGTACAAACAGTCTTACTTATATTTCAAATCATTAATAACTTGAGAACGCGGAACATCTATGCGCTTATGTTTTTTATTTCTAACCAGAATGACAGGAAAACATTCATCAAAGATAGATTTATACTTATTGAAAAATACATTCCAGATCGAGTCTACATCATCTGCAGCTACAGAATTGAAAATATCATCCCAATTTACTTCAGAGATTGCATCGGTGAAGCTTTGCAAAGTAGAATCATTTATAAGGCGAATATATCTCTCATTTATATCATGATCATCAAAGAGAGAAAATGTGTATATCTGAGCAGTGTGATCCGATATATGCGACAGGACCACCTCAGAATTTCCATCTACCAAATTCGTTATTATATTGTCTATACATGTCGCACTTGAAGTTGTTACACGAGTTGGTTCATTAATTGTAAATCGGGCATTGAAACCTTGCACAATTGATTGGAAAATTTTAGTTTCATTTGAAATCGATAGCAAATTGATATTGAAGTCACCTTCAATAAAATAAGAAACTTTTTCTTTGGTGAGTTTTGCAAAAATAATGTTCAGTTTCTCAAAGAACACATCAATATTCGCAAGAGGAAAAGTATTAGGACGATATATACAAACGAGAACATATTTGTTTGTAGCTAGGCTCACTTCAACTCCCGAGCATTCGATTACATGTGAGACACTGATTGACTCGAGATCAGATCGCCCCCGACAATTAATGTCATCTCTCACAAATATTGCACTTCCTCCGTGACCCCCACTATGTCGACAGTATTTAGACACTAAATTGTAACCGCGCAAATGATATGCGTCGAGTTCTGACGAACGTTTCCAATGTTCTGTTACTGCTACGAATTCCGAACTATGATTGTTTACAAACACTTCCAAATTATTTAAGCAATTCCCTATCGACTGCAGGTTCTGATGGAGTATTTTACATTGCTTTAGTCTGGTGACTGCTTTCTCTGGAGTCGGAACAAAAAATTATTAATCCTGGTTCCTTCTGGCCAAATGTCAGGATTTTTTACAGCCTTGAAATCGGCGTCAGGTACAGATATTTTAAAAGATGAATAATCATCGGGTCTATTGCACTTCAACTTGTCGCATTTTATATTTGAAAAACCATTGGAATTCAAATGCTGAATGACGTCCTTAGTTTCAAGAGTAGGATGTAAATTACTAATATGCAGGTAACCAAATTTTGGGGCACTAGAGATTGAAATGTTGTTGCCTTTGCCGCTTCCCATTATACCACTAAGCCTTTTTATTTTCCTTTTATTCACAACTAAACTAAAATTGTCATGATCGGAGTTAATATCATATCCTCCTATGCTCGATTCGGAATTAATATCTTTCGCAACGGAGAAGTGCCTTTTAGGGTTTGAAGTTTTTACCCTATTGTTACGTTTACCGTGTATATCTCTACTATTAGACTCTGTATTGTTGGAAGATGTAGTTTGTTGTAATGAACGGTTAACCATATTATTTTTCGAATTTATGTCACTGGTAGAAGCCTTTTCTTTAGATAGCGGGTTAGAATCGTTGGTTGGAATTGTTACCTGGTTAATATTCCCAGTTTCAACATTGTCGCTAGTTATTTGAATTTTATTATGCCCAGATAGTATGGCAATTAGCCTCTGATTTCCCAACTTAACGTTCATCATCTCCGTTTTGAGGTTATGTATTTCAGTCCTGAGGCTTTCAAAAATAGGAAGAACAAAATTCTTCATAGATTGTTCAACAGCATCGTTAATAATACTTGCCGTATTGTTAATTGATATTGCACCTGGTAAATTTTCATGAGAATCGTTTTTATTCTCAGATTTAGAGGTTAGGGCATCACAACATTCATGACATACCCAATCGTTGAAATTTCCGGATTTTTTCAGCTGTTCATAATTATCCACTGTTATATTCTCACATTGTATATGAAAAATGTGAGAGCTATTCTTACTACATGATATAGAATCATCATAACGACTGGCAGATTTCAAACACCTCTTACACGTAACCACCATTTTGTCTGATAGAATTCCAATGTAAATAAAATTAATCAAAAATTAATGAAAATGAAAATAATTGAGTCACACGGTGGAGCTGGTGACTGAGCTCGGAAAGAGGAATTTACTTACCATGGGAGGCCTAGAATCTAAAATTCATTATGAACGTAGATTTTTACCACAGATGGTCACGATGCGCCTTGCGAGGATTTACTAAATAAGCCTACCAGAAGGTGTCACTTATCAGAAATATGTAACTTTAGTCTTGAGTTTGCAGTTATAGGATTCTTTCATAATGTAATTCCCCTGGGAAAATTTTTTTTCAGAAGACCGGATTGAGCTTCGACCACTACGATTTTTGCCGATTGTCGTAGAAAAATAGATAGGTCCGATACCAAGGCTGCGTTCACAAACCTACTCAGAGAGAAAAGTAAGAGTATGGCCATATGATCAGAAATATACTTCGGTCTTTACTCCACACCCGCCGTTCACAATCTTACTCTGACAAATATCATTGAAACATTGAACAAGGGTATAGGTTATGAATAAAACTTTTGCATAACATTTTTTATATACCTATCATTTTAATAATGAATTGTTGCTATCGTGAATGAATAAAAGAAGTTTAAGAAAAACATTCTCTCTAGCCATACATGTTCTCGTAGTATAGTCTATTTTTTTTTATTTCAATGATTTTTATGATAGTAAGGGAACTGATAAGTGTTCTCAGGGCGTTAATTTCTTCTATTGAGAAAGAAACAATGAAAAAGGATATTATTATCTATAATCTTTTCTTGCAAGCAGAATATCAAAAGTGTTATAATATGTTTTGTAGTTTCATTGACTCTACGCCTGAAAAAAATTAAATACTTTGTAACAAGAAATAGTTTCATTGAAGGAACCTAACAAAAAGATATTGTATGAAAAATAAAGCAAAATATGAATGAATCTTGACAGATCTAAACTCTTGAATATAACAAGATATCAACGTAGATTTCTTTTCAGGTACAAAAAACAGTTATTGTGGGTTTTTTCATCTCTCGATTGATTTGAATTTCAAAGGGAAAAACTCTTTTTTTCCTTACCATCATGACTGCTAGCAATTTCATCAAATTTTTTGATCAATAAAGTAATTCTTTCCAATATTTCTCTATTTCATAATATAGTTGTTTTCGTGGAAAATTAATTGTTTCATATTTCGTTATTGGCATGAAACAAAACCAGAAATAAATACTTATTCGAATAATATTCAAGTTTCGAAAAGTCTGCGGGACCAGGACAGAATTAAAATCGAACGTCACAACTGTCAGAGTATGTGTTTACTCTCCCAAATAGCAGAGCTTACTCAGAGGAAGTTTATGAATTCTCACAGAGTATACTCCGAGGAAGACAAACTAAGTTTGTGAACAGAATCTCACCTCTATCAGCGTAAATCTAGAAACTTTGCTGATCGCAATGTAGTGGTTTTCTCAAATTATTCGTTCAACAACGGTGCTAATAATGATATTGATTTTTAAACAACCACTAAGAGCATGATGCATAATTGAATAGGACATAAATAAATAACCAAATTTATTCAAACATATTCTGTGGACAATGCATCAGTTAATAATTCTGCGAAACGAGATAAAACATTTCAATTGCTAAATGACCAATTACAGATTCTCGTAGAATCACGAAGAACGAAATTGGTGTTTCGTAAAAAAATATCAGCAGTGCCAATTCGCGTTGCAAGTGGATTGGTAAAATTAAAATTGCCGCATACGCTAGTTACATAATTAATGATACAAGCTTCGTGTTAAGTGTTTGTTTAATAGTCATCCAATTATGAAATTGAGATTAGGTTCGTATTACAATTAGGAAAGGTAGATTCTACAACAGAATATCCAACCAATTTGTTTCCAAATTACTGTTGTTCTTGAATGAAATTTTCTCAATGAGCCGTGGAATGCGAGTATTCGAAAATAAGTGGATGGAATGAATGCAAAATAAAACTTTGTATATTTCTACTCTTTCATAGAGAGTGTGGGAATATTTTCGATTGATGTGATATGGAAATACAATCAGGGCGACTCTTTGTCACGAAATGAATCAAGAGAACGTTAAAAATTGAGCGTGGAACATTCTATAACCAATATGAACGAAAAATTCTAAGAAACCAAAACCTAAGTAGGTGGTAATGAGTCGTTTCAAATTGGCTGTTCAGTAAATTTATGTAACAGTTATAGATATAAAATTTTCAGATAGAAATTTACTTATGTGCAGTTACTTTTCTTAACAAAACGTCATCGATTGAACCGATTGACATTACTACACAACTTCGCGACCAATATCTCATTGCGATCTGAGCAGGGGGCCAAATTACTGAACTTAAACATTCATCGAATGAGTGTTGGAACTTCTAGCATACGTGGGTAGAAGAGAAAAGTCGCTGGTAAATACCAATATGTTATTACGACGCATTGAGCATTGAGTGTGTAGAGTGTCAATCACTATCGGGGTGTCAACGACTAAATCGCTTACCCTATATTTGATATAGCATATTTATTGGCTTTTTTTGATATTCACAATCAAGAACAATAAAAAAGAACATCTCCAGAGGAAAAACTATTTATCGTGTCCGCAAGGAATTAATCATTACTAATGCCCACTACTGCAAAGTGAAGAGACAATTCAGTCAGAAAATCTACCGAAATATATAAAAAGCACTGTTCAAACCTGAAAAAATCGGGAAATGAAAAAAGTACTCTGAAAAAAAAATCACACGTGAAGAGACATCGTTCAAATCGTATTCGAACATTACATGGAAAATACATAGTGGAAATCATGATAAAGGACAATGACAAAAGGTCCAAATAAAAAAACATTCGCATAAGAATAAAACAACCTTGAAGAAAAGGCCGCAATAGCTCCTTTTTCATTATGATCTCTCATCTGGGAAACAGTTAATACGCTTGTCAATTGTCATTACTCCTAAAATTATAACCATTTTTCTAGCTTCTAAATTGAGATATCTCATGTATTCAGCAAGAATGAAAAAAATATATATTCGACATGTTTTAGCAAACATATCTGTTATGGAATTATATTCTGCGGATCATGTTCAGAAATTAAAAGTATTTTTCATGCATAAGTATTTGAGAATAATTTTCGGAATCCTTCAAGAAGACATTCAGGGAAATATTTCGAGAAATTAATGTACTGACGTTAACTGGATTGTATATATATGAAGTTTTGTCGGATTTTCGTAAAAATGATTTGGACGTAGGTTGTAAGTTTTTACTGTAATATTTTGACATTATTTCCATTTTGTACCGAATCAATTGGAAAAAAAGCTATCTATATATCTATCATTATATCTGTTGGACGAAATAGTCATATATTGACATATTTTATGAGAAGTTTTCGAATTTTGATGTTATGTTGATTTCCTGTTTTGCGATTTGACGGCATCAGTCAGTTTATATTATTGGCTGAGTTCGTGAAGCTATTTCATACATTTATGTGATGATGAGAATAGTTTGAATTTTGCCCCAATTTTCTATTGCAGTGTAGGTATGTCATCACGTTTTGAAAACCTATAAATTTTCGGACTATTTTGGGTTTTTCTAGAGAAGCTCCTAAACTGAGCCCCTCATCAAAAATTTTGTCATATGGAAAATTTTTCAGCATTGAAATCTGCTTCTACAAAATACTACGACATTATATTTAAAATGAGTAGTGTCATTGAAATGATACGTCAAAATATGGAAACTTCTTGCACTAGTTGAAGAACAGAATTTTTTACTAAAAAACTTAAAATATCTGTGAAACTACGAGCTTTCGAAAATAATGTCATAGGATGAGAGTTGTAGACCATCATAGTCCACGATAGTCCAATTTCTGCGAGTTACCGTGATATGAGTCCGGTTATACCGTCGGTAATAGTGCGGACACCAGCACTTATCCTCACTCTGAATTCAATAAAAATGATGAGTGGGTTCGATACAATGATGGTAAAATTATTTTAAATTGGAAAAAAACCCTAATTCTCCAAGAATTCAGTTGAAACGTCGTGTGTCTTGCCCCGAATCATGTGACTTTCGTCACAGTATAGAAACCATATACTGTGCTTTCGTCTTCGTTCCCAGCCTTACGACCGCATTTGAAGGTTAGACTCCTTCCAGCTGTCATTTAGTTCACTGCCAGTGTTGCCAACCCTTGATGGAGTATCATAGTACAACAGCCAGGCCGAATATAGTACATTTGACAGAATTATAGTACCATAATTTGAAAAGAAGGAAATTTATTTTATTTTTACCATTTTTATATCTGAATGAGGAAAGAAATATAAGAGAGAAAAAATTCCAACAAAAAAATACTTTCATGACTCAATAATTTCACAATTCATTAATCATTTCAGTTTTACTTTCTCTTGACGTGATTGAACATATTATTACAGGCAAATTTTTGTTTTGTTGGTTCAAACAAAATGTAAGATGCGTTTGTTTCACTCATATCCTGAAAAGTGAGCAAAAAACATTTATTCTTCTATGCCGTTTTCTGCTCCCCTTCTAAATATTCTTTCACGTTTAGCATCAGAATTTGATATGCACAGAACTCTAGACCACCATTTGAAATGGGGGGCTCACACAGATATACTCAGCCGGAGACTTAACACCGCATGTTATACTCTCTTCATGCTCAGAAATAACCTAGACTTAAAATATCTGAAACTAGTTTATTACGCCAACTTTCACTCCCTTCTCTCCTATGGAATAATTTTTTGGGGAAGTTTTTCATTTATGAAAGGTATATTTATCATTCAGAAGAAAGCCTTAAGAACCATGCTACATCTTGGCTATAGGGAATCCTGTAGAGAGTTATTTAAGAAAAATAATATTTTAACGACCTATGGATTGTATATATACAAATTGCTCATTTTCTTTTTCAAGAATATTCACTACTTTGATAAATTCAGGAATAACAACAAAACACGAAAAGTCAACGCTTATCATGTTCCACCTCATGTTACAACACTGAGAGAGAGATCTGTAGAATGTATGTCAGTGAATCTTTTTAATGTCCTTCCTACCACCTTCAGAAATATTTCCAGCCTGTCAAAATTTAAAAAAATACTGAATGCTTTCATAATAAAATGTGAACCTTACACTCTGAATGAATTCAGAGATTATTGTAAGAAAAATCATGTACTTGTTTAAAGATGTTGTTACTATTGCTTTTTTTTGACCTGTTCCGTTTTTATTCTGTAATTTTTCGGAATCAATAAAACATTATTATTATTATTATTATTAAAACTGAATACATTTCTGTCCTCTGATTCCCCGATTCAACATGCTTTTTTCAGTTCGATTTCTATATGGCGAAAGCCGTTCTGAATAATGTCTAGACAACTATATTAAGTTTTCCGTCAATATTGTTCATGAAAGTATATACAATCAAGGCTATTACTAAACTTTTCGAATTTTCACAACTGAAATTTTGGCAGGTATATATTATAAAATTATAGTACAAAGAGCGTACTATATCCACTTCCAAATTTTATAGTACGCGAGTAGCAAATATCGTACAAGTACTATAATTATAGTACGGTTGGCAACGCTGTTCACTGCGGAACTGAACGAGCAGTGTAGCCAACTGAAATAAATCGGCCTCAACCGATAGTTCGTCGATCGACACCCCAAATATTTTTATAATACCCGATGAGCTTCAACCTGTAGTTTACTCTCAATTGGCAGTTGATCGACTGTCGGTTCAACCGTACTTTTATAATACCGGCCCTAACACGGTTTTACATCTTCGCTAAAACATAATTGGTTACTGGGGAAAGTTTTAGCTAAGATGCATTAATTTAAATATGCAAATTTCCAGAAATGTTGATGAGTTTGCTATATTATAATTATATTCAAAAATAATAATCTGAAAACAGAAAGACATCTAGACATTAAGCGTGAAGATAGGTCAAAAAGTGAAGCATAAACACATTTGAAAAGAGAGGATGTGAAAACAATACTGAGAATATTTTGCATAATTTTAGGTTTTCTTCCACATCTTGCTGAGCTGGTGTAAAAAATGAATCAAATGAATTAATCAAGAAACTTTAAGGTATGGGCACCCTTCAATCTACAAGATGAAATATAGCAATTTTCGTATTTGGCGCGAATGCGTTTGTTTTGATTATAACCGCTGCCAGTTACCCTGCTTTGAAATGAGGTTACAGATTTTCAAAAACGGTTGCAATGACGGCTACGTCACAACACCTTCCCCTCTAGTACCGCTCTCGCAAAAATACGAATGGTATCAGAAAATCGTAACCGTGACCGTTTGTAATACGGTAACTCGCAGAAATTGGACTAATGTTGAATCGCGCAATGGCTCATCCTGGTGAGGATGCTGATCATTTAATCGTAGCTTGCGTATATGGTTAGAGAGGACGGTGGAATTCTAGTGCATAGTAACCATTTGTAGACATTTCAAGCAATTAAATGTATTGCGGTACAAGATTTTCGAAAAATTATTATCTAAATCTTCATTTAATCTTGCCTCCAACTGAAGCAGCTGCTTGACAGCACTCGCTACGGACGTATGTATAGGTAATAATAATAATAATAATAATAATAATAATATTGTTCTTGGTTAGAAATAGGTCTTATTTTCACTTATTAGTATATGTGTCCCACGTTTGTTTTATAATTAATTCAGTTGATTTCCAACGTCTTTAGGAAATTCAGTTGTTCTTTACCGAAAATTGATGATCTAGTGTAGCATTCACTAGAAACAACATAAAGGAACAGTTGCCTTTGCCAGGCTTTAATAAAAAAATAGTGGTACACATAGGGGCTGGTGCAATTAAAATTCCAATAAGATTCGTGTCCTCCAGAACAATAACCAAACGCTCATGTGACTGCTGAGCAATCAGTATCCTCAGCAGGATGAGCTACTACGCGATTCAACATTGTGGTTTGGAGGGATGGGCTTACGTTTTCACCACAATTGGATTGTCATCAACTTTTTTTTCATGAAATTTCATTCTAAAGATCGTAGTTATATAGATATTTACGTTATATAGTAAGAAAATTAATATCGCAAACTCTTCGATGAAGTGTTAGATTAGGAGCTATTCAAGAAAAATCTGAAATAATCCGAAAATCTTGAGGTTTTTCGGACTTCACGACACTAGAGCGAAACTCAAAGTGTTCATATTAGAGGCCTAAATAAATGTTAAAAACAGTTTCTCGAACTCCACCAATTATTTCCAGGCAAAAGTTTAATTTGCTTGGCCTATAGTATGGGTATCTAGTATTTATATCAGTTAAAAACAAGGGCAATGTATTCACATTTTCAGCCTCGACCCATCCACAAACCCCCTAAAAATATTTATAGTCCACTGCATTTAGGTCGAAATAGGCCCAAACATCGGACCAATTCATACAAAAGCAAATGAAGGCTTTTCAGGTAGGTCTCGGTGTCCCAAATGATATCCCAAAAGTCCCCTAGGCGGGAGTGACCGCATAAAATTTGGCAACGCTGTAAAGGGCTAAAATCCTGCCCCAATGTGATTTTTCGTGAATATCTCGGTCCCTATCAAACTTACGACAAAAATACATCAGAGCTAAAAGAAAGCTGATGAAATTTCCTAGAAAAAAGGTTCTGGGTCGTTTTTTGATATAACCAACGGTTTCGTCACAATCTCGCCTTCAATTTGAACGTATGTAATATTCTGGATAATGGAGGTACTCTATTCCACAACACCTTTGAGGATGACTACAGGGTGCGTTTTTCTCAAAGTTGTATCCCCTAATAGGCCTAATCCACGACTTTTTTGTTTTTTGAAAAGACGTTCGAACGCAAATTATCTTCTCCTTGCTATGAATGCATGTATATTTTCTTCGATGACATCCGTGGAGTTTCGGATCTCTGCTTCGGTCACATTTCATTTTTCTCAGGAAACTTCAAATGGTTCGGCATTCAGGCAGGATTTTCCATGGCAATTGCCACAAACCGGTGAGAAACGAAGTCTTCAACTCCGACGGCCACACATTGGTCCACAACCTTTCGTACAGTTGCAAAATATCATTTTTGAAAGACAATCAAACGCAGGAAGTTGGGATGTCATTTTTTGTTACAATATATTGTCTTTAACATCCACCCCCACTCCTCAGGATTCAAATTGTTACCAAGCCATTGTTGTACTTGATATTACACTGCGAACAGATGTTCACAGATGTTATTTTGCTGCGTCAAGAGTTGGAGTTAAAAGATTCTGTCTCACTGGTCTGCTTCTACCAACCGCTTTAATCAAGGAAGAATATCGGTAGTGATTTATGGAGAGTTATTTAATGGGGGCAACATAGATTAAGAGGAAAAACTTCAATCCGCTTAAAGGTTATGTGCAGTATTATTTTTGTTGAAGATTTCAGCTGCCTCTGCCTTAACCATTTTCAAAGCCGCTGTCTTTCATTTATTGAACAGAGCAGATGTTGTGTCGCTTGGTGCTGCAGAAGTACCGATAATTCTGCCTCAGAAGCTTTCCTATTGTACCAAGCTTGATTCAAGATATCCTGTTTTCCTTTGAGGTGATAACAATACGGTTTCCATACTTCTCTTCGAGTTTTCTCTTGATTTTCTTGTCATCAGGTATGTTTTCTGTCAGTATTACTTTCCATCCAGTCAATTTAAACTGAGAGTCTTCATGATTTTCAATGAAAGAAAAAATGTCCTTCATTGCGTTGAGAACATTTTCATACGCAGGATGACCAACCTTCATTTTCTCGGAGACTGGCAAGTTAAATTTGTTGAAACAAATTTGATGATATTTAGCTTCAGCTGCAACTATATCTGTGTCAAACGTTACACGGTTTTTAAAACCGTAAAACATCTGTGAACATCTGTTTCGGGTGTACTATCAAGTACAACAATGGCTGGGTTACAATTTGAATCCTGACGAGTGGGGATGCATATTGACAGACAATATATTGTAACCAAAAACGACATCCCAACTTCCTGCGCCTGATTGTCTTTCAAAAATGTTTTTTGCAACTGTACGAAAGTTTGTGGATCAATGTGTGGCCGTCGGAGTTTAAGACTTCGTTGCTCACCGGTTTGTGGCAATTGTCATGGAAAATTCTGCCTGAATGCCGAACCATTTGAAGATGCCTCAGAAAAATAAAATGTGACCGATGCAGGAATCCGAAACTCTGAGATTGACTCCTCGGATGTCATCGAAGAAAATATACATGCATTCATAGCAAGGAGAAGAAAATTAGCGTTCGAACGCCTTTCCAAAAATCAAAAAAGGCGTGGATTAGGCCTATTAGGGGATACAACTTCGAGAAAAACGAACCCTGTAGTCATCCTCAAAGGTGGTGTGGAATAGAGCACCTCCATTATCCAGAATATCACATACGTTCAAATTGAAGGCAAGATTGGGACGAAACCATTGGTTATATCAAAAAAACAACCCAGAACCTTTTTTCTAGGAAATTTTGTCAGCTTTCTATTTGCACTGATGTATTTTTGTCGTAAGTTCCATAGGGACCGAGATATTCACGAAAAATCACATTGGGGCAGGATTTTAGCCCTTTACAGCGTTGCCAAATTTTATGCGGTCACTCCTGCCTAGGGGACTTTTGGGATATCATTTGGGACACCGAGACCTACCCGAAAAGCCTTCATTTGCTTTTGTATGAATTGGTCCGAAGCAAAAGTCTAATTTCAGTGGACTATTATATTTTGCATAGAAACCAAACAATTATATTTATGTTTCAAAAGATAAAATCAAATTTGGAGTTCTGGAGCGTTTGATTTCATTTTGTTCCTTATACCGAGATTCGTGTCATCATCTGAAATCTGGAAGGAACGAGAAAGTCCCATCTATTTATTTATATTTGTTGGGAAAATAAGTACCGAAAATCATCACTGCCTCCTGAACTATCATTTCGTCCCCTATAGCCGGAATGGACATGTTTCCTGTCCGCTTGATGAATGGCTTATGAAATGCGTTCAATTTTGTACCTAGTAGTGTAATTTGAGTTTAAAAACAAAAACTTCATTATCTTCCGTTGCTATTTCAGTTTTGAAGTTAACGTTTTTTGAAAATTTCGGAAAATCAATTCCTTCCGGATAATGTTCTGTTATATTGATTCTGTAAAACGGCATCGGAACAGAGGCTTTGGCAAACATGCGATGCGAACAAGCGGTTATTATAAGTTTCCAATCGGTACACAAAAATTATAATATATTACACCATAGAACCTTGTTTACGATTTAATTGAATTTCATAGGCAGACCAGTCGCTTTACATGAAACAATGGCGAATTATTCATTTGGAAAGTTGTTCATTTTTATTTGATGAGGAAGAAATGCTCAGCCAAGTTATCTACATAAGCTATGCGTCAATTTTCACTTCTCTCTCTCTTAAAAAAACAGTTACTCGAAATATATAGAACATTAAGCTGTAAGTGAAATTGATTCATAATCAGCAAAATAGTTGGAATAATTTGAGATGTACCTACGCTTGCTTCATTTCCAATATGCTCATATCTGAATATGTGGTCAGTTTCGTTTAATACAAAGTACAGATTTTACTTACAGGTGCACTGAGAGAGGGCAGCAAACCTGCTACTACTCTGCCTGTCAGCTTTCCAACTCCTTTCTGGAAAAAAACATAAAAATTTTCATGAATATGTACACAAATTCTCATTTTTAGCTTCATGTGAGAGTGAGTAACATGAAAAATGAAAGCTTTGTTGAGATAAGTTGATCAACTGCTGTTCGATTAAATAGAAATACCCCAATAGTAATTGCGATTGAATGAAGTCTCACTATAATTGTACTGCAAAATGGTGCAGATAAGACAAAACTTCCTCCGACATTCTCAGTCTAGACTTTTTCATTCTGAGGCAGGTCTCTGGCGGTTTTTTCCGTTGCTTTGCATGTTCCAGAACATGAGTTTTAAATACGGATACTTTTATTAAAATTTTTGGATTTGATCTTGCTATGAATAAATTATCTATTTCCATCAGAAGAAAATTTCAATGACATACTCTACACATGATATTGAGTTGATAGTCCTTGTTAGGAATGCAGAAAAAAGGGCAGAAATGAAACATCTAGAAAGAATCGTCTCATATACAGGGTGTCCCATGAGAAGACCGATAAACTTCTAGTGGATGTTTAAAACATTATTTGAGACATTTTGGACCAAAATCCTGTAATACAAAAATACTTCGAAAGGGAGCTAGAGACCTCTGGAGATGACTTTCAAGCAACACTTTCTGTTGAATACTTCCAAAAAGGTGGTCAACCGAAGTATTTGAATTTCACACATCGGCTAATATAAAAAATACGCATCGAATGATTAGAGTGCATTTTTTCTATCGCAATCATGAGCGTATCATTTTCGAGGGGCGAAGTTTATTTTTAGTGAAAACTTTTTTACTTCTCATTATTCTTAAGGTTTCGCATCTAATTCACAAACTGTAATATTTTTTCTGCACGGGAATTGAGAAAAGTCAATTCGAAATATTTTATCCGTTCACTATTCTCATTTTGTGAAAAATTTGAGAAAAAATCATGATTTGTTCTACTTGATGCCGATAATTTTATGGGAGCGTCACCCCCATGAAACAGTTTACATAAATTAATTCAGTCAATTCCAGACGACTTCAGCACCTTAACAGAGCATTTTTGCAAATTAATATATTGGTCGAAAGTGTCCAAATAATGGGACACCCTGTATTGGCAATCATAGAGGCATTTTCTCATCTTAAATGAATTTGAAAACGGGATCTTCACTAGTCCATTCTCTATAATTGCATTGGAATGTTTGAAGTATTCAATAAAATAATTGGTTTCTCAAAAAATTCACAAATAATAATTAATAACTAGAAAAATCGTGGCCTAAACCGCATTCAATGGAGATATGTAGTGCATGCAGCCAAGACACATCCAGGGTTCTAATGTTACATTGTTTTTTTTTGTTTTTATTCAGTTCTTCGAGTATCATATTTATTTTTGAGGAGAGTGTTCGATTTAATATCGATTCGTTATTATCAGAATGTTTTCTATTTAATTTATTCAGTTCCTATTTCTGTATTCCAAATTTATGATTTTTGTAGGAGAGAACGAGGATACTTTTTTAGAGTATATTAATTTGGAAACGAGTTCAGTTGATAGATTCACTATTGAGCTTCAGGAAAAAAGTGGCATAAAGCACGTTAGTTTTTGTAACTAGTTGGCTATACACCTGGGTACCTCACCTGGGGGTAAGCTGATTAATTGAAAGGTGATTCGTGCATTTATAACAAAAACTTTCATCGTCGTCTGTTCTTCTCAATAGTCTAACGATTTTTTTTTATTTTATCGTTGTCATAACCTTGAAACTGGGAAGAAATCAAAAAGAATAATATATCAAAAAACGTAGTTATAAATGCTCAGAGCTTTGACAATCAATAACCCCAAATAGAAGCATCATAATAAATATGATTACGAAAAACTCATTACCGCTTGCTTGGTGACACAGCTTAGGGAGCGGATGGACACTAATTCCCTCGCTTGTACCTTACTAGTTGGATCAAGCCTAGGTATCCGAGCAGTTTTTGATAGTTATTCAACCTGATGTTGGTCAAGATCAAGATAATTGTATTGTATTTTGTTTTCAATTAGATGAATTTCCAAAAATATACTGAATATACTAGCCAACATTGATCTTAATGAACAAAATATTCATCAATGCATTTTTAAAATATTTTCATGTCATGTCATATTCTTCTTTACATTGAAATATGATCATTTCATGTTATAACATCAACAATTGAAACTGAATAAATTTGACTTCAATTCATTCATTCAGAATTCAAAAAGGTACTCATAAATTATTTTCTTTCATATCTATACAAAATTCTCCATGACTTTTAATGATGGGAGCATAAAACTCTCAAAAACAAATTAAACAAAATAGTAAATATTTCGAAACAACTCACCGCTCCAGGAGGATTAGCTATTCCTTGCAAAAGAGCCCCAACCAAACCACCGACAAATGAGCCTATATCAGATCCACCTCCACCTTCTCCTCCCTAAATAAAATATTCTTTATTAGATGAAAACCAATAATCTAATGTGAAAACAGTGAACTATTCGAGAGTATTGAATTCCTCGAATCTTTCGATATACGGGATCTAATTCTGAGAAACTCACCCCGAAGAAACCTCTCAAAAGTTCAGTTACTCCCGAGAAGTCGAAAGTGCCATCAGGATTTTGCTGAAAAATATCAGAAACGATTTGTAGAATCCCTCGCGATTGAAATCGTTACTTACAGTGCTGAGGCTCCCTAACAATCCTGTTATGGCTTCGACGTCTATACCACCATCAGGCTGAAAAAAACACTTACTCAGATATACATTCACAGAGGTTTTCAAGGTTTATAAGTTTTTCGATCTGAAATTTTCCTGATAGCAGAATATCTGTTTTGAATCAAATCTGCTGATGATAAAAAGCTAACATAACTACTCAATGTGTTTTTCTATTTTCCAGTCATGTCAAAACGATCATTTCAAAACCATGGACTAAAAGTTCAATGTGCAGAATTGCACATTTTTTCATATTCGAAAAGTTTGGATGAACTTTGGGGAATTATTTACTCACAAGTTTTCAAATTGAATGGAAGGAATTCAGAAGGATAAAAACGATTGAGTTTTGTCTTAACCAACATGGTTTTTTCTTAATATGTCAATTTTAAGTTTTCCTGATTAGTCATCTCTACGGTATAGGTTTTCTGTTAAATGTAAATTTTAATAAGTTTTCTACTCTTCATTTTCCTACTGTGTCAATGAACACGAATTGTTTTCAAAACAGCATCATGGCTTCGTTCAGGGTGCTTAAATCATAACTGAAGTGCTTCAATAGCTGAAAAGCAGCTTCGGACAAGAAGGAGACGAGAGATAGACTAGTACTTAATGAATTCCCTGGTTATATTTTTTTTGTCTGACCTAAGATTCTGTGTGCGTAAAGGGTGTTTTCGACTGAAAGAGTTGTGCAGACTGGCGTACCCCAGAGATCGGTTCACGGGCCATTTTCATATTTCAATAACTCTCATATTATACGGTATGACTGAGCTTTTTATACTGACGACATGAAAAGGTTTAATAAGGCACTCATAACATAAACTCTACAGGAGAATCTAGATGCAAGACCTCAATTCTGTTGTCCCACATCTAAGAGGAAATAACCCACATGGGAGATTTATGCAGGCTGGACTTCTTTTGGATATTATACTATCCCATAAAGACCTGGGTATGATCTTAGATCATATTATAGAGCTTATGAAAAAGGCCAAATTTGTTGTATTGTAGAAACTATATAACACTACATAATCAAATGAAATCGGAACTATAACTCGAAAGTTTCCTCGAAAAAAACCACGCTCACTTTATTCTGATTAATGGTTCAACAAGTTAATATTCAGCTTAATAAATGTAGAATTCCAATTCTAGTCACTTGCAATTGAATTAAGAGTAAATAATTTAATTATTTATTGTAGCGTAGCAAATGAGGCTTTGATCAATATCTATGATTGTTTGATATTCATTATTGAAACAAGTTTAATGTCGATAAAGTAACTAAAATTTGCTCCGAATAATGTGTTCCTGTAATTCTGTAGATATCGTTGACTTACAATCTTTTGGAATATTTCTTCAGTTCAGGAACATCTGATTAGATGTTTGAATTGACGCATGCGTTGATAGCCAATGACAATGCAATAATTTGTTTTTGCAGTTTATCCCATTATTGTTATTCTGGTTATCATCGAAATATTCAGAATGTAATTTGGGGTCGAAAAAAGAGGTGCTCCTTGCTTAAAAATCAAATTGAACTGAGAAGTGTTTATAATGGTGATAGAAATATCGAGAAACACATAGCATATTTCTTCACATGAAAAGCATGAGATGATTTTATTTAATTTTATCTAATAATTATATTTCGCTCACAAATCAAATAATGCACCCCTCATTTTTTACACCACTTAATAAATTGCTGGGTGGATATTTTCATTTCTATTTGAAAATTTTTGAATCCTTCCAAATATTTTGTTAATATTCAGTTCCATTTGCTGGTTTTTCTCATTCGTTGAACAGAAGTTTTCTGTTTTTTTTTTTCTGAAACCCTCACAAACAACGGTTTAATGAACGCGGATGTGAAAATCGTAAATATATTGTGGTTTTTCTTTTCAACATTGAATAGAATCATGAGCATCAAGAAATAACTCACCCGCAAAATACCTCCCAAAAGGGCTCCAATCAAACCGGATATCATATTTCCTTCCTCCTCGTCACTCTCTTCTTCCTCCTGTGCCTCCAACTGAACCCCGAGCTGGCTTTCAGATCTCGAAGAGTTCTTGACTTCCTGTCTCGATGTCCTGTTCATAAGAAGGATGCCATTCTCTGTGTCGTTTATAGGATCAAGTATTGGATCTGTGTAATTTTCCATTGTTATAAGAACTGACGAATTGTGGGCATTTGCAGGATATGATGAGGTAAACTCATCTGGGGATAACGTTGAAATCTAAGGAAAAAGTAGTAGTGAATTCATTTACGAATTTCAAGACATTTCTGGATGTTTCATAGTTTTGGATGATCATATATGTCATAATGTGAAAATTTGTGTTAAGTCTTTTATTTTCCGTTTGCTAATTGTTTCAGCAAATGTCAGTACTTTTCGAAATTTCTGAAAAATTCAAGAGGATTTATTCAGGAACGTTTGAGTGTGGTCTTTTCCTATTAAATAGAGATGTGATGAAGTTTACTTTTAGAGAGTGGCCAATCTTTTTATGAAGTATTGTAAATAAGTTCTCGTCCTCCCCATATGGTAAACAACGCATTTGGGCACTGCTACTAAAACAGTAACTGAAAAGGTATCGATTACCTGTAAGCTAACCGTAACTACCCTTGGGTAGTGATAATTTATACCGTATATTGATATTAATAAAACAATTATTACATTCAGAAACATCATCAAAAAAATTCGGATAAATGTTTTCTTGGATCTTGAAAATTTGTATTTATTGATGTGAAATCTTTCATTTCTCCATATCTAACATTTCTTCTGTTATTTTGGAAGACTGCTGGCTTCGTAACATTGTTTAATATTTTATTTGTTTCTCATTCGTAAACGTCAGTTTGCAAAAACACAATATTAATCAAGAAAGTTTATTTTATCAAGTCACTAACTTGTAAAACTGACAGTTAACTTGCAAAATTTTTTCAAGGTAGTAGTATGAATTACATTAGAAAATTTTGATTTATCGTCATATATATTGAAAATCATGGCACAATTGTTATTTCCAGTAACACAGATTTTTGATAATGAGAGAGTTGATACTGATGATGATGAACCATCTGTTGACTCAGAAACTCGAAGACTGCAGAGCATTTGTTCTCTCCTTACTACCAAATAATTTTCTAGACATCTCGATTTTTTGTTGACCGAATCATCGACATAACTCATCGCAATTTCGGACCTCTTTTACCCTCCTGCACGCTTTAGTGCTAAAATATCTCCACCCGAATCCGCAACCATAGTGGCTCCAGTTCTACGAAAAGAGTGGCCGGTGTATAACTCTGGGTCTTTCAAAGCTAAATATTTCGCTATTTGCTTTGGAACATGACCAATAGTATGCTCGCCAGCCTTGAAAGAAATGCACTTTCCATGTGGGTATGTCAAAAAAAATCTGAGGCTTTCTGTTCCAGGAGGCCGAAGATTTACATATTTTCTGTATAACATGCAGGGCTTGAAACTGCAGCCATCATCGGTTATGTTGAATCTTCTTGTTGTTGAATATTTGGTTTGCCACAATGTCATAATAACGTATTTTTCCATATCTTCCACATCATTCATGTTTAAGGAGAGAATTTCGTCACATCGACAACAACCAAAAATCCTAAATATTGTTACATTAGGAGCATTGGAAAGATATTGTTCAGCCTCTTCTCTATAACTCAACAGGGTCATTTTCTTTCATTTCCAAGCAGCTTTTCAGCATAAACCATTTTGCTCATAAAGTATTAGGGTTGAATCTAGCTGATAGTTGATTCCAGTAGACCAGCAAAACATCTACAGTTACCCGAATCACACTATTTTTGTTTTGCCACTTTTTGAAGTCGTCGTATTCTCGCTCGTACCTTGAAGCTGATTCTGCAGGTAATGAACTTGATGCTACTGCTGGCTCTCTCAATAATTTCTTAAAGTACATTCATTTTCGCTCTTGCCAAAACAAATGTAAAGAAAAATAAACAGACTGTTCATGGCAACGCTTCCATAGCTTACGACATTTGCGACAAATTATGGAGATTTTTTTGAAATTAATCTAACCTTTTTACAAATAAAATATGAAACAATACACCCAAGGTAACGGGTTTTATTGGCTCAAGAAGGTAACTCCGTTTTTCAATGTTGATGTTCTGCGCTACATATTTTTTCTGTAATAGTTGCAGATTTCCACAACAACAAGAAAGCTAAGACATCAACTCCAGTTTTCGCTAATCAAGTAGCGGAAGTTCTACTTAGAGAGTGTCCAGAATATTGCTTAAAGGTCCCAAACTTTAGAATCGAAGTTTTCCGACAGGCTGGTCGGTTTCCATTTTGATAGCGCATGTATTAGCGAGGACTAAAATTCGGCGTGTATATATCGATATAATTTCGAATTATTTCGGTGTCGGGCTCTTTCTCCAAAATTGTGCAATTACTTCCGATAAGCGTCATGACCTCTATTTTCGTTCGATACCGGGTGAAATATGTCACCATGTACACCATGATAAGGGCCGATTCTGTCATTAAAGAGAGGGTAAGGTAGGTTCTTTTCATTATTTGAAGAACAAAACATAGGCTGAAGAGAAAAAATTTATAGTTTTTTGTCCAAAACGCTAAAGAAATGTCTTCGATTCGAACTGTTCTAACCTTTTCCTGATGTTCATCTATGTCTTCATATATTCTTCGAAAGCTCTGAACACTTTGAACGACACTTTTTCAATCGAACAATATCATTGAGATTGCAGAGAGGATCACTCATACAAGGAAAGTATTTCTTATAACAGATTGAATTTTTATACAGTTCTTGATGGATGACATGAGAGAGAGGAATTTTTTTAAGACCTATTTTGTAACGCAAACGAAAAATCTCATGAATATAAAAATGTTGCGAAGTTTCCAAGAAAAATAGTCACATTATTTGAGTCTTGCTGAACCAGGGAAATACACTAGATACCGCTTTGGAAGAAAGCCAGCCACAATACTTGCTACTGCTTCAATGCTAGGAGGATGGAGGTTCAACATAGTAGTCGAAGGACATGTAGATTGTTTTATTGAAAATCAGTCCAAATCGTCTTCTTTGCTCTCAGGACCTTCTTCATCCCCTGATATATCCTGTTACCAAATTTTCCAAACCATAGGACAATAACTGAAAAGCAGCGAGCGATACGTTGCATTTCAAGAACTAGTGGTACCGTAAAAATAGTTTTATCTATTTCAATCGACCTCCATGAGCAAACAAAAGGAGGTAACTGTTAATTAAGTGATGAGATAGCTCAGTTCTATTTGATTGGAATTCAATTCATTTGCTATCTTTGTGTTGTATATTCTGAAATGGAATTAAATGTCCAACAGTTCTGCGCCTCCAAAAAGAAACAAAACGTTTCATTACATATAATGATAACAAATGATTTAATTCACGTAACATCATAAAATTTGATGTGAACTTCACCTCCAGGTTATTTTGATTAATTTCTTTGCAAGCTTATACGTTCCAAAATTGAGATTATTCTTTTCTTGATTATTTTTTTCTTTTTGAATATAATTCGGCTTAAATTCAATGAACCAATGAAAAACTGGCCCTAAGTCCACTCGACATCGCAATAAAACGATCGAGAACTAAGGGGCTGTTAATAGTGAATCGTGAATCATATTTTTCCTCAACGTTCACCTACAATTTTCATCACGAATAATTATTTCATTATGGTTAAGTTAACCATGAACCTTCACCAGACCTTCACTCAAACTGTTTTTTGTGAGCAATTATTGGATTTGATTACTTCACATTGTTGATACCCATTTTTATGAAATAAAATCCGCTTTTTTTCACAGATTCGATTGACCTGAAAATGAAAGTCTATGCTAATTTTCATATCGGCTTTTGCCATTAATATGGATTGAATTAATTGTCGATGTTGCGAAAGACTGAAATTTATGTGGCCTTTTCATGAATGGCTTTTGTTGCGGAAGTTGATGTCTACTGATAGAATTATCGTTCACTTTGAGCACTTTGTACTGCTGTAACAGTAAGAAGTTAAGTCTGTTGTCATACAAAAAGTTTCCTCAAGGTTATTTGGGGAAAACTTTACCAACGATTTTGGAAAAATTGTTTCCTACTTACTGGAGCTTTTAATACATTTTATTCATCTACATTCATAAAAACGCTTTCTCAACAAGGTTTTTGTAATATCACCAACCCTTCAAACGTACATTCCCTTTAATGTTTAGTATTAATTTTGTTACCGTGCTTTGTGAATCATTAAATATGGGGAAGCACCAAGATGAAATTATTTGAATAACGTATAATCGCTCAATACCTCGTTTTAAAAATATCTGATTTTCATGAAATTTTGTTTTTGCGGAATAATATTTGAAAACTTTGAATTTTGGTAATTTTCTGTTTCATTAGAAAAACATTGTCTGGTTGTTTCAAGATTAACAATCGGTTCTTTTCTTCGAATATATCTAAACTTCTGTGACCTATGACGTGGGATAATATTATCCTATGATGGGTGATGATAATAATTAATAACATAATGAATGTATTATATGCCTTTTATACTATTCATGAATTCATGGAAATAGTTTTCTAATTGATCTGTTCATCTTATGTTCATGTTCAAATTAAGTTTTACATAATTGTTATATAATTAGGTTTCTAATGTGTTATTATTAAGGTTTTTTTTTTGACGTGCTCTAAGCGCACTATACGGGTAATTATGTACTGTGTATATTTCAGAGCGAATAAAGTTATTCTATTCTATTCTATTTTTCTATGCGTGAACCATACTAGTAACCAATAGTGAAACTTCTTTGCATTTATACACAGACAATCTACAATGAAATATAGCTGAATAACTCGCGAACGAATCAGAAAACAGGTTTTTTTAATAGTTTTGGAACGAATAAAATTCTTGTAATTTAGTGAGGAAGTTATTTTTTTATTTTTTTGAAAACGTAGTGCTTTTTTGCATAATTGATAGGCCATCATAATTCTTTTCCTGGAAGGGTATAGGTATGTATGTTATAATGGATGAATGATTTAATATAAATGATTACCCTTCCAAGAAACCACAACAGGAATTTTTTCAAATAACAATTTCATCTCTCGGTGTTCGCAATCATTCAGATGATAATATTTTCATTATTATATAAAATATAAATATGCATAAAAGTTCAATAATTTCAAGATTTCAGTTTATTCATAAAAACTTTCAGAAAGTTAAATTCAAAATTCAATAATTTCATCAAAATTCCTTGTATGAATTCTTTCAAAAATGTATTATTTATGAGTATTGACTAAAAACAAGCATGTGGGTGGATTGATAATTCAAAACCGTGGAACAGAAAAAGATTGAAAGAGGAGTAAAATTGGAATTTCAATCAGAAATAAAGTAATGGGGAGATGAATTGAAAAATGTAATAAGGGGGAGCGTCTATGGGAATATTATATGAAATACATAAAAATTGAGTGATGTGCAATTCATATATTTATGATTTGAAGTATAAACCAGGCAGTAGACAATATCAAAAGTTCATCGTCTCAGTGAGAGGAATTTCAACATACTCGAAAATTCAGCCCGAGAACTAGATTCGTTAATGGTCTACCAAAGACATTGAAATCATAGAAATTAATTATAAGTCTTTAGTTGGTATTATTCATTCGAGTTGAGTTTAGATGATTGAATTTTGCTCAAAATATACCGATCGGGTTTCTATAATGAGACATTAAAAGGAGAGATAGATGGTCCCGAAACACTTTTCTTTCCTTAGAGATTACGAGTACAATTGTTTCCGGTATTTGCATCTCCATTATCGTATGTACTCTAGCATTTACAAATATTGCTGTTCTTCAACGTCTTGAATTACAATATACCGGGGAGACCAAAAGACACTTCATTTAACAACATTTAAACAACGATGTCCATTCACCGCCTTTACAAACTTTTCAGATGAACTAGACCGAACTATTGAAAACAATTACCTGGAATGGTGTCTCAGTTGTAGCTACTTGCTGATAGCGGTTGAAGAAAACCTCTTCTCCTCCTTTATACCCCAGGAATGTAGAATATTCATCTCTGGAATAATCATTTTCTTTCGGCAGATAGTTATCGATGTCCTAAAAAAGTGATATACACTGTGTTAGCTTGTGCATATATATTTAATAGGCTTAGATTCAAAATTGGAAGAATGACATTTTCATCAAAACTATTACTGCTTTATATCAAATATGCTATTACGCATTGAAAAATATTGAAGAAAAATATCATAGCCCTTTCGATACTGGTACCTATTCTTTCTGACGACTTGTTGGAAGACATGAAGTGACAAATAATTTATGATATCAACTTATAATATAACTTGTTATATTCGAAAAAATTACAAACCTCTAACAAAAATTATTCCCCTTAAATCACCCATCCGGAAAAAATCGACCTACTTCATGAGGATACATAGACATCATCGAAAAATTTACACACTAATTCTGTGAAGTGGAAAAAAACTAGTATGAAAAAATTTATTTCATCATTGATAATCAGTTTCAGGATCAGAAGAATGCTGTTTGTTTCATGTTTGGTAATATTGCGCACTTTCGGAAAAGTAAAACGTCCGTGGAAAAGCCAGTGATAAAATGACGAGTACGAATTTAAATTTAGGTAGGTATTCACACGGAACTGAGATTTATGTAATAGGAAGCAACGGTTTACATCACAAGTGGTCCAAGTAATATACGTTTTGCAAAACCACTTGATGTTAACTTCAATAGAGTAAAGCGCGAAGGTGAAATAATAAGTTGAATGTACTGAAACAAGTCCAAAAAATATTAAATCACTAATTCTGGATTAACCAACCATTCAGGATGTGGTTGTGGAGATTATTCCTGACAGTATTTTTAGCGAACTATAATAAATAACATACTCCCGTTCTATGTCTTTGAGTTTTGTTAATCCTCTCCGTCTCCTAGAAAATTATTATCCTGTCCAAAAACTTACGCAAGCCTGAATCAGATCGACAATTAACACAGAATTGATGTGTTATCATAATTCGGACCATGATCAGCTAATGCACAAGTTTTGATGTTCCATCTAGAATAACTTATGTGGGATGTTATTCTTTGCGATCGAGTAATTTTTGTTTTTTTTAATATACTCTACTTTACCACAGTCATGATTTTAAATAAGATATACTGCATTTCGTTTTCTATAAGTAGGTATAGATTTTTTCAGTTAGTAAAGTAATTTCGAATCATATCTACCGATATAACATATAACATTTATGAAATATTCTGTATGTTTTTAGCATTATCTCATGATTTGATTTATTCGAATTTTTATTGACGCTAACGTAATATTTGTAAATAAAGAAACAACATCTGCTTAAAATACGACATAAATATCAAGTAATTAAAAATCATTATTGAAATCGGCAATTTGAAAAAAAAATGTTTTCCGCTTGCAGTAGGTATTCTTTTGGGAATTTTGACAATCTGGTACCGGGGTTACCAATCGGAGATATAAGAGAGTTATCGAATTGCAAATAGTGGCCTGACTTGAATAAAGTTTCCCTTATGTTAACATTTACGCATTCGCAAAAGATTTTAAGGTGGCCTGTAATAAAATACTGGCTTCCTGTACTTAACTTAAATAAGGGACAGCCGCATTTGAATAAGAGATCCCTTATTTCGACTGTTCTTGCAATCTTCTAGGTCAAACAGCCTCGCATAACTCTCACAATGAAGGAAATGTGATAATACGGTTGACAAAAAATAAACCGTTTCGATTGCTCAAATATCCGACCATAATAGGTCGTCAATTTCATTTTTCATTTTGTGTTGCTCCTTCAGAGGATTAAATTTGGACTTTTGAAAATATCCTACTATTAACAGAAAGAGAATACGTTGATGATAATGAAATTAACATGTACAGAATCAATAGACTGCAAAAGAATAAATGAACTATGCATACAAAATGCTGCTGAATGTTTTGTAATTTCTGTAATTTTTATTCGAAAGAAGGTTATGAAAAATTTGAATTGAATAATTTTTTTCTATATCACTATCGTAATGAATTCATAACAGTACTGAAATTTGCACTGACAGTACTGAAATCACTACAGGATTGTTTTCAGTTATTATTTCGTTTTGAATTTGTCAGGACTGAACTCCAATTTTCAAATCAAATTACTCGAAATTTCACAATCTGTCAAATTGAGTAAGTCACGCCAACTACTAAAATGCAAAACAAAAATAACTGATTCAAATTTTTATTAGAATTTTTTTGATATTTCACAAAACTGAAATACAAAAAATAACCTCTAACACTCGTTGAAGAATACAATTCCAACATTCATGCTTTGAAATTTCTCATTCTACAACTTATTTTAGAATATACTTTTATAGCATAGATACCTATGCAGACTCATGTACTTTCAATTGTATCAATTGCTTGCTATTTGAGATACTAATATTCTTCTGATAATTTGAATGAGCGAAATTATACCTTCCTAAATGTTGCCAGATTTCTGAAATAATATAAATTAAAATTTTGACCGTAGACTGGGAGAGTGAAACGGCGAAATAGTATTTTCAGGGTTGTTACCCTTCATAAGAGCAGCATGATTCTCCAACTTCACAGTCACAATTCGAAAAACAATATCTATGTATCATTAGTGGTAAGCTTATCCTTAGAGAGTGAACGTATTCTCTCATTGCAATTCTACCAATCAATAAATAATCTAGTTCAGACAGTGAAGATCATATCTATGACATCACCGCAAACGGAATGATGCATTGATACACTCCTAATTTTCTTATGTTATATTTGAATGAGGAGGAGTTTTGGGCTGACATCAACAGTAGCTCACCCAGAGGGAGGAGCCGTGAGGCTGCAGAACCCCCAAGATTCACTTTTGTTAAGTCAAAATTTAAATTTTCGAACATGCGTCAAAGATGCATGTTGGCCTTCAATTGCAAAAATGTATCCTGGAGATCTTGAATGGGAAAAGGAGAACATTTTCTGGAGAGAGTATCTATAAAATGTTCAAATTACTAGAAGTGGCACAAAAATATGCCCAGAATACAATCATTGATGTTTTCGTCGGATAATGAAAATATCATTGAAAGAAAAATGTTATTCAACGAGAACAGAAAAGAACAATTCCGAAAGATCGAGAGCAGGTTGAAGAATTGGACTGAAATCTTCTACATTGGACATTGTATCTTACATTGTGAGATAAGAGAAACAAGAACAAATTTGAAGAAAATTTGAAAAAAGTCTTCCTCGCCTTATAATAAAGATGTGCTATGAGTTAAATAATTAATGAACCAACATGGAGAAAATGAAACAAAAATTATCTGTGAAAATGAAAATTATCACACCGATACAGAACCATACTACGATAAAGGATGAAACAAACATAAATGTGAATACCAAAAATTAAGAACACACTTAACCATTAAGACGAAGCTCCCTAAGTTGATATTTCATCGTCTTTTTCTCTCAATGGTGTTCAAGTTTATTTTATGTAATCGTATCTAGGAGTCGTTTTGCACCAAGCATCGCAAATTTCAATTCAACAACTATACGAAGCTATCTTATTCTGAATAACTCACAGTCTCCTCTGAGTTTATTGTAAATTTGAAACGTCAGGAACCTCGAAGAAATCTCCCCATCTTTCATCAACGACTATTTATGGAAAATAGAGATGTCCTTCATTGTTCAAATGTTGCGGCGCATTTTTGTGAATCAACACAATACTACACTTCACGAGTCCATGGGATTTTTCGCTGATGTGTTTTTTTCTATTTTTTATATTATCTTAAGTATGGTCCCCAAACCTCAGAGAATACGATCTGAAACGCAAACTCTATTGTTTGGATTGTATTGATATTATATGATAAATGGTTTCGAAATTACATAAATATGATCAGTTCAAGTAATAAATACAATATCTGCTTTACTGTTTTCATCAACAACTATTTATGGAAAATAGAGATGTCCTTCATTGTTCAAATGTTGCGGCGCATTTTGGTGAATAAACACAATAACTACTACACTTCACGGGGATATGGGATTTTTTGCTAATGTGTTTATTTCTATCTTTTATATTATCTTAAGCATGGTCCCCAAACCTCAACCAATACAATCTGAAACGCAACTCTATTGTTTGGATTGTATTAATATTATATTGTCAGATAATTGATTTCGAAATTACATAAATATGATCAGTTCAAGCAATAAATACAATATCTGCTTTTCTGATTTTCATCTGCGTACCCACCATTCAATTATATCGTCAATTTACCTGAATTGGAGAATTCTCAGCGATATTGCTGAGGAAACGTAAAGGTGAAGAACAAATAATTCCGAAAATAGAAGGCAATACTATCAAATTTGACTTCATATTTCTCATCACAGAAACAGACACTCCGGAACAAAACAAAAAATACTCATGCCAAGAAGCACACTGATAACTTTTCTTACAATGAATGCACCTGTAGAACCAATGAAATCAGAACAAATACTGTCACAGTCATCAATACAAGAAAACCATTTTGCAATATCCCTCGAAATTGATGGTTACCATCACAATTCCCAGTGTTCAGAAAGAAATTTTCTCTAATATCGTACAAATTGTAGTCAGTCATGTATTTTCTTGCAAAACTGATCGTTTTTGTAAATGTCAACTGACTTGGAACACTGCAACCGTGTCCGTTTAATAACATGTAATTTTTTCATCCATGCACACATTAAGAAATGAAAGTATATTCGAAACTTTGGTATCGATTTCGTATTGTCATTAAATTGTAACATCTAGATAGAGTACACAGATTCTTTTAATCATTTGCATTTAAATGCTCAAATACAATGAGGTATCGTGAAAACAAGATGTGCTCATAATTTATATCACCTGAGACCAATGATTATATCAGTTTTGATGTGAACACAAATTTTGTAGTCGTCTTTCATTAGTTTTCATAAATTTGGGGAATCCTAGTTGACAAAGAAGTGCAATTTTCGATATCATAATGAGTTAATTTTATTAGCGAGAAATCTAATTCTATTTGGTGAAGTGGATAATTATCAGCCAACCGCATCAAAAGTAATGTTCAGGAATTTTTTTAGGTTTTTCTCTCCCGGTCTCTAGACCAGAAATCAATTGGAAACATTTTTCAAATAAAGAAAAGGAGGCTGCTACTGAAACTTTTGAATTAATTTTTTCGGAGCTAAATCTTTTCTGAAAACCGTTACCCAACAATGCCACAAGAAATCACACCTCGAACTAAAAAACTTTGTAACCGCCCTATGTCCACATTGCAAATTCATGAATATCTTAGGAATCGTGGATATTGTTTGATTCATCAATTGACCTTAGATAAGTAACAAATACTATGATAGTGAGTGTCATTGATCTATTTCATTTCAAAATTTCCTGTTATTAGTTCTTTTCTCAACAAATCTATCCAAATATGATCCACATTTCCAAAATGATAAAAGAGGGGAAGGCCCTTCTGCTCATATATACGTTATAAATTGAACCCCCCTACCGCCCATGACAATCCCTTCCAACTTTTAGAATAGGAAACACCTCATATACTGAATTGGTTGAGGCTTTCGCGGCCATCGTTCAATGTGACATGTTCTTTCGAGCATTTAGGCCGTCGTCGTAGATTAGTTCTCGACGTTTCGCCAGTTCGAGTGTCTGGCATCTTCAGGAGTTTATTTCAGGAGATGTTCTCACTGGACTGAACTGCCTGAGTGGCAGTTCTTCTTTCAAATGATTTTTTATGTGTGTCCTAATTTTTTTCTTGAAAACGCGTCTTTAGAGATATGGCAGATAAAAAGTTTTCATTTATATGCTCTGTATACTGATTCGATATGTAGGTACGACGGGAGAATTAACAGTTGATTTTCGGAAGTAATTGCACAAGTGCATCAAAATACAGATAATTTCGCATGACAGCGTGTTGTCCAAAAACTGGAGTTTTCCGAAGACAACACGCTGGAATACGGAATTATCAGGTCAGTTTGATCAGTATACCTTATTCGGGCAAATATCTCCCGAAATTGTTATGGATATGAACAATGCAATTATCGCTGGGGTCTTTCGTTTTCTACAATGCAGTTATCAGTACTCATTAAGAGTAGTTGAGAACACTGTTAATCTCAAAAGCTTGAGAAAATTGTCATAAAATTTTTGAGCACATTTCAATGTCTGACGGTTATTCGGATAGAAAATTGTCTGCTACTTATAGATAAAAAACAGAGTTTAAACAATCGTGACATTTCGAAATATATGAAACTTCAAAATAGAAATGAATCAACATGTGCCTATAGCAACGTCGAAAATAGCCCATGGTCTGTTTTCAGTATAATTTTGACATGATTGAGGAAATTGTTCATATGATACAAAATGAGGAAATTTGGTTGGTTATTGGAACTGTCGAAAAATTTTCGGAAGGTGGGAGACTGTGGTTTAGGAGGACTATTGTATCGAAGCCATGCTTGTGCAGAGTTTGTGTAACAGCAACTCATTCTTGGTAAATGCAGATAACAGTTTTTTCCTTCAGTATAAATTTTTCCACTTTTTCGACGAAACCTGATGAGGTAGCCTCAACAGGCTGTCCTGATCGGAGGTCACCTTCAAGCGACTCCTGACCACGTTTGAAGAGATTATGCCTTATAAATCATTGATCTACTAGGGCACTGTTTCCAACAGTTTTTCATTTCATTCAATCTGGTTTGAGCGTACTTTCTTTGAAGTCCACTGCATTTAGGTTGAAAAAGTCCCAAACTTCGGACCAATTCATACAAAAGGAAATGAGGGTATTTTCGGTAGGTCTCGATGTTTTGAATGAT
The DNA here is from genome assembly GCA_038502775.1 of Hippodamia convergens. Classification (NCBI taxonomy): domain Eukaryota; kingdom Metazoa; phylum Arthropoda; class Insecta; order Coleoptera; family Coccinellidae; genus Hippodamia; species Hippodamia convergens. The sequence continues at coordinate 42,780,861 of CM076614.1, forward strand.
GTCCCAAAAGTCCCCTAAGAGGAAGTGACCGCATAACATTTATCAACGCTGTAAAGGGCTAAAATCTTGCCGCAATTTGAATTTTCTTGAATATCTCGGTCCGTATCGAACATCAGGGCTAATCGTAAGCTGATAATATTTCCTAAAAAAAGTTTCCAGGTCATTTTTTAGTATAATCATTTCTTTCTGAGAAAAATTCGAGACAAAAGTCATACTCTACTCCATACACTAGCAGGTGCCTACAGGGTTGCATAAGTGGCATACGGAAGTATTTGTGCAGCGTGTACTAATGAGATATTATATGAAAAAATGAGTCCAAAATGGACCAATTCAATAATCCCCTTCCAATTGGATCTAAAATCATGTCGATTGCTCAGCATCAAATTTCTACGTGCAAATAGAATGCTTCCAATTAACTGTCAACACTCATGAGCTCGCGCAGGTTAGCGGCAGCCCCCCCGCCACTTCTGAGATTTTGATCCTCATATCGTTTTTGAGCAAAACGTATTGCTGATGTCACCTGCACCTTATCGTTTTTCCATAATAAACTAGCTTTCCCCCTACATTTTTCCAAGAAAAAACTACCTCCCTATTTCAAAATATCACAAACGTTTCAATTGAAAGCAAGATTATCACGAATCGGTTCGTTATATCAAACAATGACCTAGAACTTTTTTTATAGAAAATTTCATAAGCTATCTTATTGCTCTGATGTATTTCTGTCGTTAGTTCGATACGGATCGAAAATTCAAATTGAGGCAAGATTTTAGCCCTTTACAGCGTTGCCAAATGTAATGCGGTCACTCTCGCCTAGGGGACTTTCGGTACACCACTCCTCGTATATAGTGACGAATACTGATTCACCAAAGACCAAAACCTCTCTCTCTCTCTTTACTAAAAATAAATGATGAACAATTCATTCTTCATTTGATATATTTCGGAACATGAAGACTTACACTATCAACAAATGGAATTGAAAATTGGGTTGGACAATATTTCATAAAATGCTCTTGTCGAAAGAATAATTTTTTCCTAATCGTACAGGTGTCCAAGCGGTGATTTCGGGATTAACTCAGTAGCGAAAGATCAATATATGGGGAATTATTCTACCCGGTTGAGTGCGTTTATCAAATATGAGAGCCATATATATGGCCGCCGCAAAATAAAGAATAAAATCAGTAGAAAAAAAACATTGATCATCGGATATTGCCAATTGCGTCGCCTTGAGAGGGGGTGGGTTAAATACATGCTGAAAAGTGCAAATACCACTAATCTGACAAAAAGACAGAGGAGGGGTCCAAATTTGACATTCTCGAGAGTTACTAAATTTTTTTTATTTAAAAGAGAATAATTCAAGGATTACGGAAAACATATAATATGACGATTTCTTTAAGCCAAAGTAAAAGAAATTCGCGTGCATCTGCATGGGTTGTCGGAATACCTAGTAATTTTTGGTTCCTCCGTATATTCTATTTTATTCTTGTGTTATAAATGTTCAGTTTATCGTTAGGAGATGATTCTATTTCATTATTGTCTTAAAGCCGTCATAAAAAATCTGCGTTGTGTATTTGAAAAGCCCTTACAATCGTAGAGCCAGAATTCAAGAATTTTGAATGCACATATTGAAGGAAAAGAATGATAAAGTTTCGAAATGATCCAATGATCATTGGCGGTGGCGAAAATCCTTTTCTCCTCCTTGAATAACCCTGCCCTACGCCCAACCACATCATTCAAATGGTCAGATTAACCCATTTTTGTCATTAGAAGTACGTAGGTCATGTATACTATCTGAATTTGACACACCCGAATAAGTCCCTGTGGGAGTTTTATTTTTTTATTTTTAAAAGGCTTTGGCTATCGCCCAACCTATAACAGGGTGAACATTAGATACTTTTTTTTACATTTAAGCTTTGCAACCCAATAGGTTTCTATGACGCTCGAGTAAATCCAAATTTATCATCACGGGCTCCTTTACTATGAATATTTCGTATGAAGTCAAAAATAAATTTCAAATGTTCCCAATTTTGAGTGTATTCGAACTTCAAGAAAAAGCCTAGATGAATAGGTACCAGAGCCAATGAAGAAAGTTGCAAATATTTGTATATCCCGCCGAATCTGAAATAAAATGATATCCCTTTGTATCCCCAATAATGAACGAGTCTGGTAGAAAAAGTATTTGAAAGAGGACCAAACTCTCCAATACTCGATTAAATTGGGGATCATCTTTTTCATAACATTCGAGTGAAGCAAACTTCTCATGAGGAAAACCCCACAACTGTGTCACGCGAGAAACTCTGCAACATCGGTAACATCAGTAATTTCCAACCTCTTCTCTTTTCAACGGAACTGCTTTACTTTCTCTCACCTCCGCAGTGGGAGAACCGAAAAAAAACTGATCGATTGCATAACTATCGATCATTCAATTACCAGCATTCTGCTTCCAATTGGAAACTGCAGATCTGGGACAAAGCTGGTCCAAAAACAAACCGGCTCACCTTGTGACGAGATAGGGCAGCATTGAAAGTTAGTCAGTGTGTTAATTCAGTTTTATGGATACGCTTGCACTCATTTAATTGTTCAATTAGACAGCATTTGCGTGCATAACGAAGATAAAAATGTTTGTGGGATAGTGTGGAGATATGAAGCTTGGTACCTGTATTGAAGTAGCATGTCGAAGTTGATAAAATGTGTTGAGAAAATGCAGTTGGTTATAAGAATTGCATCTTCAACAGCTTGCAACACCTCTCAAAATGTAGCAATTGAGTTCAACACATTTTCAGTTATCAGTTTGACAACTTCGCAAACAGTAACAAAATCAGTTTGGGAAATTTCAATATCATATACTCGAAATATAAAAATACTGGTTCAACTACAAATAAAATTCAACTAGGTTATGGTGAGGAGCCGATAGAAATAGCTGTTCTCAAACATCTGAAATTCTCAAGAAATCTTTACTTGAACGACTCTCATTTCGATTGAAAAGTCCTCAAGGCCAAGAGCAATCTGTGCAATCTCGAAATTAGCGAGACTATACTCTCGAGTCGATTCGTTCTCGGCATACTTATTCGGGTAAGGAAATCTTTATTTTCTCTGGTCTTCATTTTGATTCACAAATTACTTCCCTCAAGGGAAGTAGGAGTATATGCGGCTTCAATACTAGTACTGAAATAATTTCGTGTAGTGGTGTTTTCGTCTCTTCTACTCCACGATATAAACAGGTGGTGTTATGAAGTATGCTTTCTATTTTTTCTTGACGAGAGTATTAAGATGATAGAGGTGCTCTTCAATATTGAATATTTCCAGTTTTTCGTGAACATCTTGTTACGACCTAAATGGTCGCTTTGAGTTCGATTCTAGGTTCGATTCTATTTTTCGTGAATTAATATTTCATTAGTTGTATATTTGGTTGATCAAAAGAACAAAATACAAGTTTCACTTGAATATATTACCTATTTTTATACAATGGCTGAAATTTAATGAGTTTATGATTATTGATAACAATTTTTAATCAATACTAGGTAGACTTAACTTAGGGCAGATTACAGATGATCTCCTTTCGTTCGGTACAACTTGAACACAGATTTGGCTCGATCCTCTGAATTGACGAATGATGATCTGGATTCTTTCCAATCCAAAACGATTATTTTTCTATTCATTGAATAAAAGAAAAGTCGACATTGTGAAATGGCGGAAGAGCTCTCTCGTTTTTCGATCAAAATTTAAATGCTATCAACTTACCGATCTTTCCGATAATTGGATCCGCTAATCAGCGATTCATTTCAGAACTAAATACTGCTCAGAATATAAATATAAATTTGCTCTGCAATTCCGTTTTCAAACGACTAGCTCAAATCAAAATGGCTATCAGAGACAAATTCGTCAATTGTTACTGCGGCGAAATAAGATTTGAAAAAGAGCACGTTTTCGGTTGTTGTCTAGTTTTATTTTTCTTATCGAAATTTTTTTTTGATCGAAACAATTATGTTCCTTCCATCCGACACCTGGGGCTCTGCTGACTTGGTTTACGCATATTAAATTCTCATTGGCGTACCAATGCCTAGAAAAAGTACAACAATCTCCAAATAAAAGGATAGGAATTTTGTGCCTCCAGATGTTTTTCCTGAGCTCTTGTGTTATACACCAATTGTATGGTCCTCGGTTGGATTAACCTAAGCAAATATTTTGTTCTCTCATTTCTTGCTCCTTGATGTCTTCATGATCGCAATCATTTCATTAATTCAAAGTGAATTTCAAATTCCATGTTTTTAAAAATTTATAACGATTCAGCTTATAAATGTTTGAATGGAAGTATAATTGTATTTATTATTTTCAAACTGATTTCTATTTCTGAATGATGTCTCGTTACATTTTGTAATTTTCTCTCATCATCGTTACTCATTATGAATTGGAATTCCATATTTGAAATTTTGTATTTAATTGTATTCAATATGTGCCTAGCTCTGACGGTGTATGCGAGCAAGCATGAAATACCGCTCGTCTAATGGCAGATTTACACTAATAAAATAAAATATATAACCCGTAATGTAATGCAAGTTCATCGTTTGGATCGTTAGGCGTGATTGTTCTAGTGCCTTTCAAACGAAAGAATTCGCATTACATTACGTGTTACATTACACCAGTCTGAACCAGGCTTGAGGCTCTGGGCACGAGGCTACAGGGGGCCGCCTTGCCACTTGGGTGATGTTAGAAAAAAAATTGTACTCTCAAAATGGGTAGTTTCATAAAACTTTTCAAAATGGCCGAGATTCTCCCTATTAGTAAAGCTCCACTACATTTTTAATGTATCTGACATTTTTCATCGATATAGAGAATTTCTTGAAGGTTGTTGTTCAAGGTTAGCCATAAAACTCCAATTTTGGAGCCACCACAAGTTAAGTGGTACTTGAACACTGATTTATCTCCTTGAGCTCAGGACCGAAATAAAGGTTTATTCACACCTTAGAGTAACGAGAACTGACGACGACTGCCGTCACGGATCCAACCGAGTACAACAGTGAAAAATATTTTTCTAATTCACACTTTATAGAGGCAGTGTGAGCCTATAACATCTAGATACCAGCTGGAAGGGGAGATGAATTTCTCAATAGAAGAACTTGCCTTAACTCTGTTGCTCTTAGACGATCAGGAGAAGTATTGGATACATCGGATACGGAACGTTCGGAAAAATATGGAAAATTTTCTAGATCTAACAAAGTATATGAGTAAGAGTGCTTCATCTGATTTGCTATGCGCAGATTAAACAACGAAAGGCTTATGTACAAACAGTTCATGTTTTATTGGCGACATTTGTAGACTGTCTATGTTATTTCACTCAACTCGAAAACCATCACGAGGAGTGAAAATTCTGGTATTTATGAAAGTTCAAACTGATCTACTTGTTTCTGGGTTTTTGTTTCAGGAAAGAGGGGTCACCAGAAATCTTGAATGGAAACAATCGGAACATCGATTTCTTTGAACTGTTTTCATAACATTCTCAATCAAATTACGAATCTTGATTCAAATTGAGTGAATATAAACATCACATGGATATTGAAAAATTCACAGCAATAATAACTGTTCACAAAAATGTCGAATCACGCAAAAGCAAATAAGAATAAGTCCTGAATAGATGTGTTTAGAGGAGAAAACTTTTACCATCCCAATTGAAAAAAGGAAATAATCGAACCAAGATCGAAAGAGCAACAAAAAAAGTGTATGGATTCATCCATACTATTTTTTTTTCGTTTTTTCATATTATCCCCTGTATCACAAAACAATTTCTCATTGCATCAGATGCAAAGTGAAATATGTCCATTGATTAATCGATGAAATTATCATTTTCATAATGAATGTCTGGCATGTAAATGCCGACACAGAAAGTGCACCGAAACTACCCGTCTTCGCCTATTTGTTTACTTGGAAATTTTCCCAGCACTCCACTCTCCGAGACTGCAGTCGTTCGCCTTTCGTAGTCCTCGTCACTTTGATTAATGAATGGATAAGATTTATTGGACATAACCCTCTGAAACTGAAATGAACCGTAGACAGCTGTTTCGGGCTTTCGGCCCTCATCAGTACGGTGAGAAGTTGGTATTCGAAAACGCATAACGGAGTCAACACAAGGGAGCCAGCCGCACATTTGCGATTTCGGTTGGAAGACCCTGCATTCCAGGGCAACATCCAACGTCACCACGGAGGCAACTTTAGCCACCTGCGTGACATCCGAGTCCAGTAGAGAACCTCGTACACCCAAGTGATGTAGCCTCTTCAGGAGACGGCGATGCGGTACACATTTAATAACTCTTCTTTTTTTTTAATATTGAAATGAACGAATTATGAAAAAATAGGAGATTTCTTAACGGATAAATAAGCTACGAAATTAGTTCTAGAACAAACCTTCAATGAAATTGTTATCCTGAAACTTAAAGCACTAAAGAAGTCAGAATATTGGAAACGTTGTCTTTGAATGTAAACAAACTCACAACGTGGTTTCGTTGTTACACTTGTTTCTCTCACTACTAGAAAGGAAATAAAAAGATTTCATAATATTTTCCCTTTCTTCATAAAAATGTGCTGATTGGAGAATTGACAATAATTTCTGCAATAACAGATAAGCCGCCTGAAGAACAATACGTCAAATAAGCCACCTGAAGAACAATACGTCAAATAAGCCGCCGAGCCCCTAATAAAACGATCATATAAAAAACTCTGAAAAATAGGGTGGTAGTACAGGGTGTGATCTAGTGATATGTCGAATCGAATTAATGTAAACCTTTTATGTTTTTTGAACATAATTCAGGAATATTTCTCTATTTTTCGAGAATAATAACTGTACCTTCATTGTTTAGGTTTTGTTCGTTATATCATCAGAAGAATATCGCGAATTGGAAAGTTCAATAGTTTTTGGGGCCCCATTCAAAGCTTTTTTCTTGCTCGGGGGCCGCATAGTGCCGGGGCCCCCCCGCACTGCGGGGTCTGCGGGGCCCTCTGTACGCCACTGACGGGGAGTCAAATAAGTGAGCGGTTCCTTCTTATGACGTTGAATAGGTGACTCCGAGACTAGAAAGTTTTTTAGTTGCGTTAAAGTGCCACACTCGCTGGCACCTTCAAAAACTGTCCGGTGCTGGCGGCCAGGCCCTATTTTAATTCCAAAATAAAAATTATATCTATTAGTCAGGTCAACTTAAAAATGAAAATTACAAAAACTGACAGGGAGTCAAAGCTAGGGTTTACCATTACGAATGAAGTTTGGGAAGTCCCTTCCTATCCTATGTGTGTGTCGAAAGACATTCGGATTTTTCTCAAAAACAATAGGTTTTATCGAAAAAAATCAAAAGTTGGAGATCTTCAAGTTCCCACCAAAAATAGTTCCTATGATTTTTCTCTCAATAGTTATCAATCCTAAGATACCGAAATTCCAAGGGTCACGTCATATTTGATATGCCCATTAACTGATTTGTTCAGGTACAAAAAAATTCATTACAATATACCTGGATTACATAAAATTATACTCCCGGAAAACTTCAATCGCTGAAGTAAAGAAACATAGTGATTGCGATTAGAGGCCGCTTGCTACTACGCTAAATTCGGAATTGATTCAAGCTCTGAATCCTTAATAAGATGCGCACCCATAATAAATGCAAGATATTATGCGCACGCTTCTGATTTGCAAACTCAATGTAGTTCTGATGGAGATTCCTCCGTACTTTTCAATTACAATGTGGCGCTAGGCATTAATCAACTGACTGAGAATATACAGATTCAATCTGTACGCCCACCTGGTCTAGAAAAACCCATCAAAACTAATTCATGCAATTGCAAAAAACATTTTAGTGCCAGAAGTGGCTGCAAAAAAGTGGAGTTGCTGTGTTCTCGAGAGGGTACCAATTGCCAGTCTTGATCAAATGTTCAGTAAGGTACAATAGGAATAGACTCCTATAATTTCAATGAGAACAATCACTCATTTGAATCATTCATGAAGATTCAACAAGAGGAAGACGAAGACGGCGAAGAAATACGACTGTACAATTTCAAGCGTATGAATATTCAAATAAACCAAAATGAGGGGTAAACAAGGGAATCATCACCATCTAACAATATCAATACTAAAGTAATACTCAGGACTCGACAGGTTTTCTTCTCCTTAAATTATTCTGAAATTATCATGACAGTTAGTGTAGTAGGACTACAAATGTCTATGTTCAGTCCAGTAAATATAGACGATATTAAAAGGGGTGTTTGCTCGCAAAAGGTCGGATGTTATGTTTCTAACTTTTAATTAGTGTTTTGGTACCTCCGTAGTAGGAAACTAAAATCCAACGAAATTTTCACTGGAAAAACTTTTGGCGGCCTAGAAATCATGAAATATTAGGACTTTTTCAGTTTTTCGTTTATATATCACTAAGCAAGCCTCGCAGAGAAAAAATCATTTTCTCTCTGATTAAAGTGCATTGAATTCTGCGTCGAATAACATACAGGTTATGAAAATCGGCAAAGCTATCGGGGAAGAAATCATCCGTCAAAAATCGGGAATGTAAAAGATCTGTAACTCTGAAATGGTCATTCCCATCGAAGAAAGAGATGGAATGTACGTTGTACAGCATGAAACTTTGCTTCCAGAAAGCATCAGAAATTGAAAATCAACCCATAATCAAGGTACATACCGACAACTTTGTCGTTTTTCCTGAAAAAATTCAATGGGTTCGACGATTCTACGATCCTACTTGACTTTTTAAACCTCGAATTATATCCAAAAATAAGTGCAAAAATATCTCAAGGAGGTAGGAAGAGGAGTTTGAGCCAGCAACAAAAAAAATTTCGAGAGGTGTAATTTGGTATTACACAAATCATGGGGGTGTTGAAAAAAAATTGAAAATGTTAGAACATGTTGAATGAAAAATTCTTCAGAACAATTGTTCAATCTCCACTCTTTTGGAAGCTCTTCTTTTCCTATTGGAATGGGAAAAGATGACGGTATCATCTTCGCCATCAGATTCGAGAAGCTCTAGGAGTATTCGTAGATATTTTTGTCTTCGTGAAGTATCAGGATAAGGAGATAATTATCGCGTTCACTGCACAATAATAAGCAGAGATACATCCTAGTTGGCAAGCACTACTATTGGGTAGTAGTATGCCCCTAGATTGCTAATAAAAAATTGTCTGTATAATGTTTAAATTTCAAAATCCAAGCACAAACAAAAGCGGAGATAATGACCTAAGTTGAAATGGCCCAAATTTCTATTTTCACCTGTAACTCTAGAACGAAAGAAAAATAAAGGAAAGCAGTTGATGGCATAATTAGTTTCTCTGAAAAAGACATGTAATGTGACGTTCACAACCCTTTATCTCGTCAGGTCCAAAAGTTGTAGTTCATGTGTCACTAATTTTGCCCACCCTGTTTTTTCGTCGCCCCAGCGAGCACATCAATTTTTTTTAGCTTGAAAATATTTTGTGAGAGAAAAAAACCTTCCTAACTGCCAAGGAAAAAGTGATCGTTTTTTTTTTAAATTTTTTCATATTATTAAACTTGATATTAGCCAATCGACTTTTTTGAAAGGAAACGAAAAAAATGTGTGTAGTCAAGAATTTCAAATTCTTGACGCTTTCAGAATGAAGAATTTCGTGCTCTTCTTTTTTGACATCATGACTTTTTCGATTGGAATCTTCATTTTGGAGATACAACTTTTCAAATTGCCAAAAATGGATTTTTTGGAAAATATTAAAAAATGTTCGTTTTACAACGAGCGATTGTTTTTGAGAGTTTGAAATGATTCTGATGTTGCGTATGTCATGCGCTTCAATTTGAAGAAGAATAACTTTTTCTGTGCGAGGCTTTCTTAATGAGATATAAACAAAAAACTGAGAAAAGTCCAAAAATTTCGAGTTTTAGGCTCACATATGGATTCAGTTACCCCATTTATGATCATCAAAAGTGAAAATCAAAAACTTATACCATTAGTCAAGACTGAACATCAATCGTTCTCCTTGTAATGTAGAGAGCACACATCTTTGAGCCCATTGAACTTCAATAAAATAGATTTTTGCACAAACAACAGAAACCATCCACAATACTCTTATGCTTGTTCGTTCTTGAGCTGCACAAAGTTCATATTTTATCGAATGAACCGAATGCAATCATGAATTGTACCAAATTTCGAGTGATTGCATTTTACAATATTTATACTCTTAATTATTTCCGCATATGTCGACATAAATTAATTGAATAATTCGGAAACAGAATTATGGTTTCGGAAATATCCAATTCGAAATGGTGAAATTAACTCATTATGCTCCCAATTCTCACTGAACCTAACGAATTCATGTTTACGATCCATGCCGAAATTCGATCCGAGATTAGAGAGTGAAAATGGGAAAATTTTACCGAATTATTTTGACGTTTCTTTCTCCGGTCACTTGAGACTTATATGACATGACGGTGATGTACGTGAAGTTATTCGTTGCATAGTGAAAAAATTATTCGGCAATTATTTACGCTTGCTTCATTCAGACCCCATGAAAATGGAAAAACTTATGTGTATCAAGAGCCAATTATCTTGTTCACGTAATTACATTGGACTGTGATTTCCTTTCGGTCCAATACGGAAGGTAGACATGAAATCATGCATTCGGTTAACCACAAGACAGTCGAAATTTTTAGCGCCAACAAAAATAAACATATACCATTCTTGAGAAATAATGTATTTTTTGATACGAGATTGAGTTGAAAGTATAGTCCGGGATTGGCGCAGGATAAGCCGTTAACATCCAAAAGTTGAAGAAAACACAGAAAAATGTCGGAAATATCTAGGTCTTCCATAATATACAGTTCTCAAAAATCATCACTTGGATGGACGAACTAGATTGAAAAACCCTCCCAGTTGAAAGTATTTTATTTTGACTGAAAAAAGTTCTTCAGAACACCCCAAAAAAGCTTTTGGAAATAAGGGGTACTAATTGGTTTTTTGCTGAGTTTGATCGACGGTTTAGCTGTTTTGATCCTTTCTATTTTCATTACAGTAGAGACTCAATAATCCGGATCAATTATTGCTAGGGCTAATCCGGATTAATAAGAAATCCGGAATATCGTGTCTCACAATTTAGTAGAGATTCTATTCGAAAAAGGGTAAAAATGACTATGGGCTTTATTCTCTAAATCACAAAGCAAATATTTTATTGAGAATAATCAGAATTCAACGTTGTGTTTCAATTCTTTGAAGGACACAAAATATCCATTGTAATATACCCTAGAAGCACCCTGATTTTTTTTTCTAATTTCAACCGCTTTTTTTCGGGATTCTTAATTATAAAAAAAAATGAAATATTGTATCATAACAATTTTTTATAAAAGTACAATTTCCGTGGTTGTATACCTTGTGTACCACCATGCTCAGTGGCATAACAACAATATAGAAAGTTTCGATTTCAATAATTTATTTACATTATATTCACAAAAACAGTTTTTGAGTTCAGATACACTGCAGAGTTATCATACCGAGTCGGTGGTATTTGTTTCATTTTCGTACAAAAATAATTGTAACATATAGCGCCATATGCGAATTATATTTGTTTTTCATTTCTCGATTAATGAAAAGTTTATGTTTGTTAATTTGTACTAGTTTTTTGCGTTGTTTGTTGTGTATATATTTTTAAATCATCCTTGTCCCAATCGTTTCACTTTGGAGCTCTACAAGTTCCGGAGTTCGTCCATTATTTCATCTACGTCCTCGTCATCAGTAACCCCATCAACGGAATCAATACCAGATTCATCTCTCGAAAGTATCTGCTATCTGCATATAATTCAGCATGAAAATCTTCTTCAGACATATCCATTTATCTAAATGGCAATTCTTCATCCATTTTGGCGCTAAAACTAAATATGACCTAGTTACAGGGTGGTACAAATTTTGAATGCACATAAATTCATTCATCGTGAGAATTCAGTAAGAATAATCCAAATAAATGAAAAAGAATAACTGACTTGAATATTCCAAGGAGAAAATAATTGGTTAATATAATAAATACTATGCAATGAGCAAAAAAAAATCGGTACCGCCGTTTTCCGACTACGAGATCAACAAGTCACTGAAATTCGGTTTCAGAACCAATTGACCTGAAATTGGTCTTTGTTTATACTTTATATCAACCATATGCCTCGATGTATTCAAAGAAACCGTGGATCATGGAATGAACCTCCATGCAACTCTTGAAATAAAGATCAAATAGCTGGTCTATTTTATTCACCACCGTGCATCACATCACAGAAATATGTGGTACCTACCGGTACCATGCTCGAAAAAGTTAGCTTTGAAAGTAGAATAGTGTTTAATTATGAACAAAATAAAACACTTTACCATTGTGCACAATTATAAACCAAAACTGTTAAAGGAATTTTAAAGGTTTATATTAAAAAAACACACATTTGTATTATAACTTTAGAAATGATTGGAATGAAAGAAAATTTATGACGCCAATGAAATGTGCTAAAGAGGGTGATTGTTAAATATTTTTGTTTCATGTTTTGGGCACGAGTAATGAAAAAGGTTCATACCTTCTGTTCATTTCACGGCATTTTCCAATGTTCTATTCTAGCTCGAAAACGCTAGAACCATTATAAACTTTGGTTTTCACCAAATTAATTCTTTCATAAATGTGCCATTCATTTCGTTATAGCTTTCTGAGATCCCCTCACTAGTCAACAAAGTTGGGACATCCCATACAAGTAAAGGAGTGCTCTGTAGGTATACAAATTCATAGAAAATCTGTAACATCGAATAAAATCTTAATGATTAGAGCCAGACAAATCGAAAAAAAAATAAATTGATCGTTTATTTCCGTGAAAGGTATTGAAGTACAGAACATTTTCTCAGTTGCTACAACGCTGCATAGAAACATAGATTGATTGATAGATAGAGTTTTATGTTTTATTCAGTTCGAAGTTCATGGCCGAGTTCCCTCGGCAATGCATCTAATAGTTTATAGTTTCATACGAATACATAGCATTATTTTGTGCCAGAAACAACGTATGTGTAGAATACAGGTACTGGTCTACTTGCCTAGTTCTCACATTTTTGTTTCTGTGTTGCACAAATATCTCTTCATGCTGAATCAGAAACTTAAGCCAACCCTAGACATACAGACCTGCTATGGTCGTTTTACACGACTGCCTATACTTCATATTCATATTCATACATAATAGATCCGAAATACAACTTTTTTTGTTTTACACGGAGGCTACATTGAAGGAACTGTTTCCCCAACAAATAACACCATATGACAAATTCGATTGAAACCCCATGCTATTTGTGGCCCATATTGTTGAATTCAGTTAATTCAGTTTCTTATTTGAATAATTTATATGAATGTACATTGTACATCCCACGTTAACACACTATCTACATCACAAAGGATCTCTATCTTGTTGTATGAAAAATACAGAATCTGTCTTTTGGCCATTCAATAATTTGAGACTTTTTGTCATACACCAATTTTTAATATTTGAAAATTCATTATTGAAGTCTTCATGTACCTGCATTGAATAAGTTCTTAATAGTACAGGGTGTTTCACAACTCATCTAACAAATTTAAACCATATGTGCACTGTTACGAAACAAGTTGATTTGTCAAAAAAAAATCCCACAGATACTATAATAATACTGTTTAACAGTTTACTTTGTTATAAGAGCTTTGCGTATGCTAAACCAATGACCACAAACTCCTCATTAGTGTACACATGTGCCTTTTCATCAATAACTAACTGAAATCATAAATTCGCAAAATACTTTTTTTTAATTCACAAAAATCGACCACGATACAGATCAAATCTCATTTACACGTTCTTATCGGTATGAAAACACAAAAAATTTCGGGTATTTTGTTTTTGTCAGTTGTTTGCTACAACATTTTCCATAATAAACTATTGGGGCGGGTTCTGATATTACGATGATGAACGCAAAAAACAGATATTTATTTTTCAATTTATTATTAAAGCTCTGGTCTTAACTCAATTTCTGTAGGACTTTTATTACAGTTTTTTTGAGAAATCAACTTATTTCGTAACAGTGCATATGTGGTTAAAATTTTTCAGATAAGTTGTGAAACACCCTATATTTGTATCATCAACAAACATGACTATATTCAGTAATTGGTCAGTATTGTGAGGGTCATTTATATTCTCCATAAACGATGGATGCCCTGAAATGCCACCCTGAAGTACACCATCACTGATATCGTCATCCTTAGAAATCAGAATCGACATCCAGTGATACATACTATTTGGTTTATTCAATAATCTAATTTGATTATATATCGATATATATCGTCGGCCTGATTCTAAAACAAAGGACTTAGCTGGTTTACTAATTAGGCCGACGATATTCAAAAAAAGCCTTGAGGGAGAGAAATAGCCAGTTTCTATCAATTCTTAAATTGCTATACATGTACGTAATCTTTCTATTCCTGAGGTCATGTTGGACTGTGTAAGATATGTCATGTTTCTTGAACCGTTATTCATCGAACTATCTATGCATCAGTAGCTTCCCGTATCCTAATATTCTGCAACAGAAAGAAGGATTCAGGAAAATGTCTGATTTTTCAGAAAGTGGCATTTGTGATTTCGAATTGAGAAATGAAACCAAACAACATCCTGCGCATGGAATTAGTAGGTATAACCAAAGCCCGAAATCTCCTGAATTGAATTATATCAGTGGTTCTGCCCATATTGTTTAATATTTCCACGTTTGTTTGACGAAAAAAAAAAACATTTCCTTCAGCGTACCAACCAATATCCGCTGTAGAAACGATCAAATGAAATAGAAACGGAAGAATCACAGCTACACGCTAATTTGAAGCTATAAAATAATTATCGACAGCACAAGCTAAAACACAGGCGTTATAAAAAAACTCTGATATCAAAACCGCTCACGTACGTTGCACACCCGAAATTAGTGATGTGAAAACGATTTCTACGTCGAATTGAAACCCCGGAAGATCTTCAAGCCTCTCAAATAACATATCGATAAAGGCATGTCTCTAATTTGCCTGGGTGTTTGTTTCATAACAAATGGAATTATAATCTATGGCCACAAAAAGAAAAAATCAGTGCAAAGTTTGTGATGCCGTTCGGTATTAAATAGCCGGATTTGAGTTATGGAGAAAGTAGAGATTGAATGATTGCATTTTTTATCTGCCGGTGAATTCCAAGTGAGAGAATCGAATACTAACGATGAATTCGTAGGTTCGGCAATGTTGGCCACTGAATTATATTATGTCAAAGATAATCATATATATTTCATCCTAATTTCAAGGAATCAATTTATACTAAGGTACCTAACTGTCTGCCTTTGACAGGAGAAGAATTTTATTGCATAAATGAATATTCGTTCTATAGATTTTACAAATATTTACATTCACACAAAGAAGAAGTAATAAAAAAACATTAGAGCACCTAGGAAAATTGTAATTTTAGAATTCATCTGTCGTTCAAATGAAATCACTTCGAAGGATATGAAAATTTTACTGTACATAAAAAAGATAATATGCTTCGAATAAAATTCGAATGACGTTCATTCTCTTATTATTATTTGAGGATATTCAGATAATTGGATTTTTTTGACATATTTCCAATAGGAATAAACCTGTCTCCTACTACGATTCCGACCATGGCCAAGTATATCCTTTGTCCTTTCACCTCAATGACTAATCAAGTTCTTGCGGAAATATTTACATCTATTCGCAGAATCAGAGAACCAAATTAAATAATTACACAATCAATAATTTCTTCTTGGTTTTACCGGAGGAACGCAACATGTTGATTTCTGGGTAGAAAATTTATATAGATGCCCATAAATATTACCATGCCACTAAAGTTATAAATCCACAACTTTCATATGAACATTTTTTTCTATTTTCTAGGTAAACAATTACTTCAGGTCACAAATGTTGCCGATTAATCTCAGTGCAAAGACGGTCGAAGGCTTTGACGATCGAGGACGATTTTAACCCAAATAGACCTGAAATTTTTTTTCTTTCATTTCAATGAGAATTGTGTCAGATTATGGTTTAAATGGAGCCTTTTCATATTTTTCATCTTGATGTGTACTTATTTTTCACGAAAAGTTAAAATTTGTGGTGTTCTTTTAAAGGAACGGTAGGTTTTTGAGCTACTAAAATTCATTCTATGAAAAATGAACATTGAGTTATAATATGTTGTGATTATAGAAGCAATTTTTCGGATGTTATGCTATTTTATATTTAATACTCATAAAATATTGGTTTTTATGCCACACTTCACAATTTTTTAATTTTATTCTGGTAAACAATCAGATGGTCTACTCTGACCCATCTTGAAGATTGGTGTAAACTCTTTGATTGCTTAGATGGTCCTGTTTTTGTTGTTTTTCTATTAGTTTCCAGCAATCTTGTTGCGATGATAACTAGTCTAGTCTGTTACTTTTTCTGCGTTTTGAACAACCATGTCAGAGCAGTTTGCAAGAAGTGGGAAATACAATTTTTGTCCTTGTCGAAATACGATTCTAACTCATGTTTTTACGGGATTCAGTCATATATTCTAATGTTGCATGAGTTTTGGTTGGTCAATGATATTTTTTTTCTCATGGTGAATTATTATTACTTTGTTTGGTGCATAGAAATACGAATAAGAAATTAGTAGGCGCATAAGCAACATTATTGTTATTTCAGTTACAGAAAACTATTGAATTATGTACAGAAGAAAATTTTGCTATCAGGTGGTTCTGAAATCATATCCAGATTATCTGCATGATGTAGTATCTCATGCAGAGTCAGATTATTTTTCCAATAGGTATAACAATATATTCAGGTAATATAGTAGGTTATAATCCTACCATTCTGTTAAAAGAACGCCTTCATTTACGTAGCAAAAATTAGGATTTGAAATCATGGAGAAGATGAATTAGCCTCTTATATTATTCATCCGACCAAAAATATAATTATTTTATTCTCAAACGCGATGAAATAAATACATATGAAAAAATACACCACCGGACAAAATGAGGTATTGCAACAATTGATATATGAAGTTAACATGGCTTTAAAGTGAATTTGAATAAGGCTCAGAAAATATAGATTTATCGAAATTTGGTTGTGAATAAAATTATTAAAATACCTATTCAAACATAATTCCTATTATCTCGCAGTCTGAAAAATTTTGAACCGACAATTTTTTAAATTATAGAAATGTTCCTATGATAATTCATGAACTGATATCGGAGGCACAAATCGTCTGCAGAATAAGAAATCTTCGAACTATTGAAACAAGTTACTTTTGGAAGTCTCTGGAACTTCTTCAGACCCAGTCTTGGAATTTTCGGAATCATGGATTCTTGAAGGTGTCATGTGACATTTGTTAACACGAAACATAGACCTCTTCATTTCCCAAAATTATCCCATGTCAGATGATAGATAGCAAAAATCAACGATACTAAAATTTCTAGAATTTCTTTTCAAAAAGAAAGAAGCCCGTCATCTGATGGGGACTTGAAATCTTACATGAGATTGAAATTTTTTGGAACTGATTTCTTTCCGGAGTAGCGGGACAAATTTATAAAATGATGTAGCTTCGTTCTGGTTTGTTCAACAATTTTTTCCTATCGATCTTGTCGTGACCAATGCGTTTGATTTTACAGAAAAAATTAACTGAATTCAGGTAAGTAAAAGCATGTTTTTTATGACCGTCATAGTCTATGGTGCCGTATAGGCATGCGTTTCACTATATGGAAAAGTGAAATTTTTTTTGGGGATATAAGAAATGACATGCAATAATGTTTGCAAATCAACCGGCAATAGGGATCTCATTTATTCATTTTGTTTTTTATAGGGTCACTTGGAACAATGCCGAATGAATCCTAGCGGCGCATTGGCAGAAGGAACTATACCGAGTTTTCTAAGGTACTCTCAGCGAAGCCATTGAAAAAAATCATTCAACCTACAGAGAATTTTTCCAAAGATATAACATAATGAGATGTTTTTGAAACATAGATGAATTCAAAATAGTAATCATCGAAATGAATACCATTATCAATTCCCAGGCTCAGAGATCATTTCGATGATTACTATTTTGTTTAAAAAATGTTCTCGATGTGCCTTCGTAAAGGCAAAGAATTTTCTTTTTCATAATGAGATGTTCTTAAAAAAAAAATTAAAAAAAAAATTAGAAAAAAAAATATCAATTCATATGGTGATTAAACTCGTCTGTCTGAACACGTAGAAAATATTATTTCTGATGCAATTATTTTAGGAAGTCACTGGTCACTGGGATTTTACCGTGAGAAAAAGCAGGTATACAAGATCTGAAAAAACAAATAAAGGCTTTTTATAGTTAGTAAAGTGTCATTTTTGTCAACATTTTCGAATATTAGTTGAAATAACTTCATCAACAAGTTATTATTCACGTTATTTCCATAAAAGTATCATGAAAATAATCATATAATATATATGCTGACTATAATAATTATAATATGACATGTTAAATTTCAAAATCGTCCCAAGTCACCGGAATATACGGTATTATAAAAATCGTAGGCTTAAATACGATCTTGTGCGGCCTGTCTAAGATTCAAATTTAAAAACAGTTCCAGACAATACTCTGTATGTATTACATAAGTAATTGGCTTTAGATTTATGTGAAATTTTTTAGATATTTTCTGAAAGGACTATAGAAATCATTCAAACTCAAATTTATCATTGTTAATATCGGTTTGAGAATGATACTGCAGCTCATAAAATTTCTACTCGTAATTCAATATATCAATCTTTTCTGATACATCGAGCATAAACTTACCGGAATCTCTGTTGCGAAAGAGATTGTAAAAATGTATATTCTACGAGAAGAAAGTCAAGTTCTGAGAGTTGATTGCATTAAACTCCAGCTAATATCGTTAAAGCGTCTGCTCTCATCGCTAATTTTATACCAATTTGTACCGATATAATCTCTACATTCCACGAAGAATAGTTATTCATTGCAATTTTGGAAATGTCTCTAGGCAATTAGTTCGAATAGACACGTTGTAACTATCATTATAACGATTAATAAAGCGGAAATAAATCTAGCCGCTCTAGTTCCTAACCATAAATGTCATTCTCAAAACACTACATCATATTCTCCAAATTGCAACATGAATTTTGATGAGTGAGATGTAACGAAGATGTTCTAATTGAAAGACGTTCTAACGGGAACTAATTCGGAGTCATAATCCGGATGTAGATAGTTTTGGAAAGAAAACATCTAGAGTTTATTAAAATCGCTTATTCGAGATAATGAAATGACAATTTCGGTTTTACAGTTCCAAAAGTACCTAACATTTTGGCAACTGTATTTTTAATTTCTAAGATCCAAATGAAAAAACTTCATCATGAACATTCTAAGGTATGGAAAAACTGAGAAAAATTTGAGATTCGAATGTGAGATCAATTGAGAAAATTTTCTGAGTGGAGGCTGAAATAAAAAGTTGTAGATTAAAAAAAAAAATTATCATAATATCTACAAATTTTCTTTCATTTCAATCTGATTAGTGGACGTTCAAGATATAATCTTTACAAATAATTTGGCGTGATTTTCCTCATGTAACATTCTTGCGACAAAATCTAAATTTTTGCTGTAAAATCTACGATGAATAGGTATAGAATATTCTTGATTATGGCCATTTTATGTTGGAATTTATGAAATGCTTTACGAACTAGAAAAATTTTCAGGCTGAATCTTGTCAAAGGACCGAAACCATTACATTGGTAATAACAGGAAAATATTTAATCCTTCAGACAAATACTCTTCATTCGAAATGAATATAGTTGAATAGTTTGTATTAGTATCAAGTAATTCATTCATTACAGAATTTCCAGAAAATGCTATTGGATCCTCACAATTCGCATTTAGAAGGGGTCTCGGTACGAGAGAGGCACTGGTCGCAACTCAAGTAGTAGTCCAGAATTGCTATGACCGGAGGAAAAATGTAACGATGTGTTTCATAAACTATGAAAAAACCTTCGACAGAGTGCAACATCTCAAACTCGTTTAAATACTGAAGCGACTTGACATAGATCAAAAAGATATACAATGTATTGAAAATTTGTATTGGAACCAATCATCTGCGGTTAGATGTGGCAACGAAGTTACAAAGGCACAAAACATCCTTAGAGGCATAAGACAATCATGTCTCCTCTCCCTCCTCCTGTTTAACCTTCACTCTGAAGACATCTTCCAAGAAGCTCTCGACGGACAAAAATCAGGTATCAAAGTAAACGGTATATAGATCAATAACATACGGTATGCGGATGATACAATCCTGATAGCAGACAACATGAATGACCTCCAAAGGCTCTTGGACATAATAGGAAAAAACAGTCGACTTATGGGAATGAACATCAACGTAAAAAAGACAAAATTTCTTATAATCACCCGTAAACCAGATGAGTTACAGAATGCAAAACTATCATATAACAGTGAGGACATAGAACCACTAGAAAAATTCAACCATCTGGGAACTTGGCTATGTGACAGTGACAGGGCCACGAAACACCACGACAAATTAGGAGATCATCCAAATCCCACTATGAAAGCGCTGCTGGAACCAGTAACTAGAAGACTACGAAGACTCTGGCCAATCGAACTATTCTAATTTCTAGACAGGAGATATCACTGGACGTTGACCTGTCAATGTAAATTCTAGATCAACACATTAGCTCATAAAAATTGTGAAAATATTCTGATTGCTAATAAAGACTACAATAAAAAAAATGTGGAAACTGCTCTTTAGACTTAGAAATCAAGTGTCGAATAGAAAAAGCGAGGAACTCATTCATGAAATTCAAAAACTATAGCTACATAGGATCTTGGCTGTATTGGACTCCAATTATTAGATTAAGTGATTAAAACCCTGTATAGTTGTCAAAAGTGGACATGAACAATCCTAACAATAATTGAAATTCAAAAACGTCTTCACGAAATCGGACTTTGACCTCAACCTTAGAATAAGATTCACAAAATGTTACGTATGGTCCGTGCTATTGTACGGCATGGAAGGCTGAACACTGAAGGTTAATACTATGAATAGGCTGGAAGCATTTGAGATGTAGATCTACAAACGAATACTGAAAGTTTCTTGGACAGCAAAGAAAACCTAGGAGGAAGTTCAGAGGATGATAGGAAGAGGACGTGAATTGCTGCTCGCGATAAAACGCAGGAAAACAGCGTATCATGGACATGCAGTACGCAACGAAAGGTTGCATTTGCTTCAACTGTTAATTGAAGGAAAGAAAGATGGAAAAAAGACTGGGTAGAAAGAGGATGTCGTGGCTCCGAAATATCAAACATTGGACAGAGATAAGGACGACTGGAGAATTAATCCACAGCATTAGAGCACGAGGTCTGATCGAAATTGTACGATTTTCAAGCTTATCTTGATGAACCCATTATTTAGAAAATTCATAAAAATACAAAATTTCATATCGAACTGTGATTCTCATCCTGCAACCCGATTGAAAATGATGCAACAACCATATGCCTAAAATTGACAATCAATCAAGGATGAGAAAGAAGCAAAGAAATAATCAAAATATTTTAAAACATACTACCCCTTGCAGCTAGATTTCCTGCCGCACCCTTTATACAAAAATACAGCGTATAAGAAAATACATATGCTGGAAAGATGTGATAACTAGATAGCATATCGAACTGCATCTCATTTCAATTATAATGAAATTATTGAAAAAGTTCGCAGATCATATGAGTGATAAATAATATTGATTAGAGTTTTTTAGCTGAAAATACGCAGACAACTCCTCAAAATAAATCAGAAAATGTTTCTCTTTGTTAACAAGGTAATTGAATTTTGTCAAAATGAATGTTTCCAAATACATTGATGATTTCTTTGATTTACAAAACAAAAGTGGAAAGCATTTTAAAAACTTTTTTAGGACCTTAGTTCATCGGCTTTCGAACAGAATTTCATGAAGATTATTAGTATGATATAGAAATTGGGTTTACTTCTTTGAAAAAGCAGTTTGGTATTGTGTTTCACCATTTTGGGCCAATCTGTAGATTGAAAAATAATTTCAGCTTAGATATGCTCTGAGTAGGTACTGTCGATTTGAATTATGTAATTAAAATATTTCCCCCATCACCAAATTTCCAACAGCTTTTGACCGATTGAGCACTAACGACTCATTTTGCATATTCCATTCAGTCCTAATATCATATTTATTCTTATTTCATTTAATACCGAACATAAAATATTCATTTTGGCAATCTTCATTTTATTCATTCTCACTGTTTATTGTTCACCAAAGCTCCAGGAACCTTGCAATTTCAATTTTTTCTCAGGAGATATTGACTAGAGGAATCAAGCTGCCTAAAAAAAATATTTAATATAATTTATAGTTTTTCAGCACAATGGGTAGTATATTATATGCAGAATTATTCATGAAACGTTAATGATTTCGAAAATTTCAGATGATTTTGGCAAGTGCTATCTCAGGCTTGAATATCCTTACTTTCAATCGACTCTCGGTTGTACTGGAAATGGGACATTTCTGATTTATTATATTAGTTATTTAAATTGAACACCCTTTTTGGGAATTGTATTAGTAAATTTTCACGACTATTTCGTCCGAATAATTTTTCATATTGTTGATATCTTGGTATAGGACCGAGTATCTAAAGGACTCTGGGGCAGTGCAGCGAGAATTCAATAGTAATAGAGCCAAAAATTAGGCCAAAAAGGTACTTTTTGATATGGAAAATACAAAAAGCTGTCGGGAAGTATTTAATAAGGAAGGCCTACTCACCATCATCTCTGCCTATATACTTGCCTCTTTGAATTACATGCGGGAACATCTAGAGCAGTATCCTAACAACTCGAGCTGTCATGAGCATAACACTCAAGAAAAAGATAGTACATCTTTCCAGCATAAAAAAAAAAACACGACAAACACGACATTTTAAAGAAAAGCTTCCAACGACTTTATTCAATAGGAAGGTTACCAGAAATGACTATATACGACTTGAGAGAATTCCTACCTTTATTAATATTCAAATTATTAAAGTTTTTTCCATTTTTTGCCCACTGTTTGCCCCCTATTTTTCTGATTATTAGGACTTACCATGTAGTTATTGGAGATGCCTTTTGTTATGTTTGTATTCCTAGAAGTCATAAATAAATTATTATTAATAAACACATTGAGTTGAGGAAATTTTTCGATTAACGTCTGATTGAGACGAAAACTGACTATTTTTGAGTTGCAGCAACGTTCATTGAATTCAAAGCTGCCTCAATCCATTTGGAGGATAATAAAGGAGCATTAAATTTCAAAGGACGTTGCTGAAACTCAGGTAAAATCATATTTGTAAGACTGGGTCGCTTCTCAAATCATGGTTCCAATAAACGATGCCTTGTGCAGATTGATCAAATTTGATACCTGAAAATTAACCTTCAAAAAATTTCCGTTCGTAAATTTTTTTCTTATTGTGCACATATTTTATTATACACGCGAAAAATTGGAGGTGAAAACCTTAATAATCTAAAGCCCGTTCATTTCTATCAGTTCTTACCTACTCTTGTTTCATTTTCATGGGAAGCCTGAGTAAGGTGGAATAAAGTCTCAGAAATGTTGTTCTAGGAATTCGAGTATTCCAACCGATCCTGAAACCCCAATTTGTCCTCTAATTTCCAGGATATGTTGGCGTGAACAAGGCTGCCCACGATGGTGAGCTAATACAAGCCCAAGAATTTGCATAACGGTTACTTATTTATTTTAATCAATATTAACTTCTTTTTTCATATTGAAATTATTTATTTACTGTTATTATTATTTACTTGTTTATTTATATATACATTCTTAAATATCTTATCTATACTTATTCCTTCATCTTATTTATACAAAGCGTAGAATAACTATCAAAGTTGCATTGCTCAACTTTGGAATTGTGACTGGTTGCATGACCAAAGGTCTAAAGCCAACTCATTCAATTAAAAAAAAAAAAAAAGAATTTGCATAGGGCACAAGGGTCGAGTAATACCTCATTTCGAAGGCCTTTTGTTGGGTCAGCAATATGGAAAAAACAGCAATTGTCTCTTCTGACACTTTCCATTTATATTAGGAAATCATTATGTATGTTCGCAATGATATCTACTCGCTTTGAAAGTTCCGGAATAACAAGAATTTCAAATTTTCTTAAATACACATAGATTCTGAATTTTCGGCCTACCCTATTCGCATTAGAAGGAATTTCATAATATTATCTTTTCATATCATCATATAATTTTTGCAGGAATCAGACATTTGCATTTTTCTGAAATTATTATTACATATTAAGATCACTTATTTCGATAGAAGAAGCAGTTGATTTTTACGATTTTAAGCCCGCCATCGTTATCATCACGGAAGGACAGGAGCATAGAGGATTGAGAATGCCCTTACTGATATCGTTGTACGGTGGTATTCACGAGGGCTTTGAAAATGGGATGTGCTGCTTTCCTTCGGTATCTTCCGTACTTTAGAGACTGAGCATACCTCTTTCCAACAGGTCGCATATGGTGAAGCTGATCGCGACTGGTGAAGAGGTTCTGTCCTCCATGGGGGAGCTCTCGTCTGGTGCGGCGCAGGGAGGCATGCCCATACATCTGGATGATGGAAGATACTGTCGAATATCTTGGATCACATGGTGATGTTATCCAGTATGTGGACGATACTTGTGTGCTCATCAAGGCCAGAAGTGTGGCAGGCCTGGCGATTAGCGAGATGTTGTTTTGCGGCGATGAGAGTCTATTGCCATACCAAAGGACTCATCCTGAATGAGCGAAAAACATATGTCATTACTTTTTTCCCGAATGGAAGAACGATAACAGAAAGTCAACTGATAAGAGTTGAGAATTCTAGTTTGATATCTGTTGGTGGAATCGTGGGGGTTCATTATACACGATTTATCCAGATTCAGAAAAGTAACAGCATTTTAGATAGCAAATTCGAAGCCCAGCGAAGTTAATTTCTCCCTGAAGTGTTTCCTGTGGAAACAATCTATTAATTCACTCGATGATTTTTTCACGTCACGTTTCCAGGAGTTTTTTATTGTTAATTGTGATGTTCAACTTCTTATTCAAATTGTATATACCTTCTTGAATTAGGAAATAATAATAAGAATAGGCGTAGTATATTCTTGTTGTGTAATTGAATATTAAATCATTATTACTCATACTGTTTGGCTATATTTGGAGGAAATAAATATTTTTATTTTATTAATTGGGCTCGAGACACCTGTTCTTAATACCTCGATCGAAAAGTTTTGGATGAGGGTGTTGTTTTACGATGAGAAAGGAATCTGTACAATACAACACAGCCATCGAATTCGTAGGTAGAGAGCCAATGAAAACAGCTCATCTCGCCAAGAGTCCTGATGTGCCTCTCCTTGTCTGTTTCGGCTAGTATTATGTCCTTTGACTATCATGGATCATTCTTCCTCTATTTTCACAAATATGTGATGCTTTATTACTTTAATAATTATATGCTTAGCCTTGAGAAACAAACAATTAGTCATAATTGGATAGTTATTTTCTGTCCAAAATTCTGTCTAATTTTCTGTATATATAAAAATGAATTTCTGTGCGTAAGGTACGCTAAAACTTGAAAACGGCTGGACCAATTTGGCTTATTTTGGTCTTGACTTATTCGTGGAATTTCAAAGAAGGTTTAAAAGGTGTGAAAATATTAAAATGCAATGTTTTTTTCTTAGAAATAGAGGTGATCGATTATCATCGATTTTCGATGATCATCGATGTTTGACAATTAAACATAGATATTTTAAAATTGATTTTGCATTATTTATGAAATAATTCTCGATTTCAATAATTTCTTCAATTGAGGATGACGCAAAGTTTGCAAATACCAATATTTTTGAAACATAGATGACTTCAAAATAGTAATCATCGAATTGAATACCATTTTAAATTCCCAGGCTCAGAGATCTTTCATATCATGAGGTTGGAGAAATGATAGTAGATTTTGTCACTGAGATGAGAGATATAGCGGTTTCGGCCTTGTTTGGCCTCATCAGTATCCCATACATCTCAGGGACGAAATCTTCATAAAAAACTTCGATATAAAAGATCTCGTAGCTTGGGAATTGAAAATGGTATTCATTTCGATGATTACTATTTTGAATTCATCTATGTTTCAAAAATGTTCTCGATGTGGCCTCCGTGAAGGCAAAGAATTTTTCTTTTTTTTAATTACCAATGTTTTTAATAAATTAATAATTCGATAAACATCGAGTACCATTTTCGGTTATTTATATCATTATAGGCTTTGGTGATCATTTCGGTGACATTTCAAAAGTTACGTTCTTTTTTTTGCAGTTGATCTTTTGTGATAGATACAACATACCTCAAAGTGTGCGAGGCCATTTTTGTCAAATTGGTTAATTTCAATTTGCAATGCAGAGAGGAAGAAGACCTGACATAAGAAACCGCGTCACGGGAGGGCCCATGCATTTGGAGGGTTGATTGATTATTTGATTATAGGAATATAGTTTAACGATTCATTTGAATTTTCGTTCCAAAAAAATTTTCAATATATTGCTGGTTTTGTTGGGTTGGGGAACGTAGGAGAATGAAGAAACCACTTTATGTGATGGCAAACGTTTCGCAAATTTATTTTTGCATCATATTCAAAGTTGGTCACAACTCTTTGCTCTAAGACATAACAATTAAAATAGCAGGATAACATATATACTACTTCAGAAAACAACAAACATTTCACGGAGAGAAAGCATTCAGAAGGATCCTTCTGAATAGATCCTTCTGAATAGATCCTTCTGAATAGATCCTTCTGATAGATTTAACCCTTTTGGGTAAATCCCTCAGCACCATATGGCTTACCTGGTACCTAGTATGGGTAGACATATCCAAAACTGCATAGAGGCTAGCAGAAGAAATAATTATTTGAAATTTTGATTAGCATTTTCCTAAAGAATAATCATCTTTTGCCTAATTCTATATTTCTTTGATGAAAATTTTGTTTTAGAAAAAAATTTAATAGTTGGCAAACAGGTTTGTACAGAAACTGTGAATGCATTTCATCCCCTCAAATCCATACATAAATATACACTAATTTATAATTATTTCAAAGAAATAATTACTTTCGGAAATTGAGAGTCTAGCCCCCACTCTTCGACGTTTTAAATTTCAGGCACAGCTGGAGATGAACAGAGGAATATTATTTGAGAATGTAGCAATTCTTTTTTTCAGTATTCAAAGCCAAAATTTTGTATTTTTGTTTCAGGGTACATACACTTGGGAAAAAATAAGATATTTTCAAGCAGAATGTAGGTACTACACATTTTATCGGAAATGAATGTGAACTTGGTTATTTTGAAAATACCAGCCTGTATATTTAAAAATATTTGAATTCTTCGTTCAATTCTACATTATTTTGATGAATGATGTGTGCAACCACTTCCAGCGATTGTCGAGTTAAAGACTAATTATAGTTAAATATTTGGTCAGGAAGATTGTAACAAATGTTTATATCTTCAAAATAGCTTATTGTAAAATGTTTTTTTTTGCAACAGTGGAATAACATAAAGTACGATGGTACTGTTTCTGGTGAAACTGTCTGAGTCTGAAACAGTTTCGATCGATTGCAAGTAAAAATTAGTTAGAGAGTGCCGAACATTTCATGCCTCTGAAATTAGTGCCTTAATTAAATTAAGTTTGAATTTCACGAGCACATAAAAAAGTCACCCTGTATATCAATTCTACGCGTCGCATAGCAGAAGTGGGGAAACAAGCGAAATTCTGATGATGCAGCAGCACTGTGGGATCAGACAGATAAACTGGGATCCTGAATTCCAACTTGTCTGCCAACAAGTTAAATCAACCTTGTGTCCCGATAATATAACTGAAAGTGGATGGGTTAGTATTACGGCAAGTTATGACGAACGGGGAGAGCAGAATGACGAAAGAGGTTGATTAGAAAATTAATGAAACATCATAGACCCGATTATATGTCCCCTGATGAGGAAGGATCTGCTATCGATGACGCACATATTGCAACATTGAAAATAGTTGAGGGAGACATGAATTTGTGGAAAACTCACAGGATTCATGATCGATATGATATTTTTCTAGATATGTTTTTACTGCCTTCGAATATCCGAATCCTCAGAGTTTCAAAGGACATAACCAATTAATTTCCAGAATCAGAGCATGATCATGGTATCGAGATAATTATTATTCAAAGGAACCTTTTAATCAGTTAGATGACAGATCACTTATCATGACTTTTTCATTTCTAATTTCTTAAATATTTTTCTCCCATATACTGAAGAATCCAGTTCATTAAGTTGTCCGTTTTTCAATATAGAATATTTCCAGGTTTGTTTGTTTTTCACTAAGTCCATGTGGAATACTTGTTTTTTCTCTGCAGTTTTTGCTGAGCTCATGTTTCATGCACAGTTTTGTACGGCACCCTATTGTATCTTTACTTGATTGAGTTTGTTTTGTATGAGTTTTTCTGAGTCGCACTAATATATTCGCAAGGTGTCCCAAAACTAGTCATACTAATATTAGAAATGCGAAAGAGTAGATTCTGATGATTTATGCATACCTAGCGATGTTTGTTACTCTTTGATATAATAACTACGGATCGTGATCAGATGAAATTTCATAGAAATAAAGCTTATCGTACATAATAACATATGGGCTAAAAGCTATGACGATTTTGTGTAATTTGGCAATAATGCATATAGACAAATCATTAAACGAGTCACAAAAATTCCTGCCCTCTGAGGGTTATTTAGACGTAGGATACCTAAACCATTGAAGTTAGACGAGGATGCTTTAGTACCGTAGGTCTGCTTATCTGAAAAATACTGAAATCAGGGACAAGTTACTGGGTGAGCCTTTGAGTTATAAATATATTAGAACAATAGATTTTTGAGGTCATAATAATTCCATATATAAGCATATACCATATGAAATAATACCAATGAGCCCAAGAAATGACATTTTTCACGATTCAGCCTAGAAAAAAAGGTATAGCCTCTTTGAACTTTCATAGCAGCTAATCTATCCCTGGAAACAAGCCCCTCACGATCTTCCGGACAATATATTAACAGCCTTAACCTTCACAAAAATGTAGCAGAAATATTTTCCTGTGAATCTTTTGCACAGTGTTGCATTCAGCCAAAATAAACATTTTACGTCACATCATTGATTGATTAATGCACATCTCACTTAATTTCAGGAGGAATATTCTACTGTTGAAAACGGCCAAATATTCATTAAATTGCATTCAATTCACTTTTGAGAGTTGGGTCTCTGGAATTTTTGGTATAATTATAGAATGTGATGGTATATCGAGAACCTGATTTATTTTCCTTCAGAGTCTTTTCATTGCTTTTTCGAATAAAATTTTTCTTTTAGTCATGAATTTTAAAATGCAACGAGGATAGTGTTTTGGTGTTCTTTTGGAAAATTGAACGCAGGCTCAAACATATTGAGAAAACCAATACAGTTAAGTTTGCCTTTGACAGTTCAATATGTTCACATAAACCCTAGAAAAAGCCAAATCAATCAAGCCACCCGGTTTTTTGTTTCACCCGATCAAGTTTTTGAAATAATTAAAGGATCACTTTTGTTGCTCTGGGAAGCTCATCACCATTAAAATATAAGAATAGAATTTTTTCGAGGTTTTTCATGATTTTATTGCAGATGTTGCTCAAATATTGAGAAATAAATATAAAAAAAGCCAAAATTGTGTTTTTCATTTTTTTTTGGAAATCATTGAATGATTTAAAAACCAATGCCCAATCATTTTTAATGAATTAATTTCTTATACTGATCTTTCGTCAATTAAATTTCCAAGAAAAGTTAATACCTCTGACTGAATTTCGTCCTTTTTACTCTCTTTTCAGAGATTGCTCTTATATAGTTTTCGTGGATACATTATAAAATCGTTCAATTGATTAGGTTTTACTGA
Organism: Hippodamia convergens; assembly: GCA_038502775.1. Classification (NCBI taxonomy): domain Eukaryota; kingdom Metazoa; phylum Arthropoda; class Insecta; order Coleoptera; family Coccinellidae; genus Hippodamia; species Hippodamia convergens. The sequence continues at coordinate 42,810,864 of CM076614.1, forward strand.
AATCCTTGATGTTTTAAACAAAAACATACAGAAACAAAGAAGCGCCAATCTGACCGTCCAACCTCTACATGATGAGAGGTCCGCTTTGGATAAAGCTAATGCCGTCGGTAATTATTTTCTCAAACATTTAAAATTTTTCCTCAATTTGAAATGAAAGCACTATCTGCTTTAAAATTCTGGAAAATGATCGAAAAAATTTTGAAGTTTCACCAACAATAAATTTTGTAACACTGATTACACGTTACCACAAATAACCAGAAAGACATACAAAGAGTTATAATCGCTTTCCATCGGTAATTCCGCAGGCAAAGAGATTACTGGCATATCCGATCTTTTAACCTATTTCACCCAAGTGTGGAGGTCATTTGTAGATTACTGAATTCACCGCAGTTAATTAATTCCTCTTAGATTTTGAAAATTTTTGGCATAGTGATGGTTTATCATGTTTCCATTTGACTTTCTCATTTTTAGCACAAGGAAATAATTTTTTTTCAAGAAAATCTGAAAATTAAATTTTTTTAACCTCTGGTTGATTTTGGCGCCCTCTTAAGCTGGCGCACAGGGAAAGCGCCACGCTTGCCCCCTCCCCCTAGATTCGGGTCTGATCCTAATGAATAGAATTAAACATATTACTGAAATTTTGTGATCGTAGAATATTCACCACATCCGTAAGAATCTATGTGTCGAAAATTATTTCATTCGATAAAATTATTAACGAAATATATGCGAAAATTACATTCATTAATGGATTTTGAATATCTTCTCAACCGAGCTAATACTATATTATTATCAATTCTACGCGTCGCATAGCAGAAAAGTACAAGGTATCCTAAATTGCTTGATTTTGGCTGTTTCTAGTACTTCTAGACTAGATAGGTAAAAACGTTGAAAGGATGCTGGGCTCGATTTCCGTGAAAACGCCAGTAATGAAAACCGTTTCACGAGATCTTCATTTGTTTTGAAGATACAACAAATTTTTTCAATTTAGAAGATATCTATTACTTTTTCATTTTCGGAAATGTCTGAAAAAGATAAAAACTTTCAACAAGCACTTTTTCACTGGGAATAAGATAAAATTAAAATTCTTTTTATCTTTAAACTTTTTTCATGATATAAGATGAAAACAAATGCGTTTGTATTCAAAATAAAGAAAAGTAGTTTTTTTCCATGAGAAAAAAAATTGAATATAGTTTTTAATTTGGGTTGAAAAAGCGCTTCTAAAAAATTTAAATCGTTTTCAGATATTTTCGTAAATAAAAAAGTTATGGCACATTTTCGAAATCGACAATTTTTGAAAATAAAAAAAAATTGAAGATATCGTGGAACGGTTTTCACCAATGGTTTTTCATGAAAATCGAGCCCAGGGCACCTTTCGAAGTTTTTACCTATCTGGTCCAGAAGTACCCAAAACAGACAAAATCAAGCAATTTAGGATACCATGTATATCTATGTATTTTATACAACTATTATGTCCGGAATATTGAGCCATGAATACAGTTAAATTATATTTCTTTGTTCAAATGGATATATTATATTTTTATCGAAGTGGACAGCGGTCAAACTGTTGCGTAGAGGAGAGAAACATCGTTGAAGATTGTGTTCAGTTTGCATTTCGTCTCATTCCTGATTCTATCAATAATTTTTTTCAGAACAAAATTTAACTGTTTCTTGTCAATCGTAACAAAAAAGCCTTCACAAATTCCATAAATTTTAGAAAAATTTTTCTTGCAAAAAAAAATGAGCGATAGAATTTTTCCGTTCTCATAAAATACTGTGGAGCTGAAGAACCACAGGCTTTCATTTCTTCTAAAAATTACTCACACAACATTGATAGAGACACTCTTGAAACAATAAGTTTTGGGTCGTCGAATACTGTGAAGCTGACGAACCATAGGGTCTCATTTCTGAAAAATCATGAATACACGTGCTTGAGCATAAAAAAACGTAAACAAATACAAAATCAACTAATAACTGAAAAATTTAATTTAATAATTTTCAAAAGGATTAGCTCAAGTTTAAGGAACAAAAACCTTGTTCCCTTAATTCTTTCAGAATTTCAATCGATTGGTCCAGGAAAACCGGTTCACCGATTGATCTACCGATTTAGGGAGGCCTCTGAGGTACATTAGGCTGTGAAATTTTCTTATAACCTTAGCTTTCCCTCTAATATTGACGAAGGTACAGTCCGTTACCTAACAATTGGCAAAATGGCATTTTCTTGCTCTTTTTTCACATTATCGTTACAGGTAAAAAAAAATTTCTTCGTTTTCAAACATGAACGACATTTTCTGCAGAAAGAAAAACCAGATGTCGGTTTGCTAGGCCTCCAGTAGTTCCGGAGATATCGGCTATCGGCAGTTGTGTGAAAAAGGGTCCTTTCGCATTCAAAATGGGATATTTCGAAGAAAAATGGTCATTTCCAAGGGAGGTGAAAAACAAATTAGACCCGAATAAACAGGCTATGTGGCATTTGCATCTATGTAGCTCAAAAAAATTTTCACATGACCGTGGAGCAAAAATAAAAATTTTTAAAATTCCAAAAAATTTTTCTGCGTGATGTATTCAAGGATTGCAAGGCTGCCGGTGAACTATTGAATTCAGAAACTAGAGTCTTCAAGCTTTAAAAATTGATTTTTTTTTTCCTCATACGACCATCCATTGATCCATTTTTTATTAGAAATCCGCTGAAACTCGACGGCCCCTCTAGAAATTTGCTGTTACCTTAACAGGTGCGTCATCTATCCCATGGGATTGGCATAGATGAGGCATGACGTTTCGGGATAGATGACGCACAACATTTTTTTTATTTGCAGACCAAAAATGCCTACTTTTTCACTACTAGTAAGAGTACAAGGGGGAAATGACCCAGGATGACTTGACAAGTGAGTTTTCTACAAACGATTCCAAAGACAATTAAACTTTTGATGAAAACGAATGCGTAGGATGCTTGGAGCGCAGTGCACATCCTTCAAAAACTATTGTTTGCCTACCGAAAAAATAGATGTCGAGAGGTGAACATGTTATGTTGAACTCCTATTAGCAATCTCTCCCATATCCAATGCGGCTCATCACCCATAGAGTGTGGGAGTAATTGCCAAAAACAGAAGGGGCCGTTGCATCATATCCATACTAAAGATTTGAATGTCTCTGCTCCATAAGCTAGATGAATGTTATCTATCAGGTGTATGTACTAAGATGATGTATATACTGAGCCGCGATATGAGCAATAACGTTTAAATTTCAGATTTGAAGAAAAACTTTCATCAATGCAATGAACAATGTTCAAAAAATGCAACAATTTTTTCTCCATAAGCTCCATAAGCTAGATGAATGTTATCTATCAGGTGTATGTACTAAGATGATGTATATACTGAGCCGCGATATGAGCAATAATGTTCAAATTTCAGATTTGAAGAAAAACTTTCATCAAAGCAATGAACAATGTTTAAAAAATACAACAATTTTTTCTTTATCAAGAAGCTTACAATAACCCTTACAACACAAAAAAAAAATTACACTACATCCACGAAATTCAAAAGAATTTATTGAACTGATTATGCAGTGAATCCGAAAATATATAGTTATAGAACATATGCAGCAAACTCATTTGCTCGATAATTTTTTCTGTGAATGAATGAAACCCAGGCTCTTTATGCACGAATGAAGAAATTAACAATTTGAAAACTCGAATCTGTTCTTGAAACACAACAAGATAAATTGAAAAAATTATCATCGAAATTAATAGTATCTCAAATTTGGCGATTTTTTTCATTTCATCGTTTTCTTGATACTTGAAACTGTGTATTCATCTCATCCAAATCTTGTGTTCACTTTAAGATGTGGTATACAATGGACAATTTCGAATTTTTCCCATATTGTTATGTAGATTTTCGATGATATTTGGATAATATAAGGTAAGAGTATTTTTAGTCGAGAAATTCAAGCATATCCGCAGATTAATTGCCAATGCAGCCATTTTTTCGAGTTATTTAATTCGCAGTTATCACTTGCAGTAACATTTAATTGTCTAATGTTGAAATAGACCGATTAGCGTAATTTATATGTTGTCGTTTCATTGATAATAATTATACAACCAATTGCGCAGAGTAAAAGATTATAATCATATCAAAATTCGAGCATTCGTTCATATCGTAATATATCAGAAAAGGAAATCAGTTTCCCATGAAGCAGTTAGGTAATTTTTTCCTGACTAGTACAAGAGCACGTCTTATGAATATTCAAAATTGATTAAAACTTTGAATTTAATGAATGAAAATTGAAAAAATCTCGATTATAAATAAATATCTCGAACTCTGTGAGTGAGTACGTGATGATAATTCGAACATATATACTTCAGCGATACAATCCAAGAGGCTTTTTCATGAGAGATTCATACGTACATCTAAAAGCCACTTTCTGATGGCTTTTCAATTGCCTTCAATTGGCAATATTGATCAAAAAACAATATTATCATAATATGATAATTCCCCACTACATTTTGAAGTGTGTTTTTTTTACTTTACTTTACTTTAACATGGTGCCTGATGAAAAAGGATGTGATACAAATGGACACGAGAACACGTTCACTAGTTGTAATCACTATTTAAACGTTATCTAATATATTTAACCGCGCAATTCTACTATATATATATATAAATATATTTGAATTTTTCTTTATCTATATAATATATAACCATGATCTCAGAAACGGCTCTAACGATTTTCACGAAAGTTACAACTTAGGGGTTTTCATTATGACGTTTCGAAAAATACGTCAATAGTGTTGTTCAGTAGTTGAGACGTATCAGAAGGACTATGGTGTATCAAGGTTGTATCGAGTCTGTGCATTCACGTTTTGAAGGCTGAAATTGTTACTGGTGAACAACGCGACAAAGAAGTATATAAATTATATATTGAGGATAATCCTTGACTCGGCAAAGACAACAGGGATGCACCATGCAGCGTCACTAATTTCCCCTTGGATCTGCATTTATTTTCCAAGGAAAAATTTTTGAATCTGTGGACGTTAACTTAATGTCGAGTTCGGTCTTCATGCATGGCATATTATGCGTCGCCTTTCCGAAAGTCAAGCATCCAACTTCGTCATTTTTCAAATGTAAATCCTTATCATACCCGGAATATAGTGTGGAAAGTTGTGTTTGCTCAAGCAGACCCTAAAGAGTTTCACTATTTCAGTGTACAATTGTAAATTACTTAAGTTTTTAAACATGACCTCGACAACTGTTTACCATATAGATGTTTGGAGTTCAAATTTTTTCGAAATTTGGTAGATTTTATCCATTTCTCACGTGAGGTTCACGGTTCACATCCTTAATTAACTCACCAATGGACCTTTGAATCCCCACTTTCTTCATAGTGCGACACTGACACTGAAAATTTTAAAAAGAAGAAGAAGACTTTCAGCTTGGTGGTCAAAAAAATTCCTACAATCGAAATTTTTAAGTAGATTCCTTCAGATTCCCAATAATTCGTGTTTTCGGTATTATATTTAAGAATGTTCTCTCTATTTACAGAAGTGGCTTCGAATAGTAATACCAAAGCGATCAATTTACTACAGAAAACTAATGTTTCATACAAGATTTTTTTTCTCTTATTCTCATTTATTTGAATTCCTTCCAACACAACCGGAGTTTTTCAATATTAAATGAGTTTTTGTTTCGTTTAAAGTATTTACTGGTGTCCATCAACTGCAATACGAACTATATGAAAAAAATCCAAGATTAATAACGTCCACTACGTTCGATACATCTGTTGTCATAGTTTCCGTTCAAATACTACCGGCGGAAATTGAATGATCAGCTGGAGCTTGAACCACATTTAACATCTTATGAAAAGGGTTAATCTTAAAGAAACGAAAGCAAACCGATACAAATGTATGTTTCTGATCTATAAGACGATCCGACCACAAAGAGGAATCAGTGGATAAGTTTTCAAAAGTCCAGACCAGACATTTGATGAAAACTGCTCTATAAATCAGTTTTTCTAATGCTATGTCAAATTTGTTCATTCTGCCTCATATCGTAGAACGAAATCATGTTGGAAAAATTCATTCCAACATAGTGTTATTTATTGATGATATGTTGGCCTCCTGTCACTGATTTATTCATTATGTGTCAAATTTATGAGAGAGAAAACAGGTCAGCCAATCAAGATTTTTCAACGCACAAGTCTCTAAACGATATTAACTCCAATATTTCATTGATTTCGATAAAAAATCAACGATCTAGAGAAATGAATACTCGTACAGAAGGCTCATTCTATTATTCGTTCATTCAAAAACTCGCAAATTCTTGGCTCGTTTTGAATTTTGAACTCGTGTAAGAATATCAATGACTTCTACATTTGTATCATAAATTAATATTAAATAATCAGCCCATGAGAAAGTTTATTCCGAATTTTGTTCAATGAAATACTTGAGAAATTAGCGGAATCGGTGGAAAAACTCACCAATTTAAGAATCCGCTGAGGGAAATTTATATTAGCACAAAATCTTCGGATTTGGGAGGAAGATAGCAAAGCTTACAAGGGATACAGGAAATAACTCAACGAATGATATTGCGATTAACTCAATTGCTGGTTTTCATCATTTTCATTAGAAAAGATCTAGTTTCAGGGAATTTTATATAAATTTTCATAGTTTTTCTTGCATTTCATTTGCAGGACCACAAATGTTTTAGAAAATTTTGATTTTCGTGTTTTTTTTGTTCACGAAAATAGTATCAGATTAAATAGGAAAGTTTTCAATTGCACCAGGAATCTTTTTCGATATTTTTCGACATTATACCAGGAAACTGCGAAATATACGGGGAAAAGGACATTGCTGCAGAAAAATTACACCTTTTAATGTTCACAGAGCAATGACATATCTCCTAATGTTACCCCAAAGATCAGATTGTTTTCATAATTCAAAGGAATATCCTGAGGGATACAGATGTTGGGGAAGTAAAAATGCCAAATATCAGATACAGAGTAGACACTCAACTAGACTGGCAGACGCAATTAGGAAAGTTATGTGAACCATGTAGAACAGCTCACTTCTAGTGGATCACTCAACTGAACACTCATAGAGTTAGTATTTATATGAGAGTATTGATAAAAAAAAGTAGGGAAGGAGAGTCATCTCTCTTTTCCGTCCAATCGAGTATTCAATTGAAACTCTTATTGTCATGATAGTTTCTATCAGTTCTATTAATGCAATAATTCATGAAGAATACTTCGAATTGACCATGCGGAAGTCTTTATTGCATCTTGAAGTATACATTAAATTTTTCTGCATACTCCGGTTTCTCTTGAAAAAAAATTCAAACCATTTCTAGTAGACGTCGAGATTATAATTTTCATCAAATTTGTTTTTTCGTTGTCGCCACACTTCGTATATTAGCGAGTTTATTAGTAAGTCGTTAGTCGTAGGGGGTTTCTTTATTTTTCATGGATAGTTGTATATAATCAAATCGATTCGATATAAACCTCGAAATGTCGAAAATTTCGCAATTTCCCCCAAACCCATTTTCTATTGTATATGAACACGTTTCAGAAATATCGACAGAATCATAACTATAATTGATTCAGGAAAGACTCATATAATTGGATTGATGAGGAGTCCCAGGCAAATGAAATGAAATGTATGTAGTAAAAGAGTAAACATTTTTTGCCCTGACTTGTTACTACAAAAAAAAATTGCTATTTCATCATTTCCATATGAATAGAGAATTGTGAATATTTCAGGCTGCTCAAACATTTCACAAGTTATAATGTTGTTGTCACAAATGAATTTTCAAGGTTCAGTAAAGGAATCATTGACAAAAGAAACAATTCATAGATGACGAACTGATTTTTCTGCCCTTTTTCGATCATCGATCATTATCATTTTCATTTTTGTAGGGACCTTTTGTCAGAAAGTTCTTGTAAATTCTGTATTTTTTGACAAATGTCTATATAACTCAACGATTTGGTCTGATGAAAACTTCGGTATAAACTTCGATACGTTACTTGTTTTGATAGTTCGAAATTTTATTTTTCAGTCATTTCTGTCCTGATAAATTATTGCAATAATGTACCTATAGATGGGCGTTTCAATTATGTCAAATTTTTTCAAGATACGAGTCAGAGTCAACACCTAGAAAAGTTTCAAGAAAATTCAACCTATTTTTATATATAAGGTTTGGATTAATTAATGAATGTTTAGGAGTCAAAATATAAGCATGATAAAAAAAAAATATTTCCAGATCGTATCTGAGAAGTAAATGAAATTTGCTCTAAAAATTACATAGATTGAATCTTTATTCGACAGTCCGATTCCAATGCATCTTACAACTTTCCACTGACGAGAAAATTATCACAATGTGATTAAGATCACTTTGTATATATGCCAACTCTCCGCTCTACCTGAACAAGAATTATGTACCCATAAAATATCAATAAAAAGCTAAATGCAAAAAAAACAACCGGACGTGGCAAAAATTATGCCATAATTACAATGTAAATACCCTAAAGAGACCAATATTGGAAGGATATGCCATGGATACGTCAACTGAACCATTTCACTTCTTGTTAACTCCATCGAACTTGGTGGTGGGTTCCGCAAAGTGGGAGAAACCGTCGAATTCTATTAGAAATCTCTCAGGCTACTCCGATCTCCAGTCCTTTCGTCGTGGTCGTAGCGAGTGCATTTGTTAAGCTATTTTTTTAAGACGTAAGTGGCATTTCTTCCCTTTTCCTGTAGCTTCACTGCTCCGATGAGCCATTAATTAAAGTGGCGCTTATCGGACATAACCTCAAAGCTGCTAGAACGAAGAGTACACAATCTCGACCGGTCAAGAGAAATTTCGGTTAGCGGTCTACTTTTACTTTTCCCAACAACTCGCATTCCAAGATGGTTAACATTAATTAAAAGTGTGTTAATTCAAGCATACATTCTTTATCGTTCATAATAAAATGTATCTCTCAATTGTCAGCTTTCGATATATTTACGCAATTCAAGATATGCTATGAAGGTGACTAGATATCGGTAATTATAATTAATGAATGTTGCTAACTAGATTCTTATAAATGAAAAGCAGCCTTTCAAATGGGCACATTTTAATGAATAATCATTAATTTACCATATTCTATTGGTAATTGAATAATCTGATTCTATAATCATATTAATTCTGGAAATGCGATATCAGTCAATGTGATGTCATGCAATGGAATTCTGAATTTTTTTGGCATCTCCAAAAGTGAGAAAGTGAAAGCACGTTGAATGATATTCGAGGTGACCTTTGGTGGTTCCTTAACCTCCTCATTAGAAGTTGAAACCAGGAAGTTCTAATCAACCCGACATCTAATTGAGCTATAAACAGCCCCTGTCGAATATTTTCAATTTTTCTTTTTCTTATAGAAAGAAATTTCGTCTTCAGGTCCAGTGTTTCCTCTACACAATAGAAAAGAGCTGAAATTCAATATATCTATGGGAGTTCATGACATGAACAATTTAGTTCGTTCTGTGTTGGTTTCTATCGAAATTCCGGATGGACCCTTAATTTCAGATTTTGTTTTGAACATGAGTGGCCTTCATAGTGTTTCGGAATATATGGATGCGATAAATATCTGCCAAACTCAGAAGGCTGATGTTTGAGGGTTTCCCATGAAAATATGCATTCGAAAACTGTCTACCAAATTAGCTGTCTGTACAGGAAAGGCATTCAAATATGAGAATTTTTCACCAGAGCTAGAAACTCTCCAATAGGTTCATGGGAATAATTGGCCAGCAGATATGAAGCAAAATATTCAAAAGCTGCATTTTTTTCTGAACCTTCATGTCCTTTGGGATCCCCTAAAAAACTTCAAAATCGAATATCTGATATAGTTTCCATTAGTTTCTCGAAAGTTCCTACACTTTATGTTCATACATACTTTGGAATAGTACCAACAGAAGGAATCCTGGGAAACTACACTTATTTATTCTAAATACTTACAGAAGTCGCTAAGCCGTTTCCCCAAATGGCACATGTGAGGGATCTGGGATCATTTGTTGACATTAAAGAACAATCACAAATTCATTAATTACATCTATGGGTACCTATAGAGTGCGGGGTAACAAGTCCATCTAAAGGAATGCACTTTATTTTTTCAATATTTTCAGATATCATACAGAATATCACTTTTTCCATGGAATAATCTGACCCTGGATTTGATATGACTACATAACATCGTTATCATGATGCACCCAGCAAAAAATAATCTCGATTTTCAGTGACAGGCCCTATTTCTGATTGGATTTTTCAAAAAACTGAAAGAATGGTAACATCGTTATGTTAACTAAACATAACTCAAAATTCGTCAAATAAACTACCAAAATAGAGCCCACTGAAAGTGCGAGTAAAGCTTTTCATCCTAGATACCAATGTATTTGTGATTGCTTTTGTCAAATGAATGATTTTGAAAATGTAACTTCCAATAGGCCCTGTACCTATGGAGATTTTTTGGTAACCCATCAAGGTGCCGCTATCTTTTATATCTCTATTTGAATTCGCACCCTATATACAGTTTCTCTGAGTTAGAAGTAGGATTATTGATATAGAAATTTGAAAAACTTCATATCGACCCCAATTCTGCAATGCGCTCTTGATGTTGAGGAGACCCTTCGTTATCACTTCTATAATCAGAAATGTGACTCTCTGGGCCTCATTCAGTGCTTGAAGCACTGAAGCATATCCTCGTTTTTCTAATGAAGAATAAAACAGGGAATAATTTCCTTGAACCCACAACACGAAAGAGAATAAGTCCTCCGAAAGAAATGGATGATGACATTCATAATGCAATGATTGTTTCTTACGTATGATGAAGATAATACTGAAATTGCTCTTGTTGTGGAGAAAATTATGGCATTAGGCCCAAAGCACTCGAAAGCATATTCCGTGTGAACCAACCTTTTTTTTTAATCGTTCATAAGCTTATTTTATCAAAATAAGGTTGATTACTCCATATTCGTTCTTCGATATCTATAGATACTTATATATTATAAGCTCGATATTGCATTCTCATCGCAAACTGCATGAAAACTATTGATGGGGGTATCGCAAACTGTTAGCGAGTTCAGGAAAACCCTTAGAGAGGCTACCTATTTTTCAGATCACGTAATTACAGATTAACACAGATCGTGTAGATTTATCTGAAATAAAAAAACAGGAAAGAACAGAAACAGAAAGAGAAATATTTCCTGTGGTGGTAAGTGCTAATGAGACATTCCCATAACATCTGCTTTGCACATCTTACTTACATCGTTTTGTCTGTTGTATGATTTTTTTTTTAGGACCTCCAATGTAACGATTTTCATACTTCTTCGAATAATTTTATTTTGTTTCTTATTTAAGTTGCCATAGCAGGTAATTAACTTTCCTGGAAATCTTAACATCACCTCAGTGACAAGCGAAAGCCTCAATTTTCATTAGAAAATTTTCATCTTAAGATAAAAAACATAAAACGGGACATGATTTGCAGAAAACTTCAAACTCGACTACAAAAATATTGATATAAATATTGGTTCGCTCAAAATCCATCGAACGAAAATCCTTTCGTTCGGCTGTCTCGATTATCCTTGCTCTCCTCTTCTGATCTTCACTCCCTCGATGTACAAGGTGAGCCAATAGTGCTCGATGGTTCGTTAACTCTCGAGCTAAAATGACTCAAATTTTGTACGAATCTACAGTAATCACCTCATGAGCTTCAATTAGGTATATTTGACTCTGGTCGGCAAGAGACAAAACTCGATATCTTCCTATTTTTCAAATGAGAATGCCACGTTTTCATTTCATACTAATGACCTCCATGGAATTATGATTCAGAAGTACCCCACCTTTCATCATTTATCTGTAGTAATTTTTGACATAGGCCAGTTTTTTCGACAAATTTTATGGTTTTGATAGTTAAACAACATTTGAGACAAAAAATCCTCAACAAAAAATGAATACCAACTGGGATATCCAACAAACAAAAAATGTTTGGACATGCCATTTGAATAAATGAACTTACTGACATTTCTTAAAGGCAAAAATTGCGAATATGAGTATGATATAAAAATTGGTCTTTCTCATTTAAAAAGAAAACAATTTCAGACTGAGTTAGACTAGAGTCAGAAATAATTTGAGCCGATGCACTGAGTCCTATCGATTTCGTCAAAATTTGAGTCATTCTGTTCCACCGAATCTGCAAAACCTCTTGGCTCAACCTGTTGATAACCGAGGTTCATACCGAACTCGCTTTGCAAAATAAGGGTTATAAGACACTTGTCTACCATGGTTGTAATTGGTCTCTTACAATCTTAAACACAGGGCATCAAATAATTCTTGGGAATCCTAGTTATCCTTCTTCAAATCAATTTTTCGATATATGTGTTATACTCATTCTCTGTTGTTTCCGAAATAGCCCTCAGAAACTTTTTGAAAGTTGGTGCTAGTTCGGAGAACCATTTATGTTCTGTGTAGGCTTTGTTACTGTTTCCTCACACCACGTTTGATAAACCGCTGTTTGATTAATTTTACCCCATGCATACCGTATTCACTGAAAATGTCTTTTCTAGCTGTGTGATTAGAGCTCGGTGTACCTCGATATTTTATGCCAGGGCTTCAACTAAAGAGTTACGGACGCTATTTACTGCAGATCTAAAAGAATTCTAACTGAAGAGTGTGAAGTAGGTGTATAATATTATATATTTCACGTACTTTTGTTTGGCTCTGTATCAAAAGAAAATATCATGTTATGTATTCTCAAGAAAAAAGGAAAATATAATTTAATACAATGAAAAATATGCAGGATATGTAGGACAGAGGTTGTTGAGGAGGGGTAAACAGAAAGTGGCAGCGTCAAATATTGAAGGACTTATCTTGAGTATTGATGACACTTTACGCGAAATAGGTTGAAATATTAAATAAAGAAGAACATCTCTTTTTTCCAAAAACTTCAGTAATTTGAAACAGAAACAAAAGTCAGACTTCAAACCTCTTCAAAGACTACAAATCTAAAATCTGGAAAACTTCTCGCAATCCCCAGGCACTAAAAAGTCAAGGTTATTCTTGGTGTCGTGTATCAAAAGTTGCCTTTATCATGCCTATATATCGAAATAAAGCAGAAAATGAGCATTTTTCAAGAATTCAATGTAAGTATTCAGGTTTTTTGCAACTTGAGGTCGCCCGATTCTTTTGTGAAAAAATTAATCGAACCAATTCAACAGTTTGCTACATTTTTTTCGAATAGCTCATGATTAGGAAAAACCCCGTTAAGATCAGACATTTTATGCGGGCCTGAATCTAGTCAAAGAATTTCTGATGTTTGAAAATAGTTTCAGGTATTAGGTGCTTGTTGACAAGTTCTGATTATTCGAGAACCGTATTTCTTCAGAATCAAGCTATCTCAAGTGAATTTCTCAACTGTATACTCAATATTGATCAGAAAGATTACCGTTTTTTACCCCTCTCAAACGATAGGGGTTAACTACTAAAAACATTTTCTGGTGCCTGCTAACTTACAATTTTTCATTGGTTTTCGATTAGAAACAAATACTGCTTCTATTACACCATTTTCAGGGGTTGCAGGTATTTAAGTAATGGCTTCTCAAATAAATTATTATTTTTTCGGCAAGTGAACACGAATTTTTCCTTGTATAAAACTTGTTATAATACTCGTAGTTTGAAAATAGGTTAATATTATGTGAATAGAGGTTCACAGTCGGTTTCATGTTTCAACACCTGATAGAGTTATTCAAATCTGAATGAGGTTGGGCCTCTCGAAAAAGATCAAATTGTCACGAAATTATTCATAAGCCTTCGTAAAGTTTTTTTTTTACAATTTATGAAATTTCAATCTCATTTCCAAAGGACCCCGCACACTCACTTAGGAAAAGCGGGCCTAGTGAATTAACCCCAGTTTTACATTTTATATTCATATCGACCTAATCCGAATTTAAACCCGAATAAATTTGCAGCTTCATGGTATCAAATTTTGAAAAACTGAGAGTGGTCCCAAAGTCACTAACAAAGATATATTCAGTTATTCATACAGCTTCATGACACAGCCTGTATAACGAAACTTAACGGTGAGATCTCTTGTTATTCAGATCCCAAGGCATAATGATAAAATTCTAAACATTAAAAGAATTATCATCAAAACTCGAAAATTCATTTTTTCGGAGCTGCAATTTCGGAACGATCTATAGAACAAACCGGATGTAAAAATTTCTTGAAAATCTGATTATTGTTCCAGAGGTTGATATAAATATAATGTAATATAATCTAATAATGGAGACAATTCACTGGGTACGCTTTTCCTAACTAAGTGTGCAGGATCCTTAAATTTCATAATATTGAGGTTGGGACTTTGAGATAGTCATAAGTAAATGCGTTTTAAACCAGATAGTTATACGAATGATGTAGATTTGCCATTACAACAATTTTTTTGGGACCTATTGTTTTCATGATTCCATAGTCTACGTTTAATACTGGAAAAATTATTTTTGATAGGGTAACAAGGGAAGCCAGGCAATTGCTCAACACTTATCACATAAGTCTGTACAGCCTTATAGCCTTGTCTAGAGCCTTTCGTTCAACATTACTACATATGTATATGTGCAGTATATCTCACTACCAGAATCGCGATGTTTTTTCGGTAAAATCGGCGAATTAGCCTTTGCGAGATATTTGGAATGCAATTCAACCAGAATGGAATCCTTCAACTTTATCTGTCCATCCCCCTCCACCCTATGAAACGATTGCAACAGACCGATACATGGTCTGATTGAACTGGCTACCCATTTGACTAATTTCACATATCCGGAAAATTCCAGAGTGGCGTATTAATTTCTTCGTTCAGTGGTTCCATCCATAGAGCGTATTCAGCCATACCGTTTAAATTTCCGCCAATAAGTGTCGTATCTACAGAATAATTTCCCCGAATTGATGGATGTACGTGGCTACTGGATGGAATGAAAAGCAAAACGAAATTTCTTCTGATATGTTCGTTCCTTTGAGTTATCATGTAACACACTTATAAATCCATTCTACATATTCAATTACACAAGTTTCAATCCGCATGATGTATGTTGTTGTTTCATCCTCAGATTTATTTTATGAGAAGACAATAGAGACCAACTGGCAAAAGCCCTGATGAAGATTTAAAATAAATCGAAACGTCGGCATTCTGTCAAATTAAATCTCTGTAATCAAGACCTAAAAGAACCCTCTCATTACTAAACCAAATTATCACAAAGATCGTTACATTATTCCAAACACTTATAAATCTCTAACACTCTTAAAGTCCAACTGCACTGACCTGGTTGAGTATCAATCTAAAACTGTGATTTTTTTAAATGTATTTATTGCTTTAACTGCTTTCTTCTTGTTTTGCTTGTTTCTACATAGATTATAGCAGTGTGTAAATTCAAACGCATATATATACTCTTATATGTACTTTATATAAGTTCTTCGTCATACTGGAGGTTCGTTCTGTTTCCTTGTGTCACATCAAAAGTTTCAGTGGATTTGAATGACTAATGGCCAATTTTTGCTGGAGTGTTTTTCACTGGAGTAGTTCAGAGCCTCACTGAGAGTAGGATTTTTGTAGTTTTTCCAGAATCTCCAGATTTCATTTTCTACGTCTGATTTGGTCAGTGATCTTGAGATCGATTTGAATCTTCCAATTTCTAACATGCCAAGGTGCATCTGCTATTTAAATAATCTGTTTATTTTGGGCTACCTTGGAAATTTTGACATTATAGATGACAATCATATACAGGGTGTACCAAGTTCGACGGCCTATTAGGCGTTTCTGGAGAACTAGACTTATTTGAAATCTGAAAATTGGGATTATTATATTGTTTGACATTATCTACCGAGCTAAAATATTTTTGGAGCCTGACCACTTTCAGTTATACAGGGAGCGAAAAAAAATTTTTCAAAATTTCTTTTTTCGGTTTTTTTCTTAAAGAATTTGACAGAACATGCAATTGTGAATACATTCGTACTCAAATCGTTTCATTCGTCGAAATACTTTCGGAAATATCGGGAAAAACCTGAAGAAAAAGAGAGAAAAGAGTATTCGGTATTATGCTTGTTATTCCTAATGTATACACCTTAAGCACAAACCGTTTTCACATTTTTGAAGTCAAAGGCTGTGGAAATATTGTACATTTTTAAAATTTTGAAAAACTCATCACAGGGTGTTCCAAATGTTGGGTCAAAAATTGGGATCAAGATTGGCCCATAACTTTCGTTTTTCAAATTAGAACCCTATTTTTTTATGATTGCGTTGGATTGTATGAAGAAAAATGATGATAGTGTTCTAACATGTTAATGCTCCTTAAATTGATAATTCTTGAGTTATTTAGGATTTTCTGATTTTATGTGGTACGTAGCGTCAAATTCATTTAATCTGTTCAATATCAACTATGACCTTGGTCATAGAAGATGAATTATTCCACTTGTGACACACACTTGAATACATCCGTACTCAAATCATTGCATTCGTCAAAATACTTTCCGAAATATAAAAAAAAAACTGAAAAAAAAAAGGTAGATAAGAGTATTCGGTATAATGTTTGCTATTTCTAATCTAGATATCTTAAGCACAAACCGTTTTCACGTTTTTGTAGTCGAAGACAGTGGAAATATTTTACATATTTAGAATTTTGAGAAACTCGTCACAGGGTGTTCCAAATGTTGGGTCAAAAATTGGGATCAAGATTGGCCGATAACTTTCGTTTTTCAAATTAGAACCCTATTTTTTTTATAATTGCGTTGGATTCTGCGAAGACAAATGATGATAATGTTCCATCATGTTGATACTTCTAAAATTAATAATTCTTGAGTTTGTTAGTATTATCTGATTCCATGTCGTACGTTGCGTCAAATTCATAAAATCTGTTTCATAACAACAATGATGAATGAATTAAAGAAAAAGGTGTGTCACTAGCGAGTTATTGGAATAATTTATCTTCTATGACCAAGGTCATAGTTGATATGAAACAGATTTAATGAATTTGACTCTACGTACGACATAAAATCAGAAAATCCTGAATAATTCAAGAATTATCAATTTTAGGAGCATCAACATGTTGAAACATTATCATCATTTTTCTTTGTACAATCCAACGCAATCATAAAAAAATAGGGTTCTAATTTGAAAAACGAAAACCCTGTGATGAATTTTTCAAAATTCTAGAAATGTACAATATTTCCACATTCTTCGACTTTGAAAATGTGAAAACGGTTTGTGCTTAAGCTATCTAGATTAGGAATAACGAACATAATACCGAATACTCTTTTCTCTCTTTTTTTTCAGGTTTTTCTCAATATTTTTGAAAGTATTTCGACGAATGCAACGATTTGAGTACGAATATATTCAAGATTGCATACTCTGCGAAATTCAAAAAGAAAAAAACAGAAAAAAAAATTTTCAAAAATTTTTTTTTGCATGTTCTGTCAAATTCTTTAAGAAAAAAACCGAAAAAAGAAATTTTGAAAAATTTTTTTTCGCTTCCTGTATAACTGAAAGTGGTCAAGCTCCAAGAATATTTTAGCTCGGTAGATAATGTCAAACAATATAATAATCCCAATTTTCAGATTTCAAATAAGTCTAGTTCTCCAGAAACGCCTAATAGGCCGTCGAACTTGGTACACCCTGTATATAGATAGTAGATTCCGGTAAGATTATCGCTTTATGTAATCTCAGATATTGAGGTTTGCGTTTCTTGAGAGAATATGAAAAATTTTTCTTGGATCTTTTTTTGTCCAGATGTGCTTTCCAAGTTTTTCATCATATATGAGAGCAGGATTTTTTTTTTAGCTTGTTTGGAACGTCTGAATAAAACGAAGTCAAGTAGGCTATGAGTTTATAGAAGTAAAAAGAATTTGAATACAATATTTTGACATCTCTAATCGAAAATGCAAACAAAGGTAATATCTAAGGATTTGTATTGTGTTGAGGAGTTCGAATTTCCTTATCAGGACTATATGTTCATTTAATGAAAGATGTAGATACTTTGGCAGATAGAGATCATCTATATAAAAAGGAAAATGAATGAATGTTTATTCATATGAAGGAAGATTAATAATTGAGAGTTCGCCTTGTAAGCCGAATGATCGGACCCTTTCATAGTAAAGCAAATGAAGGATTTTCAGGTGGGTCTCGGTGTACCAAATGATGCCTCAAAACTCAAAAGTTGCGTAGGGGGTAGTGTACGCATAACATTCGGATTCACGTAAATATATTGGTCCCTATCAAAAATACATCAGGGTGAGAATAAAGCTGATAATATTTCATGAAGAGAGTTATGGGGTCATATTTTGTTATAACTAATAGTTCATTCATAATCGCTTATTCATATTCTTGCTTTAAATTGAATGCATGTGGTACTTTGAAAAATTGAGATGTTCGTAAATACTGTTAGACTGTTAATTTCTTTATCCTATGACTCCTTTGTCTTCTTTTTGATTTCTCCTTCTACGAATGCTTATATATCGTGGATTCAATCTTAGAATTTTGGCTTCCCGCATCGGTCTTTTTTTCTGAGGAATCTAAGAGTGAATTGGTTGAGGCTTTCGCGGCCATCGTCAATGTAACCTGTTCTTTCGAGCATTTAGGCCGTCGTCGTAGATTAGTTCTCGACGTTTCGCCAGTTCGAGTGTCTGGCATCTTCAGGAGCGGAACGTCGAGAACTAATCTACGACGACGGCCTTAATGCTCGAAAGAACAGGTTACATTGTATCATGCATGGCCGTTGCCACAAACCAGTGAACAACCACTGTGTGGATGGAAAAATATTCAATCTCATTGATCTATTTCTGACCCCAGCTTTAATCAAGCGAGAATACCAATAGTTTCTGATGGAAAGCCCTTCAACAGGAGCACCATAAATTTCGAGGAAAATTTAATTTCGTTTCATCCAAGAGTGACGACCGATAAGAAAAAAATTTGTACTCCGAATAGATGCGTAGTTCTGCACAATATTAATCTTGCTTGATTTGAGTTGTGAGCAGAAACAGATCAGTGAGATCTTTTACCATCCATTTTTGGCGCAGCCCAACAAAATCTCTTTCTAGTTTACTATCAAGTACCTTCAATAATGGTTTCGCTTCGAATTCCCAAAGTCCCAAAGAGTGTGAATATCGGTGTGGATGGATGTTGAAAAACGATCGAATCTGATATCCCAACTTCCTGAGTTCGATAGTCTTTAAAAAATCATTTTTGCATCTGTATGAATAGTTGTGGACCATTGAATAGCTGTCGGAGGTTGGGACTTTCTTGATCCCTGTTTTAGGCAACTGCCAGGGATAATCCTGCATGAACAACAAAACAATTGAAGACTTCTCAGAGAAAGAAACTGATACCGATTCAGGAAAGGAAGATGAAATTGTGAAATTGACTCCAAGTAGGTACGTCAATAATAAATATATACATGCGTTCGTAGAAGGATAAGAAGAATGAAAGAAAATTAACAATTTTACAACATTTCAACGAACGTGGAGGTCGTGGATAAGGCCTATCAGGTATTAGGGGTACCAATTAAAAAAAAGCGCCTAATACTCAACCTCAATGTACCTAAATTATACAAAAGATCACATAAATCAAAATTGAACACAAGATTGGTCGCAAAAGTTGTGCAACTGTTGCGGAATCGTCCGGTGGCACATGCGCTGCAAACTTGACAAGTTCTGGAGCAGTGGGAATTTTTGGGAGCGCTTTCAATTTAGGTAGCGGTAGCGGAATCTTCGTCTGGTGAATGCGACCATTGTGATGAAATTGTTGGTTATAGGTTCCAAAATATGACACTATACCTTTTTTAGGACATTTTATCATCTTTTTACCTCGATGTATTTCTGTCGTAAGGTTCATAGCCCCTTACAGCGTTTTTTAATATGCATCATTTGGGTCACCGACACCTTCATGAAAAACCATTATTTGCTCTTGTATGAATTGGCGCGAAGGAAAATTCTAAATGCAGTGAACTATATTAGGAATTCAAAATCACATAATTTTATTCGTGACTTTTTTGAATTCTTTCTTTCATGAAAATGAAATCATCTATGAATAGAGAACGACGCAACCTTTCAACGATGTGACAAGCCCATACGTCCTTTATGAAAAAGTGGGGATAGTACCTATTGTGGAAGAGGGTTGAAGTTAGTTTCAGGATACTTACAGTAACCGAGATGATGTCCATTTGGATTTCCACATGGTATAAGTGTATATGACTCCTCCATTATATGAAATCGTGGAATATTCATAATTTTATTGATTTTTCAAATTGCTATTAGACGAATGACAATATTTGATATTCATTCGAGATTATGTTTTGGAAAATGGGTATCTTTCATAATAAATTAATTTCTATCGATAATATGTACTGTCCTGCCTGTAGGTGCGAACACATTTTGAGAAATCTCTTCTACAATCGAGAAGTACTGGTTTTTTCCGCATCAATAAACACCACGTTTTATTAATTCAATTGATGCTTCGTTTACCCACAGAACATATCATCAAACGGATTTCATGCTTTTCAATTTAGAAAAACCCTAGCATCTAATCAATCAACTCATTTATTTATTCAACATCAAGCTGGAGTCAAAGTATCCCCCTATACTAACATGAATCAATGGCTGTGTTCATTGATCCATTTTTGAAGCTAATAGAAACAACCAGAATGAATACGAAATCTCAATCGGATATTTGAACAGTAAAGGGCTCTTTCAGCTTTTTTTCATTTTATAAAGTTTGTCATGAAGAATTTATTCGTATTTAGTTTAAGAATCTTTCTGGCGTGCCTTTAATTCAAACAGAAATAGCCAGCTCGTCCTGGCCAACTGGGACAGATCCTCCAAGCAAAAGATCGGGCTTTCGCCCTCAATTTCATGAAATAAAATATAACTGCGGTAAAATCATACGTTTCTGTTGAGTTTTCTACTAACTTTTTTCAAAAAATTTTTTGTGCGTGTTCAAAATAATACAGGTTCCATCAAGCATCTTGCAGCCTCAATAAATTATCATTCTTGCCTAAATTTGTAATTCTTCAATCTACCATTTCCCGTAGAATATCCTTAAGAAATCTATGCCTCGAAGGGCATTTTTTATCAGGAATATACATTTCGCAGATAAGGGTCACATTCATTCGAATTCTTGTAATGCTTGATCGGATTTAAATCAAAGGATCTCAGAGATGAGGCACTTCATGAAAAATATTCTGGAATTTTCTATGAGTGCTTACCTAGAGTTAGTAGTTCAAAAAGACCCAAACCTTGTTCTTCGAAAGTTATTTCGTTCAAAAACCGGCTCTTGTTTTGTCATTCTGATCTCGTTGATCATACAAATATGGATTCTACTCTTCCCTGTACATGTTTGAAATATTACCACAAATCAGGTAAAAATTACTATTTCCATTTGCGTAAATCATGTCTTCGGTGAAATCAAAACGAAATTAAGATGTATTCATTGCTTCTTAATGTTTCGAAAAATCGAGGCTATGAATATTATATTAAGAACTCATTTTCATTTAGAGACTATTTCGAAGAATGATGCTGGGTCATTTCAGTTTTGAAATTTTTGGTGTCTCTATATGACATATGCATCAGTGATTACTCAATACCAAATCTATGCAAATGTGCGTTTTGAAAACATTGAGAAATTGATACTGAGGAATCATCAATTAACCTTCTGGAAACCAGAAAAACTAGTGGTAGTTGCATATATTTATTTGAAATCAGTATTGAAAATATTGAATGGATTAATAGCTTAATTACCGAAAAATTTAGAAAAGATGGGTATTTGTGGAAGATATGCGTCTAACTGCTGTTCGAACAATAAGAAGTTTATGATGGTTCAATATGAAAGTTAATTGTACATTCGAGTAAAAAAATATACGTTATTAAGTTATTATAATCATAAGAGATTTCTTCAAGCTCGATGTTAACTTCAACGTTACCTGAACACGTCTCTGAGTATAGCTTTCAACCCATACTGATTTTCCCAAGGAAAACACGAAGAATACACTCAGAAAATTTTCTGAAAAATTTCTCAGCTAAATTTTGCCACCTCTATTCTTTTGGAATTTTCTATAAGATAAATATGTCCCTTTTTCAATAGTTTTGACGGTTGTCGAGGTAAAACGAAGCTCAATCGTCAATAGCTTTTCAACTTCAGTTTGTTTTTTACTCTGAGATCTTCAAGCACTTATGACCTTATTTGAAACCTTATTCAAGGAGTCCCGTATTAACAAAAAGTTTTAATTTTCTGAGTGAATTCTTGAACTAATCGACAGAATGATTACAAATTTGGAAGTTTTGTCACCCTTCACTATTGCCTTTCTTCAATGTTTCTGGAACCGAATAAATCAGATCCGAACTAGGAAAATTTTACACTTTTTCTATTTTCGTGAATATTTGATCACCTTAGATATGGAAACTATGTTTTTTCTACGTTTTCGTAATCACAAAAAAATAATTCATAATAAAAATTTTAAATCTCTGCTTGGCAGCGTCATACAGAGTGATCAATACACATCACCTTCAATAAATCTGGAACTTATTGATAAAATCATTTCAAATTTCATATTTTTGTCGCCTTTTACGAGTGCCTTCCTCGAATTTTTTTTCAAATTGAAAAAACAGACTCGGACTACCAGATTTCAAGATCGATGAAAAAATAACCTTGAGATTTCATCACCTAGTTCTAATTTTTGCATAATTTGTCGATGATAGGGATGCATTCTGTTTTTTCAATTGTTTTATGTACCCTACTTTTATGAACCCTCATCTGTTTGGCTTATTCTGCGCGTACTGGTAGATGGATTTTCTGTCACTAGTTCTAGGATTGTATTCTCTTCATTTGCACTTTGTTTTGGGGTATGATCAACTTTTATTTCAAAATTACCGTTTTCACAAAGTTGTCTATAAATTCTTGTAAAAAGAGTATGATGGGAAATTCGCACGCACAAAAACCATACATGACATGAGAATCATATCCGTATATTCTTATCGAGAATATTGAAAAGGCATTTCTTCAATCGTTAACAGAACATATTGGCAAATGAAGCAGGTTTGATAGTTTCATTGGCTTTTGTCAGTGGATCACAGATCATAGAAGTATGATGAATCGCAATTTACTAGTGATGCAATCAACAATTCCTGTAAATTTGGAACTATGGGATGTAAAAAATTGAAATGAAATTGTTTGTTTTCTTAATCCGATGAAAAATTTTATGGGGGGCAGTCGTCCAGGTTGACAAACTTGCAAAATTCGAAACAATTCTACCGATGAGTTCAAGATTATTTAAACTATAAAGTTTCACTCATAGGGAAATGTTTATTGATCACCCTATAAGTCGATGACAAGCAGAGATTTAGGATTTTCATTATGAATTAATACTTTGTTTTTACCAAAACGAAAAATAAACAAAGTGTTCACGTACAGAGTGATCCAATATTCACGAGAATAGGAAAAGTATTGAATTTTCCAAATCCGGATCTGATTTATTCGATTTCACAAACATTGAAGGAAGGCGATAATAAAGGATGGCGAAACATCAAAATTTGAAATCATTCGATCAATTAGATGAGGAGATATTGAACTATAACAATTCACTCTTAGATTAACATCACCGTATACTCCAAACGAAGGCACTCAGGCGATTAATACCTGATGCATTGCGGGATTTATGAAGACCATGTGCCGAAAATGGGATAAAAAAGAAAAAAACCAACCTCATTTTTGAAATAGTATACGAAACGAAAAGTCTCTGCCTGATGCAATTTGTGTTTGTGAATTTACACATTTTGCTGGAAGAATGGTCAAAGCCAAAACTTGACCTTTGGTTTTGTTCAACATAATATCTAAAGCGTATTATTCAGTTAGATAGCGAAGAAAACTTTTGAATGAGATGAACTATACAAAATAGTGAAGAAAACCACAATAAATAATTCAAAACACCTAATTGCGTATTCATAGAGAATCGACAAATGTTTTTTGTAATCCATTCGTTAGTTTTTGTTTCCCAATTATTGACAAAAACTGGAAATTATACAAATTTGGATCCTTGCGCCATATCGTCATAAAAACAACCTGGCCATCGGAATTCTAGTATTCTAATGAGATAATTGCCAAATTTTTCATCGTTTCAGATATAATCGCAAAATATTAAATTTCTCGCTATCACGATATATCTGCTTGAAACACTCTTAATAGGTCTAGGCCTTCAACGATCAACGTTCAATGAAAACTTCATCCCTACCCTCTCATGTTGCCATCTTTCGGAGCCTACTTGTTAAAAGAACAACATCATTTAAAGTTATTGTACTTCAAGTTTTTCGCCCGTGAACATCCTAGTGTTCTTTTGTTTTCGAAATAATGGTTTGAAGAGAATAGCCAGTGCATCAAGAGTATAAATAAAAGTTGCGATAAGTGGTAAAAAGTGGTGTTACAAGATTTGAGTAGTAGCGACAAGTACATTGTGCAATTATTCAAAGATCAAAGGTTTCAGCCCATTTATTCACAAAGCAATTACATTCGTTTCACCATCGATGTGGTTTTGGGTACCAGACATTCTCCTCATACCTTGGCAGTTCTTAACGATAATCATTCGTGTTTCTCGTCATTGATTTTGAATACATCTTTAGTTGATTGTTCTATTTCCTGCTACAATCCGAGATTTGTGTTCGGAAGTTGTTCAAATATTAATAGAGAGCTAAGAATTTTCCACCGCATCGAACTAATCTAAGTGAATTCATTCTTTTTTTTCTAAGAGCTTTTTTAGGAGCCGTTGTTTTGATTGCAGACGAGATTATATAATACAATTGTACTGTGCATTGGCCCATCATCAGTAATTTATTTAATTGTAACTTGGCTCGAAATGAACAACAAAAAACATCATGCTCGGTGAATGAAAAGCAACTCGATAATATTTTTTCATAACTATTAGCATCATAATTTTATTCTTGAATGATATTCGAATTCTGAAAAGGCCCTGACAATAATTCTGCTGAAAAAAGTTTTTTCTTCAAAATTTTCGATGTTCCATGATACTCAAAATACCCATTTTGTGAATTTTATATTGAACTAAATTTCGGAGTTTTATATTGTGCGTTTCTTCTCCACCAATACTACAATTCCAAAGTTTCGAAATTTTTCCTTAGGATATTTAGAAAACAATCATCATTAAAGTGTTTTGAATTATTCGACTATTGTTTATCATATCTTCGGCTAAATGACGAATGCATATCTGAAAATTTGGGTAACAATCTAGAACTCTGGTATACAGTTTTGGTTTTCCTCAGGTGATTCCCACTAGAAATTCTAGGGGTGGCATGAATAAGTTTCGTTGGTTTTTTCAACATCTAACAACAACAGTTCTGAATGAGTAAAATCTTACCTATGGAATTTTATCTGAAAAATTGCTGACGACACATACATAAGAATCTCAGAGGTAAACGGTTTATATCTCAGCATTTCCTCTTCTGCATCGATTAACCCCGAAGGTAAATTGTTGTTATTACAATCTCCGGAATTCTGTAATTATAGACTTATGTATGGTCCTGCAGAGGGCAATGCAGTATATGCGGCTTAAATGCTATTCATTTGATTCCAGCCGAAACTTTGAATATTTCGGCTTCCACGAGATGAGCTCATTTTTCAACCTCTCATTGGATGACAATCCTCGGTTGCAATATTTCAAAAAAAACTATTACTGTCCCGAATATTTCTGAACATGCCTCACAGTTGAGTGATAATGGAAATTGATCAATTTTAATTATAATATAAGTATAAAGTCAAAAAAACGTATTGTTTCGAAATATTTCATTGCTTGATTTTTTTTAATGATATGCTCTGCAATTGCGAAATACTACACAAAACTCACCATCAGTGGTGTGTCATATTGTCAAATGTATTTCAAATCGGAGGGTAAATTATGAGGGTTGAAATTATACAACTGATAATGGTGAAAATCTAATGCATATAACTTTCGCATATCACCGTTTATTGAAGATATTAAAATCACTGCTACCGTTCAATACGAGTAAGTTAAAGTCACCATTATTTTGATTTAGTTTTTTCCTCGGACATTCTTCTGGTGCAAGATGAATAATATTTTCAACATATTCATTTCACTCAGATAATAATTTCAATCCATCTTCCCACATTTTTTTCGACCACAACAATACCTTGAGTTAATATCGTCATATGAATAACAATCATATAATTATTGATAATTCAAATAGGTGATATAAAATATTATCATAGAAAAAATGATGTAATAAAAAAAATTCCTTCCTCATGAATTTCATGGATCGGATCTACGTCAGTTACAGTAGGTACTCTATAATTCTCAAATTATAATCATCTGAATTTTTAAGTGTTTCTTGAAAAGAGCACGATTAAGAACCCAATATAATTAATAGATTTACTTCCTTTATTTCATATAGAGTTGATGAAGAGGATTTATTCATGTATTTATGATTAATTCAGTGTCACTATATTTCAATAATCAAGACCAAAAGCAGAAAAACGTTGTATTTTTTTAAGAGACGTCATTACTATTTCACGAAAAGTTCTGAATGAGTAATTTCATATTTTTTTTTTAATAAGAAATACTGGTTTAACTCTGGCAGCAAATTTACTTATGAGGGTCCCATATTAATCTTCGATTGGAATCCCCCGATTGGAAAACTGTTCCCGTTGGAGTTGAAGTTGTGTTCAAGTTAAGGGAATTCCGAATAAGGAAAGTAAGGAATTCAATGCTAGACATTTTTTTGCAACGAGGTTGTGGTCTGATTGATTTTTATACTTGCTCTCGCTAGGTTGTGATTAATTTTCATTATTTTTGGAGCTAATCATTTTTATTCACTCGCTTTTGTTTCAAGACTTTCGGGTGTAGTGAAGAGAACTCTCTCTTTTCCTTCGACAGAATAATCAAGATGTATTTGCCATGATATTTTGGGTTTCGGATAACTTGAAGAAGTGTCTTTTTTTTAATATTCATCTCATTAATATTTTCATGTTTTTTCTTCAACAGATTTTTTCCCTAATCCTTTCAATCATACGCCGAATAGTATGATGTATGGTACCTCGTTCTTTAACCCCCACTTTCGTTCAAATGCTGCTTGGTTTATATATTTTAATGTTCTACTCAAGAAAATACAAATAAAGTTTTTAGTTCGAGAAAATTATTCTCCAGATCCTCCTAGCCGTTTTAAGAAACTAGTAAACACTTCCATCAAGAACCCCAGATTTTAAATTTATAACAGTTATGTTTGAAGACCTAAATTGATATGGTATATTTATCGTTTTGAGATATTTTAACATGCAATCCAGGCATCCTGTATCGACGAGCTTCTAACTTACTCAAGTTCTACTGAAGAGTTCAAGAAGAAAGCTTATCTATCCATATTAAGATAATTCCGGTTGGTCCCACCTAATGGTCCTTCCTGGCATCGGATCGGATCCTCCTAATCGAGCATCCGATACGTCCGGATAAAAATTTATTGATTCCCTGGGGTCGCTACCATCAATCTCGTTCTAACTTTGGTAGGCTTCCTCCGTAGCCGAAAGAGTGGGGATCTAGTAATTTCACCTATTAACCACTATGTAAATTACAATAATTTGGAGGTCTTCGTTGGATTTCAAGTGAACCGTATACAATTTCCCCCGATTAATTTCAATAATTAAACTTTATTAATTGCGA
The DNA here is from genome assembly GCA_038502775.1 of Hippodamia convergens. Classification (NCBI taxonomy): domain Eukaryota; kingdom Metazoa; phylum Arthropoda; class Insecta; order Coleoptera; family Coccinellidae; genus Hippodamia; species Hippodamia convergens. The sequence goes on from CM076614.1 coordinate 42,838,582, forward strand.
AACTGTTCGTATTCTTATTTGTGGTTCTATTTGGGTCTAGGTTGAATTTTGTCGGATTCAAATGTCGAATTTACATAATCGCAGGCTTTCGGTGAGAAGATGCAAATTGGTTTCGGACCCTCAAATGTAGCGGAAAAGTTAAGATACCTTGATATCGATGTACGAAGTTTGATGACATTTTTATGCTCGTGTACCTACTTTGCCAGTTTGATACGCCAACGGCTTATTCTGAATCATTTCGGCCTCGAAGTCATGGCTAAATTTTATTGTTGCTTTATTGAAATTTACAACTTATCAAAAGTTCGAATCTTGTTATATTGATTTTCGATTTTTCTCCAGATAAAATCACACATGTTTTCCCACAGACAACTGGCTAGAACGTGTTCTCAATTTTTCTTCTTAATTTTTATCGCCGCCATCTTATTTGTGGACTAGTGAGGGCACGAGAATGTGATTTTTGCATTGAAAAATATTGATCCTTAGAACTGTTTTCTATGTCATAAACTTGATACATATTAAATAAAGCCGTGCCAGAGGAACAACATAAAACGAATAAACATTACCATGAAAATTTTGCCAAACTGAAATATTCTTGCACGATTTGGTTCCACAAGATGTGGCAGAATGAACGGATTTGACACAGAACTAGAGAAATATATGTATATTTCCATATTAATTGTAGAGATATTTCGGTTTCATTCGTTATTCACACAGAAAATCCAAATGAAAGATTTCTCGATAGAATAACCACACTGCTGTCCTTTTACTATCGATGAGCAGGAGAAAAAGCAGAAAATGAAAATATTTTTGATTCTAGGGAAATGAAATAAATTCTAAACGAATCCATATAAAAAATCAAAATATTCATTCCGATGTGATTCTAACTGAAATTAATATCTTTCCTCATAATCTCTTCTTTCATGCTGTACCTATCAAATAACCCTGGTGATTCTGGTAATATTCAATGATGATGAGTTTTTCCCAAAGTGCTCGTATTTTTAACGATCTCTTTCTTCTGTGTCCCGAAAATTATGGGTCCGATGTAGTATTCCACACTTGCATATTAAAATGTTCAAAAAAGTTGGTAACACTTCAGCAGCAAGGTTACTTCCTCCACGTAACCTGCCATTAAAAACGTCTACTTTTGGTAGGTTCCCAACTTGAGATTTGCCAGTCGAATTGATCGCACCTTCAAAGTAACGTGCTCTAGATTGTAGCTACAATCTATGTTTTTAGTTGTCTATTACATTCGTTCTTTTGGATAGGTGCATAGAGTGAGAAATAAGTGTCAGAAAAGGGGAAAAAACACCATTTCAAGTAAGATTGTTCTTATGTTAGGTGCCTTGTGCTGGATTGTTGAGATTTTGAAATTTATACTTTGACACTAAATGTGATCTAACGAATTTAAATGTGCACCAACTGATTGATGTACATTAAAAAAAAATCGGTATTTTTCAGTATCTCGTTCAAAACTAGTAATAAAACACTAAGGTACTTCGAATTTTGTGAACTATTCTATGATTATTCCGACCTCTATATCGTCTGCAGAGAGAATGATTCAAGTATTTTCGAAACAAAACACCTCGGTCATCTTATGCAATCGTAGAAAATGTTTAATCGATCATTTAACCCTGAAATTTTATCATGGTTCTATGAAAAACAATTTTCATGTACACTGAGATATTGCCTGATTATTTAATGTGTTATTTAGCATTCAGCCGTGAGGATTTCATAATTACAACAATTCAAATGTGGACATATCCGGAGAGAATAAAAATATTCGTTTAACTTTCATTAGAAAAACACTCTTGTTCGCAGTCACATTGGTGTTAGGCTATTATTTCTTATAATTTGAATAGGATGATTAACGAGAAAATGCTTGTGTTCACAACAATTATTTTGTCATAGTCAGTTTAAATTTTCAATTTTGTTTAATATTTTGTTATTTTTACGAGAGATCAAATCACATTCAAATTCGAATTCCGTCGTATTAATGAAATGGAGAAATGAGTTCATTCTTCTCGCGCATTATTGTGTCAATACCAAGTATTATTCGAATTTCTACAGCTGAATTTTTTGCTTGCTCGAACATGGTTATAAGAGTGTTGAAATCAATACTATATCGTGATTTGCTAATATTTCTGCAGACCTGTAAGTAATCCCTGAAACACACTTTGACAGCTGTCAGTTTTTGGGTATGACACAACAACGTGTTTGCTTAAATAAACTAGCTTAATGCAGTGCTTGAGAGAATTGATTCAAATCCAAGAACATCAATTCGGAAAAATTACAAAATTCAAGCAGTTCTCCCACAATGTTTCTCTCCATGAATAACCCTACCTTTTACACTTTATGGTTCAAGAAGAACTAATTTCAACGAAATACTTTTTTCCATTCAATTCGAATTTTGTCATAAAAATCTGGAGCCAATATGAAGGATGTTATATTCTCTATGGATTTCAGAGTTGCCAACATACATTATATTCATGATTTCCCTTTCGTAGGTTCTAATAAAAAATAAGTCAGTTTAAATATTCATATTGGTTTGACTACCTCCTACACGTTGTGCATTCGTAGTTTTAGAACCACTTTAGAGTGGAAGTTATTGAAAAGGGCGCCTAGAATATTTATGACGATATTCCCAGGAAAGGATGCCTGTCTATTTTATATCATCTCATGGAAAATTGCGAGGTTCGTGAGCGATACCCTTTCACTTGAAAATTGCTTGGTCTATTCAGTGAAATCAATATTTTTTGGAGGGATTTTTGTATTGCTACAAAAAATTTCCAGAACAATTACACAATAATTTTTTTATAGTTCATCTTTGTCCTATCACAAATTTTGCCCATCACTGAGTGGGAACATCCTCGAAGTTTTTCATTTAGGAGATTTGTTGTTTTTGTTCACCTAAAAAATCTAAAGTTCCCCTCCAAAAAGCTTATGAATCATTTATTTCTCCGAATGAAAACAGACGGAATCTAATCTGTTGTAATTTATTCAACTTCATGAAGTATTGATTCTGCAGGTATTCTCCCCTTCGACCACCAATGTGAAACATCCCCTGTGGAAATATCAGGATTTGTGATTTTATCGTATTTTTGTTTTCCTGATTCTTTAACAAGAAAAACGAAACGTCATTCGAGGTTCTTCTTCTCCTCACTATCAGCCAATTTGAAATTCGACTATATGTTCGAACTCCGAACATTCGAAAATTCCATGTGGAAAATTCCAGTTATCCTTATTTAATATATATCGGTGTAGATCGTTATAATATTTCAAACTGTATTCGAGTGCAGCTTCCGTTTTATTTTTATATAAATATAATCTTTTTTTTTCTATTCCAGATCCGGTAACCTAGTCTAGTCAGAACAAAATGAAGTGTGTGGCAAGTTTCGCGTGTTTCAGTTTGCTGTTGGTCGTAATAAGTGCAGCCCCAGCACCACAGTTTGGAGGATCATTCTCGGCGTCAGCTGGTGTTCAGGTCAGTTCAGATTTCACAGCCTCCCCATCCAGCCACGTTCATCACGAAGATATTCATACACTCAAAGGATCATTAAAATAGGAGTAGAACATCAACATCTAACCAAAATCATTTTTCATCTTCATAGGATGATTATCTTGGATTTTAGGAGAAATATTATCGCCCGAAAAGGTGTTACAATGAGTCAGAACGATGTTGAATCTTAATTTGAAATCTTTAATGAACAACTGTTAAGAAATTTTCAATGTCACTTTGTATTTGATACACCGAAATCAAGTTTTAAATAATTTGTTCACATTTCATCAATACGAAGTGAAATCTCTTCTTTCAGTTGTTAGATAATGAGTCGTTGTAGACGCAGACTTATATTTTCAGATAGCTCTGAAAATAACTGGATCTGCCTTTTTAGCGGAAAGTGACTAAACTGAATGAAAGCTTCACTAAAGAATACATACCTATCAGACAAATTCTCTTTTTGGCGATGCATTGATGTTTTGACAGTGAAATTGACTAATGCGCCACTTTTCAAATAAAAGTTCATGAAGAATCAAGCATTTTAAAACCTTCAATATCGCCTAAAACTATTGTAACACCTTTTGAAATAATCATACGGAGAGTTACACGAACTTCTATCAAATTTTCATATGTCATTTAAATATTAATCCTCAGTCAAACAGGATGCCACATTGGTGGTATCCATGGATACTTTTTTTGATGGAGGATTTAACTTTTGTGTCCCAATAATTTCCAATGGATGGTCGTGAAACACAGGATGAAACGGTTGTTGTACGGGCAACCATTTACTCTATGACATACAACGACTACATCCCTCCCTTACGATCTGGGATTTCCTCAGTTTTTTCGATATCTGCGAGAACAACACAACTACAGAAAACAAGGTAGAAGATGTAAAGATAAATTAGTTCACCTTGGGCTTATCGAGGAAGTTTAATTAGCTTTTATCGTTGAGCGAAATCTGTAGCGCTCCTTTAGAATGTAGACATGTCTACTGTCACGTGACCTTTCAAACTATGTCGTCAGTCACCTGTCACGTAGTCGTACGTTTCGTTTACTTTCATAATCGTCATTGCAGAAATTTCGACCCAGAAGATCGGACACGGATAAGCGTTTGTGATTGCTCTATTGGTTGGTGTTCTTCTGAAATGGTTTCGTAAAAATTATCCGCTTCATCCGAGAAAAAGTTCTGACACAAACATTGAATCTTTGAGTGGACAGAAAACGAATTTGAGGAACTTGAAGCTTACTCTTATACATAGTGGAAAAGTGGTTCAGAAAATGAAGAGTCTCGAAACGTGAAAAAATTCAGAATGAGAAAATCAAACAACTTTTTTTTATATATTGATTAGTTTGGTCGTGGATCCTATCTGTAAAAAGAATTGGAAAAACTGTGATGCAGAGGAGGGTGAAATAAAAAATATCATCGAATTAATTAGATATATTTTTCAGAATGCGTTTCACATATTGCCTTTTTATTTCTTTACAATGGTGAAGATCTCATCAACCACCGCATAAAATGTCACCGTGAACTATCACAGAACCACCTGTGGAATGATGAATCTGCTGACGATAGTGTGATGGGTCTGAATAAACGAATCTTCTTCTTAGAGTCTCAATTGAAATACTTCTTATAATAGCATTTCTAAGGTTGCTAGAAATCGATCTGCATGACCCTGTTGGTTCTTTTGAGGCGGATATTTGAGACCATTTGTGTTCTGCTTTAGTTATTGTTTCTTTTTTGAAACGACTCATAAAATCCGCTACTATTATCAGAATATCATATTCAGTATGCTTTTCAGTTGACACTTTTTTCTGAAAGAATCAACTGCCAGAAGCTTGCAACTAAGTGAACTTTTTTCAGGAAATCCTTCGTCAACTGATGTTTATGTATGCGCGTTCATGAATTACGAAGTTGAAGGTCACCTGCCACTCTCACTCACGTTAAATACAAACATTGTAATGTATCGTTCCCATGGTGAGATTCCGAAATGCCATTAGAAATTGAGATTTCGTCTCCAGGCCTTAGAAAATTTCGTTAATTCACAGTTCAATGAGAATGGAACATCATGCAAATGGCTCTTAGATAAGAATAGTTCGAACCTAATGACATAATAAGTTACGATAAGCTGTGCAGAAGACCAGTTCTGCCTCTACCTTCAGTCGGGAACTTTCTCTCACTTTCTTCTTGACCTTGCATCACACGATATATCTCAATATTTCGATTATCTATGAATAAAGTTAACCACACATGTGAAGATGATCTGTGATGGACCTCCTACTTATTGATCCTTGTTCTTGTTACGTCGACTCACATATCCTCCCTAATACTGTCTGAGAAAATGAGTCGTTTTTCAGTTGGTCACTATGACGTATACAATACAACAATTCACCTAATTAATCTCTTAGCTATCTGTCACTTCTGGAGATTAGGTCATATCTCTCTACATCTATCTATGCATTTCATTGATCTAAGTGAGAGTGAATACCTATCCGAACTATTTCTGTGGTGAGAAAGCTGTCTGAAAATATTGAAATTCTCTACATATGAAAAGAACAGACATATGCGATAGTGGATGGCAGCTTAATTATTTCATATCGTTATTTCAGTCAGAAACATTATGAAATAAAGATGAAAAGTGAGAGGTTGGAAGAGGAAGTTTAGCTCTCGACTAAAACATTTTATCACTTACATCATTTATTTGCTCAAATACTTTTTCATTGTTGGAATGTCAATCTTATTCTCATTTTCTGGTAAAAGCTGCTTCCAAAGAATTGTCTTCAAGTATTCGGCTGATAGGGATGGGCTATAAGGAAGTGTCTTCAACGTTTTGAATGAATTTATGATATATTCCGAGAACAAGTTTCTTTCTCAAAATAGACGGAAATAAAATGGAGGGACTTGATGGGATACATCTTATTTAATTGGATGATGAGTAATCAAAGGATGGATCTCAAAAAATTCTGGAAACATATCTAGGCAGCCGCTTCAATTGAAGAAGGTTTTTTGTGAAGTATACGAAACTTTTCAAGGCGATATAATGCAATAATGGATTTTGAAAAATTCCTAGATTATTGAGTACTTTTCTGGTGGAGTCCATCACGAGAGTTTCTCGAGCGTATGCCGTCACTGACCCTACACGATACTTGAGTTCAATGGTCAAGGCTCCGGCTTCTCAAGCCTGAATGTTCCATCTTATTTACCATTGACTCTTTGATGTCCTCAGAAACAAATGCTGGAATTATTGGACCTCTGTGTGATTTGTCCATCCCCTGGACTATAGTGCATGCAGAAATGTTTGTTTGAGATTATTCGTTTTGGTTGCACATAGGTGTTCGATCTGATTAATAGGATAGATCTGATACCTATGCAATATTCATCAGAACTCACTAGCTCCCACACATACTCGTCATAATAATGTGTTTATTTACCAAACGTCACATTTAATTTAGAAATGCATAATATTTATGCAGACAAGGTTTAAGCTGAACAGAAATAAACCTTCACACATAAACGAACGAAAAATCAAATTGATAGCGAAAGAAAAATCAATCATGGATCACTTTAACTTCATGTCAAAATTGGAACGTAGTACAATCCAATGATCATTCCATCACCTATCATGGATCATAATTGATATCCCCATCTCATAGTGGTGTGAAATCGCAGGAGTGGTCCATTTGAACGTTTAAATCGAAAGACATGTAACAATTTTCTTAAAAACAGGCAGGAAGCAGTCCATCAGCATCACCAATCGGAGGCCTGACGAATATTTTACAAAATATCGATCTGCCAGGCTTACTGAGAGGAATAAATAGCTTTGTTGGCCTTATTAGGCAATTCTGTCCTCCATTATCACAGGTAATTATTACTGCAGACATTTAAGTACCCCCTCCCTTATAATCCATTCGATCCTGACCTTTCGTTTCCCCTTTCTTTGATCAAGTTCACTGAATGTGGAAACCAGATTTGAAAAAAGTGAGTCAAAGACGTCTAGGATGGATGTGCTCTCGAATATTTAGTTTGAGAACATTTCAACATACCAACCTGGTGTCCTCATGAGTGAACGTTGACCTGTTCTGTAACTCCCACATACTTTTTCAACATTAATTTTTGCATAAGAACGAAATGGGTTGTGTGGTGTCGATTTTTTTCACCAGTTATTGATGTCTGGGAGTGCTTCTGAGGTTGTCTTCACAATTATGTAAATCGAGATGAGGTGAAATTGAAAATGAATATATTGTAGTTGTTACGAAATATTCCGGTACAGAATTAATCAATTTGATTGAGAATTGATTAAGGATTAGGATCAGTTCGGAACAACGTTAAGTTGCTCGGACTCCTAATTATCTATATTCAGGCTATATTCATAGTGAAATATAAATGGAATATAAATCTAATAGTTTAGTTCTACGCCAAATTAGGAGATATTTTTTAAATTTAACGAACTCTTGAAGTTTTCTTCAAAATATGATTTTGAAGCAAAAAATTATTTCAACTGCCCTTAAGGTAATACTTCAATATTAACGATTACATTGAAAACAATATTCAGCTTATTCCGAAACTCAAAAATGGATTTCGCTCCCTATCTCTCAATTAAAAATTTTTGAATAATCAGAATGTTCCTACATAAATTATTTCACTGATTCTTCAAGGGCAAATCAGTTGGAAAAATGTTTTCTTTCGATTTTTCAAAACGAGTGAGGTTTCAAAGCCTTTATCAGAAAAAAAAAATAAGAAGAAGAAAGAAAAAGACTTGAAATATATTTATAATTAGTTATTTTCATAAGGTACTCGAAAATTTCGGAAGAGAACTTGAATTGAGGTACTTCAACCCGCTCAATCAAAATAATCGCTATCTCCCTTTCCAAGTAGTAAAGTCGCTCAACGTTGTTCAATCATTACCAGAGTCTGTTCCACAAATTAATCCATGAATCGCCGATTAAAACGTCCATTTGAAAAATGAAAAAATAAAATAGAACCTATTTGTCTTCTACCTCTTCGAAGGAAATTGCAAGTATGTAAAAGCTTTCTTCTGACAAGTTCCGTAAAATGAGGATAATTAATATATACTTCAGGAGGCACGGATTAATTTTCGTACTTCTTTTTCGGATCGGTGTAGATCTTTTGATCTGTTCATTCAATAACGCAAACAACAAATTGAGAGTCTGGCTGAAATTTTTGGAGGGATTCGACATTTCTGAAATAAAATACTTTTATGATCTCAGATATTTTACATTTGAAGTGGGACATGAAATTCTTGAAAATAGAACTCTGGCTTATCTCAGCGAAAGAATTAGTCTGACTAACAAATTTTCGAATTTAAAAATTTTGAACGAATTTGCGGATCCGTAACCTTTTTTACATTCTTGAATACAATCATAAACTCGAAATTAAAATTAATTCTGGCTAATTCACGATACCGGAAAATGTGTAATGCAGAATTTCTCGAAATAAAAAAAACTTTCTGATCTTATGGTTGCGTCAAAAATTATATTATAATTTCATAGAGAATACACATCTGGCTAACATTTACTGTCACGAAGGCCTTTCAGGTAACAACGCTGGAATGCGAGTTACCTGAGATTGTTATAATATAATTTATAACTATATCGCATATATTCAAGCCATTATGAGATCTCTTTTCATGACTGCGAAAATGGGGGAAATTTTTCTCATTAGTTTATAAGTTTTCTGTTTTTTACCTTCCAGACATATTATCGATATTCACAGATTAGCCAGACAATATTTCCAACCCAACTCTAGTATATAGTGTTTAACTAATATTATATATTTTTATCACTAAATAAAAGACAATGTATTCAATCTATCGGAACACGCCTCCCTAAATATACATATTAATTTAGCTTAGAATTAGTAGCCAAAAAATTTTATACATATTATCTGAAAGCAAAATAAGTACCGAAAATGGTCAAAATCTTCTGGTCCAATACCTACCTCAAAGATGGAAAATATAATTTTCTTTATAACTCGAGCAGAAAATGAAATCTCACGTATCTAATAGTCCTTTCAAAAAAGGGGTATCAATAATTCTACCTCAGGTCGGAATGATCGGTTAGCTATGTTTTCCTTGTGATTCTAATGGATCTTAAAATTATCCACACAAAAAACTTTTTGAATCTTATTCTTCAAAGATCCGAACAAACTCAATAAATAAACTACAAACTCCACTCAATGAGAAATATTTATAATGTTTATCTCAGGGATTATCCGAACTATATCTATCATATTGATGCCCATTAGCGATCTTGTAAATCAATGTAGAAACGAATTTATTTCTTGAACTTATTGAGTGATAACAACCTTCATGATACGCAAACAAAGGTAACTTGATTGAACTGGACATTCTCTTCCACGAACTAGAATTATTATAACTTCGTATTTAATCCTTAATGACATTATATTTCTTGTGCAACGCCAGATTTATTCAGACTTATTGTAGATCGACTTTTTAAACCACGGAAGGGAAAGGAGCACATTTGCATGCTTATCACGTTTGTTCTGTTTTCAATGAGTCAGAACTATGAAAAATTCACACCCACAAATGATTGGAATCGATTAAAACAGGACGCGGTCAGGTATTTCTGATTTCGATAAATGAGCAATCTCATTCTTCTTATTGTTCTAGAAAACTGCTTTAATATTGTTCTTCGTGGGGTGGAAATCTACAAGTATTAATATTCTTCATTCAACCAAAAATTTTAACCCCTATTCTATTTTACTACACAAGGTTATTAAAACTTTTGGAGCTGGCAGCTGAATAATACCATAGATACTATGGTTTTCGTCTTCCTTAACAAAATTTTGCTGTATTTTTCGCATTCGAAAGACAAAATTGCAAAAATATTCAACACGAAAAAAGCGAAAGTTCTAAGTGAGGAAATTTTTGAACATATCCAAAAACATTTGCTTGATAATTATCACTACAAAATTAACGGCAGAATATACAAATTTGAAATCGTTTGAAACATTTCATTTTTGTTCAATTTTCACCCAAAACTTGTATTTCTTTCAAAAAGAATGCATCACCTTGTGAACTGAACCTACACTTCAATGGAGACCAAGAGATAATCAAATCATTTACTTTTTATCAATCGCATTAGCAGGAACCGAATTTGAAAGTCTTGATGTTTCACAAACACCATGCAATGAAATGATTTTCGCTTTTTTGACCCATTAACCAATTACCATTTAGAAAATCTTGAAAAATTTGAAATCTTTCATCCAACTTTCAACTGAAAGATTTCTGTGTTTTTCATACACTTCAAGTGGGTTAAAGTCATTGGAGCGATCTAAATGAACTTCTCAGATGATTACCATTGGTTTTGTCCAGATAAATGGAAATTTAGATCAATTGAAAGATATTCTCGTTGAAATGACAATAAAATGAATTCCACTCGACCTAAATGTTTTACTTTTGCTTCGTAGCAATTTAGAATTGAAAGAAAGTTATTCTCGAGTTATTATTCGTAATGTTTGCTATTCATTTACTTTGACATAAAAATTTTTGAAGAAAAATTGAATCGATTAAGGATTTCTTAAAAGACTATACACAATTCATTTCAAGGTAGGTAGTTGATTATATTCATTCGAAAAAATCCAAGGATTCAGGTTGTTCAAATTTTTTACTGATCTTGGAAGTATCGATAATTGGCGATAACTATACACTGAAACAAGTCGAAATCTTTCAAGATGAACTCTTTTAGGGACGATTTGACCACCTTATGGTTCCTCAAAATTTTTGCCCTACTGAAAATACCTGAAAACATTGATATATCTGCTGCAATAGAAGAAATAGTAACCCAGAAGCAATCTCAGTTCTAAAAACACAAACCCATGGTACATTCCACAGATTTAGGGGAAGTAAAATCTCAATCACCAATTTAACTTCCAGATTTTAGATAACGTGATCCAAAATGTAACCAGCCAAGCATTCAGAATATTCGGTCGCGCCATCTTACAAAATGGCGGCTTGGGCGGTGGTGCGGGAGGTACCCAGAGGGTTAATGTTGTACTCCCAACATTCCCACCAGATGAAGATTACGATGAGGACGAAGAAGAAGCCAGCAGTCCTGTAACCGTGGACCTGGACACCAGAATTGGAAAACCTCAAGAAAGCACTACGACATCGGTATTTACGTCATCGCCAGAATTGGTTGTGGACTCGAATACCATATCTAGCGACGAGGGTTTGGGCCCCAAATCGTCTGCAGATAAAGATCTTGCCTGAATACTAGCAAGAACTCACCGACATCTCTTGCCATACATGCACAAATCTCAGGAAGAAAATCATGAACTCGTTGAATCATTCGTTTTAATAAATATCGTATTTTTTCAATGGAGTTTCATACTGTTACCATGATTTCCCATGAAAGCAAATATAACCTCACCCTGATTATTTCAGTTTTGCATTAGGTAGTAAAAAAATGAACGTGCAGGAAACAAAACTTGATTGGTTAATAACCCATATTTGTGTTTCTTTTGATATTTCCTAGATTGTCCCGTTTTGTGATCAAAATCTTTTTCTATATACACTAAAAAAACATTTACTTTGATATTTCAATTTTACCAGGTGGATGTACTTAGATCTTGTCATGACGAAGATACGAAATTTTTCTCCTTCAGCAATTTGAAACGAAACAGTTTGAGAGATATAAATAAATATTGCATCATTTCTAAATGGCTTCAGGATGTCGAAGACTTGTTACATTCCATCGGTTACCTATTTTTGAAAAGAAAAAACACAAGGGATCGATGTTGTCTCTTATCTGTTGACAAATCTTCATTCTCACAGATCTATCCATTCGCACAATTTTACATTAAAATTTATTCAACTTCCATAATAAATCTTTGTAGTAATTCGAGATGAGTATGAAGCATAATTTGTTTGGTTCAATCAGATTTTGTAATACTGAAATGAATCCGGAGCTGATCAGAATTAACTCAGGAAAAAAATATGATGCAAACTTTTTCATAACCTTGTAGGTAGTTGGACGATCAACAGTATGAGAAAAATTTCAAATTCCGAATTTATTGTAAATACTAGTGGAGACTTGCACGGCCATAGCCACCTGTTTTTTTCGGTCGTAGTCATGAATTGATTCCCGACGTTTCGCCAGCTAGAATATCTCCTGAAAATATAACTCCTACAGATTCCAGTTACTCGAACTGGCAAAACGTCTAGAATCAATTCACGAGGACGGCCGAAATGCTCGAAAAATAAGGCTTCATTATTATAGATGTGTTCATCTGAGAACGACCTCAGTCAATTTTCAATTTTTTGATTTCCAAGTTTTATGAATTCATTATTACTTCAATAAGTTTATTCACAAATTGAAACAAAGGTTTATGAAAGACTAATATATGTTGATTGAATACGTAAGAGACTCGAACGTTTCCAAAAGTGTGAAGAAAGAAGAAAAACAAAAAGAAAATAATTCACCAGAAGATATTGAACGGAAATAAAAACTTCCATTAGAAGTAGTGAAAGAAGTCAATTTCTTCAAGTCGTACATATTTTTCATATGTTTCACATATGGTCTCTCCCCCAAATTTTATGACCCTTGGAAATATGCATGGGGAATATGAAAACATTCAATTTTATATCGATGAAGAGAAATAAAACTATCGAAATTTCCAATCGATCTAATGAAACACAGAAAACAGAAGTGATGGGCTTAAATATTTTCTGATAAATAAACTAATTGATGCCTTCATGTATTTTTGTCTGAGTGAATTCAGCAGAATTTTCAATATTGAATTAAAAAAAAATTAAGTGGTCATTTCATTAGATCCTGTGGTACATTTTACATCAAGCAGATTTAAAGTGAACTCGACCCTCCAGAGAAATTATAGCAAATATCAACATCCAAACTAGAATGAGTCAAAAACAAAATATACCATTTTGATAGCAAGCTTCAATTTCTGAGCTCGAAACCTCCTATACCAACGAATATTATGAATCAATAGGATTCTTTTTCTAAAAAAAAGGTACACCACATTTGAAGCAGTTGTTCTAGGTTTTTTTTCCATGCAAACATAGTATAAAGTAAAGAATAGAGAATATTCTAGTTAAAAGGAAAGCTTAGCAATAACATGATTATATTCGAACAGAATGAACCCGAAAAAATTCAAGCATATTAAATTTCCGCAAAAACTTTTTTCTTGATGTTGAAATTATATGTGTATTTTTGTTTTAGTTGAAGCTGCCAAGATAAGGCATTGAGAGTGATGCGCCTTGAGTTGGGAAGAGTAAATCTATGGAAAAATAAATCACTTCATAACTTTCTTGATGAGACAACAGGAATTGATAGGTTTTCGTTTAACATGGTAACATTTTCTGATTGAAATTTCATTCCGCGAATACTCACCTTCCTGGAATTTTTGCATTTCAGTTTTGATGAATAGGACAATGCAATATGAAAAAAAGAATACACTAAACCGTATATTTTGAAACTTATTGAAAAAAATCCACCTACTCATGTGTTGAAAATAAAGTTTTCATTCATTGGTGTTATTTTATTTCAGTTCATTAACACTTAACCATTCATACTCTGATCTTTGAACATTAACACAATTCGATGCTTCAATAACCATATATTTATTAAGACTATTATTATATATTGTCATAATTTGGAATATTTTCATTTCTACAAAAAATGATCCAATAATGCATATTGAAATGATACTTTCTACATCTGGCTATTAATATGTCGTCAAATATTACACATCTTTTATAACCACTGCCTTGTCTTGGCTGCTTAAAATAAGGAAAAACATTCAAAATTCCGAATTCTTTAGATATAAAGTTCAGATTCTTCAGATATAAATTTGACATTTTTGGCTATTATGTGATGAACGCCGTTGGCTTATCATAGATAGAATTTTTGTCAAAGACACTAATTTCACATAATTGCATAATATCTTAGTTGTGATTTGATAAGCAAAGACAAATTAGAAACTTGTTGTTTTTTTCATTCCATTGTTACACGACTGTTTTATAAAACTCCTATTTCTGAAATCACTATTATAGTAAAACATTTCTGTCATAACCTGATATGCGCAGCAAATCCTGCAATTCAGATACTAGCTATTAATTTCAAACAAACATAATATTCTCAATATGCATCTTGATATAATATTGCATAGAAAATTTTGCTGACATTATTATTTTCCTTACAGCCTTCTGCAGATGATAACACAATTGCCAAAAGGCATGTGAGGGTAGTGCGAGAAGCTGAAACTGATCAAGAGCCGGCAGAATCTGCGCCAGAGCCTCAAGAAGACCTAAGCAACGTAGACACCGAAAGTGACAGTGACAGAGGCAAGAGGTTCCTTCCCTTCGGAGGTGACGGTCAAGGAGGTGGTTCAGGAAACTTCCTTTTCGATGTCATTCGGGTAAGAAGGTCGTTGGAGCAAAAAGTTCGAAGTTGAACACGAATCTAGATTTAGGTTATGTTAGGTTAGGTCATACCAAATTGTTTTGGAAAGCATTGAGGCCAAAGATACTAGTTATATACATTTTGCTTTGTTATTATATTCATCGTCATCGTCATCGACATTTAAAATGTATGATTTGCACAAAAAAAGATGTATGAAATATTTTAGTTTCCTCATTCTGATTTGTGTTTATCAAGAGAAATTTGAAACGAACAAGTGAAAAATTTGAAAATGATCAGGAGAGTATTAATATTTGAAATTAAAATTTTTCGGAATGTATCACTTTTGACATTTTCATACATCTTTCACTGAACCATCGCAAAATTACACAAGACATCCATCCAGATATTATCATATCATTCTCGCCTATAGCGGATTCAAAGATAATAATAATAAGAGAAGTGAAAGTTTGTTACATCATTTCCGCATACCCAATTGTAATCCATCAAGATATCTGGTAAATAATTCATAATAAAGTGAATATCACCAAAAAAAAGTGTTACACTACCTTCTCTTCTACTCACAAAAATTTTTCGCGTGCTCAAAACTTTGAATGAGAATAAAAAGTTGCTTACCACGTAAAACATTTTTGAATACTTTTTTCATATTTCGTATAATATGTATATTTAGTCTCAGCGAATTTTAATTTTTTAATTATGAAGGATAGTTGAATATATACTCTCAAAACTAGGACGTACAACGTCGAAGAATTTGGCTAGTTACAAACGATAAATATACATTGAAATATTTTTCACCACAACAATCAGCAATACCAGTGTGATACTCGAATTATAGCAGAGGTTGCGACGACTTCTTTTCAATCCATGAATTACCTTTTCATATTTTCACAATTCAATGTGTTTTGTGGTTCGAAAGTATGGAAAATTCAGTGAGTTAGCAAGTGAGAACAGTTATTTTGTATAATTATAATAAAATTCGAATTGGTATCGAGTGTTCGTACGAAATCGAAAGTAATAAAAACGCGGTTCATTTCGTCAGCGATGTAGATCAAGCAATCAAGGCTTAAAGTCCACCACAGATTATTTAGTTTGTGCGATCAAAATCTCATAGGGCATACACTCTCCTCTAATATAACATAATTTTCATTAACTTCAGGTTTTCTGATTGGATATAACCTAAATTGTTGATGTTGAGCCATAATAGTATATTATTTTAAACATACGTCGTTGATAACTGTAATTTACCATTAAGTAATTATACTGTGGAGCATCGGTCATTTCACCTGGAAATCAAGATAGCATTGGTATGTTTATTTGACTTCATTCGGTGAATTTTATTAAACAGATATTTGCAGTAGCCCCTCAAATCTTATAGATGCGTTTGTGAACAACTAACAAATCTGAACGGAACGAATAATTATGAACAATTCAATATCTTCAAATAATACCCTGAAAATGGAGGATTTCTTCAGGTCAACAAGACAGTATATTACAAGCTTCAGTCCAAGGGTGCATCCAGGATAAGTTTTCGGATGGGCTCCACCAAGAAGCATCTTAGACGTGCGCTATTCCCTCAGTCCTAAGCGATGATAGCTATCTTCATGCTTTTTAGAATATTCAAGGCTTTAACCGTGTATCTAATTCACTTATTCACTGAAAAACTCGAGGTTATGAGAAGCAACATTTCTTCTTTTGGCCTATAATCTCATCTTGTCACTTCTTTTCAACAATTCACGTGTAAAGTTTAGTAAAATAAGTTTTTTTGTTAGTTTCTTCGGAACAAATTTTTATGTTCGTTTTATTTTCTCATCTTCATATTCCTTTATGTTTCCAAACATATTTTATGTTTGTGTCTGTTATATGCTATACAGTGTTGAGAATCCATCTCTTCTTATAGGTATATAATATTTCTTTCAGAAGAACTTCGAAGATCTTTTTTTACGTTCTTCCAGATAGTTCAGAATGTACTCTCATACTTTGTACTTGTTATATGATGATTATCGTGACATTATTTTCCATAATTGCCAGATTTTCTTTCCCATCTTTCATTCAATTCATCTATTTTGATATTTTTCTTTTTTTAATAAATCTTTTCATGGTCTAACATTACATTTTCTACTCCTCCCGTATGTCTCGTTTGACCGCAAAGTACCACCACAATTTTCTTCCGGGTTCATTTTAATCCTCCATTTTCTGAGGTATTCCATTATCTTCTAAACATCTAGTTGGAACATACTTGTCATGTTGTGCTTATTTCACTTTTCGAATTTAGATGCCAGATCTGGTCTTGTGTGGCTTACTTTAAATTCTTGTCTTGCTCGAAATATTCCACCACACTTTCACCGCCAAATGTGAATAGGTAACTATCGAGTCCGTTTACATTGAACGTCGGGTTTGACCACCTAAATCATATACTCTACCAAGGCGTTCTAGAAATCCCTAGGTATATAATACTTGGTGGAGTACGTAGCTCAACAGTGTTGTGCAAATCAAATATTAGGTAATTTTGAGAACCAGCATTGGAAATTCACTATTTCGATGAAGATTAATTGAAGAAGGCGCAGCCTTTAATTAGTGTTTCAGCCTTATGAATATGTGGAATGTTAATGTAAATCCCGCATATAAAAATATCGTTTTTTCACGTTGAACGATCGTAGAGATGTTATTGTTCAAGAAATACGAGGTTACAATATCGAGCGATCTCGAACTTTCACATAAAAACAGTCAGATCAAATAAATTATGGAGAAACAACTAATATCTTCGCAAACAATGTATTGAAGAAAAACTTCCTTTCGTCATTCAAACAAAAGTAATAATTGTCAATGCCTGGAAGTTCATGATGAAAGTTGAATTTTAGTCTAACTTTTTCTAAAGCCTTCACTATATTACAAACTCATTTCCATGAGTAGAATTCCGATCTCTTCCTCTATTGAGAATCATAAACAAAAAAATCGAATCTAATGAAAAAACATGAGAGATATTTTTTCAGTGGAACAAAACAGCCATATCTCTATCTATTCGAAACTTGTTGTGCTTTCTATCGACCCAGATTTCAGAGTATTCAAAATGAAAGAGTTTAATTGAAAAACGAGAGTTTGAAGATTCAGTGTACATATCTACGGTTATAACATCTTGTATCTTTTCATTTAGGCTGAATCGAGAAAAAAGTACACATACGAAAAAGTGATTCATTTGACCTCAAAAATTGATATATTTGTAAGAGTCAAATGCCCACCCAGAATATTATAAATATAGGATAAAGATCAATTGGTAATTGGAGTTTGATGAATAAAATGCCAAAAACATTTTATCATTAAAATTCAAAACAGTTTTATTCTTCAGAGGCTCGAATCAATACCTTTCTTGTAAGTTTCAGATTCTTTGTGTTCTACACAAAGATGTAGGGTGAATTTGGGTATTAGCGTCTTTCGAATGAAACACGGAATTCATGAGATCGAACATTCTCTTTTCGATATACAGGGTGTACCAAGTTCGACGGCCTATTAGGCGTTTCTGGAGAACTAGACTTATTTGAAATCTGAAAATTGGGATTATGATATTGTTTGACATTATCTACCGAGCTAAAATATTCTTGGAGCCTGACCACTTTTAGTTATACAGGGAGAGAAAAAAAAAATTTTCGAAATTTTATATTTTCTGTTTTTTTCTTTTTGAATTTGATAGAGTATGCAATTCTGAACACATTCGTACTCAAATCGTTGCATTCGTCGAAATACTTTCAAAAAAATCGAGAAAAACCTGAAGAAAAAGAGAGAAAAGAGTATTCGGTATTATGTTTGTTATTCCTAATCTAGATATCTTAAGCATAAACCGTTTTCACATTTTTGAAGTCGAAGAATGTGGAAATATTGTACATTTCTAGAATTTTGAAAAACTCATCACAGGGTGGTCCAAATATTGGGTCAAAAATTGGGATCAAGATTGGCCCATAACTTTCGTTTTTCAAATTAGAACCCTATTTTTTTATGATTGCGTTGGATTGTACAAAGAAAAATTATGATAATATTTCAACATGTTCATGCTCATTAAATTGATAATTCTTAAGTTATTTAGGATTTTCTGATTTTATGTCGTATGTAGCGTCAAATTCATTAAATCTGTTTCATCCCAACTATGACCTTGGTCATAGAAGATAAATTATTTCAATAACTCACTAGTGACGCACCTTTTTGTTCAATTCATTCATCATTGTTGTTATGGAACAGATTTTATGAATTTGAAGCAATGTACGACATGGAATCAGAAAATACTAAATAACTCAAGAAATATTAATTCTAGAAGTATCAACATGATAAAACATTATCATCATCTTTCTTTGCAGAATCCAACGCAATTAATAAAAAAATAGTGTTCTAATTTGTAAAACGAAAGTTATGGGCCAATCTTGATTCCAATTTTTGACCAAACATTTAGAACACCCTGTGACGAGTTTTTCAAAATTCTAAATATGTAAAATATTTCCATTGTCTTCGACTACAAAAACGTGAAAACGGTTTGTGGTCAAGATATCTAGATTAGAAATAGCAAACATTATACCGAATACTCTTATCTACCTTTTTTTGTTCAGATTTTTTTTATATTTCGGAAAGTATTTTGACGAATGCAACGATTTCAGTACGGATGTATTCAAGTGTGTATCATTAGTGGAATAATTCATCTTCTATGACCCAGGTCATAGTTGAAATGAAACAGATTAAATGAATTTGACGCGACGTACCACATAAATTCAGAAAATCCTAAATAACTCAAGAAATATCAATTTTAGGAGCATGAACATGTTGAAACACTATCATCATTTTTCTTCATACAATCCAACGCAATCATAAAAAAATAGGGTTCTAATTTGAAAAACGAAAGTTATGGGCCAATCTTGATCCCAATTTTTGACCCAACATTTGGAACACCCTGTGATGAGTTTTTCAAAATTTCAAAAATGTACAATATTTCCACAGTCTTTGACTTCAAAAATGTGAAAAGGGTTTGTGCTTAAGATATGTAGATTAGGAATAACAAACATAAAACCGAATACCCTTTTCTCTCTTTTTCTTCAGATTTTTCTCGATATTTTTGAAAGTATTTCGACGAATGCAACGATTTGAGTACGAATGTATTTAGAATTGCATAGTCTATCAAATTCAAAAAGAAAAAAACAGAAAAATAAAATTTTTAAATTTTTTTTTCGCTCCCTGTATAACTGAAAGTGGTCAGGCTCCAAGAATATTTTAGCTCGGTAGATTATGTCAAACAATATCATAATCCCAATTTTAAGATTTCAAATAAGTCTAGTTCTCCAGAAACGCCTAATAGGCCGTCGAACTTGGTACACCCTGTATATTACACCCATAATTTCAAACTTGAACTTAAAAGTAACGATCGATAATAAATTAAAGGTCATCGAAACATTATATAATTCTTATTTCTAAATTATACAGTCTCAATGATCCATTTTCTTGTTGCGCACATCTCCAATTTGCCTTTTTCATAGATTCCTTGCACAAAGTTCATTTTACGAATTGACAATATAGGAGTACCCTTATGAGACACTTAGACAACTAGACTTATCTAGTTGGCCATGATAGCCGCAAGGGTGGTTTTCGATTTAAAAAAATACAACCTAAGAATTCGAGAAAAATTCGTTCAGAAAATGCCACTACTACCTATATGCCAACCTACATCACTGTGCTTCATTATTATAAAAAGATAACGTATAACGAAAGAGAATAAGTTGAACTCACAACTCAGTTACCTTAAAATTATATCCCTCTCGATTATTTATTATACTCGAATGTTGAGGGATCTAAGACTGTGTTGTACTAGGTCCTACCTACATCATCTTCTTTCACTAAATTCATTGCTGAAGATATTATTGTTAGATTTGATGACTTTCGATACCCTATTCATGTTCGTTAGTACAGGCCATATTGGTCGCCTAGGCCTTATTACGTGAAACTACTCTATTAATTGAGTAACTAAACAGAAAACATTCATATATTTCTAGTTAGACATAATCAATGGGAAGATGAGAAGAATGATGCTATTCCGTTTACTTATTTTTTTTTCTAATATAATAGATATATCAAA
Organism: Hippodamia convergens; assembly: GCA_038502775.1. Lineage (NCBI taxonomy): Eukaryota > Metazoa > Arthropoda > Insecta > Coleoptera > Coccinellidae > Hippodamia > Hippodamia convergens. The sequence continues at coordinate 42,859,602 of CM076614.1, forward strand.
GATTCTCTCTCATGATATCTTTGAATTTTGTAAAAAGTTTACAATGAACAAGTTCCATTTTTTTTTGCATGAGAAAAATCCGCAGAGCATAAATCGAAATATAATGAATTAGTATTTAGAATACAGCTGACATGACCGGCAGAGCCATGGGAACCCTCTACAGAATCGTTGCAGGAACTCAAAGCTTCGGAATCTCTTTCAACAATACAAATTCAAGACAGGTATCTACAAATTACTTGACCAACATCCCTTGTAAAATTACATCCAGGACAAAAATAGAATAGTTGGACGTAGATTTCTGGTAGAAAAGTTTCTATATGAATTGGGTCCACCTGTAAAGTATGGATTCTTAGATATATTTCAATGCATGTAGCATTAATTGAATCTTTGAATAATAATAATAATCATAAAGGTCTTTATTCCAGAAAATTATACACAATATAACATTTGGTGAGAAAAAAAATAATGCCTTGAAGGTTTTGATACACTAACAGCAAAGTGATATTAAATTGTTTTACAAATAATAATGGTAATGAATGATTTCAACAAATTAAATGAAAACGAAAAATTTTAAATACAGAACATTCCCAATGAATGACAGGTAGATTATTCGATCTTTCTGACAAATAAAGCAAGAACTGCGTCGAATAACTCTTGAATGGAAACGTACAGTATCTTCTTTTCAAACTATCATGATTAAATTTTCTTTCCAACGTGTGCACCTAGATTTGTATGTCTTAGGCAACCCATAATACTAATACGTTGTGAGAAATGTTGCAAGAGTTGAAATAAGGTATGCATGCATTATCGTTGTCCTAACACGAATTCTAGGTGTTTTTCATTTAACTTTACGGAAAAACCACTTTTTCCTTAATTTTTTTTCAAATTAGTAGGCTCATTATGTATAGAACTAATACCAAAAGACTAGTTCGAGGTAATTCCATGCATGTTTTCAGGTAGTGACCGGTAATTGTAGTTTTGAATTCAGCCGTTATAGTTCTGAAAAGAGTAGTTTTTGTATATAAGTAGAAGTAGATTTGAGTAGTTGATAAGTTTTTAGGAGGGTTTAAAAAAACAGTTTTCTAAAGGAATAAACATTATGAATCATTCTTCAGACTAAGGGTCTGTAGTTTTTATGTGGCGATAGCTCCAAATGTTCCAGAAACTATGTGATGAATTGATTAACTTTGGAGATTTGGAAATGAACTATCTGATTTATAGTAACCAGTTATGTTGAGCTCTGAAATTCAACTGAGAGAAAATGATGAAAAAAACGATGAATATACGAAACATACAATAACTTCAGTACACTTCATTGTTTTAAATTTAATCTTGTCCAGATACCACTATCCTAAAACATTAATTTTCAAAAGAAGCTTTTCAAAAAAAATTTTTCTCAAGCAGAAGATGCTGACGATAAAACTCACATTCATTTTTCTTTATGCTCATATTAAAAATTCTCATAAATTTCCAAGAGTTGTTAGAAATTAATTGAGGAACATTATACTTCTTCCATATAAGATTCTTGAAGGTAGGAAGTAGTAGGTATTCTCCGTCCGCATTTTTTATTGCAGGATCCCAAAACCCATGTATGACTTTTCACTTGCTTTTTTTATCCGTTCAAGATCAGGATCAATGAATCACTCATACGGAAATCTCCCGAGAGTCCTATACATTCTAGAATTGTTAATTATGATAAAAGTTCAGAAGGCATTGATATTCTTCCACGAGTTCATAAATCAAAAACCAGCTACGAACTGGCGAGTTTTTCAATGAACGTGTATTAGAATGTATGAACTAGTATTTGAAATTATTTTCTCTGATTTGCTGTATTTTCATCGGAATTTATTCAATATTTCCATAAATATCGTTTAGTGATTTTGGCATTGAACAAATTTACTTGGCAGAACTGTTTTATGTATCATAAATGTGACTGATAATGAATAAATCAGTGACAGGATGCCAACATATTTAATGATTGAATATAACCACGTAAATCTTGTGAAACTGAGATATTCTTGCACGATATAGTTCTACGAGATGGGGCAGAAAACCAGTTTTGTCACATAATGAGAAAAATAGATTTTTTGACAAAAATACTAATATCTTGATACCGAAACACATATATACTATATAGCTCACCCGCTGGGATGGAAATCCCATTAAAATCTGACATTCAGATCAAAAGGACGTATAAACTTGATTGAGGATAAGACCATTAGTTAGTTTATGCAATAAGAACTAAAACTCATGTGTTTGCAGTCTCACCTAGTTTGATTTAATTGAACAATAGAAAAATCATCATTCAACATTCGTTCAATCGCAAGAAAAAATGTGTAAATTTGTAAATACTATCAAATGAACAATCCATAACATAAATACGATATTTGTAAATAGAAATAACGATGGCATTAAAAACATTAACTGCAATGAGTTGCAGTTGAAGTTCTTGTAGACATTTTTCACTCACTATTTGTTTTATGCAGTTGGTAGCAGGATCCGGAGCTACTGAAGACGGAAATGACAATGGTCATGCCGGGGTAGGAGGAGTTGCTGAAATCGATATAGCCAAAGGTGCTGATGGCTATACCGAAGGAATTCCCGGACCCATCACCAGGCTCTTCGTCATTGCCAATAGAGGAATCGCAAACTTAGTACAAGACTTGATCCTGGTAAGTAGAATCTCATCAACTTGAAATTTGCAATTCCTGAAATTTTGAGAGAGCAGTCAAAATATCAGTTGTTAACAAACTCTGATTAGATTCAGATTTCTAGGTGATTTCTTCGCACAGCGACCACAAGGTCTATTGTGCCCCTAATCAGATTTGTTCTAGCCCTCCAGTTCCAGAGTTCCACTGAATTCCATTATCTGGGAGGGCTTCAAAGAGGTTACACCCACACTTTTACAAGATTCTTGTCCAAAGAATGTTTTGCCTTGGCCAACAATGGCGAGGTTTGCAGTCACCGGGTAATCCGGAGTTTCTATCTCCACCCCACAAAACGTGCACTAGTCGTTTTCTGCGAGACCCTTTCTAATTAGATGCTTCCTGCATTGCCCTGCCCTGCCAGTGTATCTGGGTAGCTTATACTACAAAAAAAAATCATTTGAATAAGTCAGAAAAGTTACTCGCCTGCATCCAGTACTTCTTAGATCTCACAGTGTGAAATTCCCGAAAAAAACTTTTTGGAATGATCCAACATTGTAACCCTGATTCCATCACAGTGTTTTTCTTTCGACTTTTTCCATCGTCTGAAACTCCTTCTAGTAGGTATATATAGCTATGCCACAGTGGAGGTGCAGGACCAGTAAAAGTCTGTGCTGCTTTTTCATCAATTGTGTTAGCCCCTTCGCTTTCCTCCGTTTATATAAATACATAAAAGATCTCGGAATTCCTGAAAAACTATATTCAACGGGTTCAAGCTTCAAACCAACTGATTTCAATTTTTTTCAGCGTCTGGCCCAAACCAGTGAAAGACTAGTCAACTTCAAAGCTCGTCTCATCACAGCATTGATCTAAGAGTAGAAGTTTCACTGATGGAAGAGAATCACCGATCATTCGAAAATTCATCCGTCCTTGCAGCTCACCATTCGTTAATTTAATGACCATAAGAGGAAGAAGTCATCCGGGAGATTTGTAGTTAGCTTAATGATACTGGAAAAACCTAACTCAGGCATAAAATAATTCTTGCAAACTACCAAATATGAACACTACTTTCACAACCCTCACTCAAAACACCGATGACTTCCGAATCATCATCATAAATTCGGATTCGCACAAATAAGCATTGTAGAAAATCATTCTGTACATGATGATCGTGATTAATTTATCAAATTTCATTTGTTGTTATTTAATTAATTCTAATTCTTCTTTGTAAATAGCTGTAAAATTTTCCCTTTCTTCTTACGTTTTTTACCTTGCTCCTTGCCAATATTTCGATAATTCTTTGTTAGTCAAATTATCCGGTGTAGTTCTTTTATTTTAATTCCAGTAGTTAATAAATTGTCAATGAATCGAAGCCTGAACATTTGCTCATCAAAAAATTTTATGAAACATCATTTTGTAAATAATGTTAACTGAAAATCTTGGGCTCTCAGTAAGCTAGACACATTCTGTTTCGTTAAGTATAAGTGTATATAAAATTATAACTTTTGTTTTGGTGTTTTACATTGTTATCGATTCGGAATAAATATATAATTAATGTATGTTGTCTAGGATAATTACCGAAAAAATAAATTTATTTCGTTAACATGTGTCATTTTATGAAAGCCTCCCGAAATATGGTCCTTCAACATTCAATAAGATGCTGTGGTTAATATGAAAAAGTTTTCATTTCAGAATATAATGATAAATTTCAGGAAAAAACCAAAGGAATAATAGAATACAAAAGAGGAATACCGAGCATCAAAGCGACAGTTCTTCTTTGTCGAATATGTGTTTTGTGTTAAATTCCTTTTTCAGTGATGTCCTCTCCAAAGGAATGAGCGGAGTATAATCTGCTTATTATGAATGGGATCCTTAATTCTGATCTCCCCTGGATCGGCTGTTATTATCTCTCAACTCAAATCAAGAATAAATTAAGCTTTTGGATTTGCCCACAAAATGAACGGATGTACACAAATAATTTTAACATTCATTCCTAGTGACGAAATGTTGATATTGAAGGTTTATCCTTTTAATCACCAATACCCTCTCCTTGTAGAAAAGTTGGATAATGAACGCCCCATGAGTTCAAACTAGTTATCGTTTATATATCATGTGTGAAGATTTGAAAACGGATATTCAACTTGGCGTTTGATGAAATAACTAAGGAAAAACAAACTCAAGAAAAAAGTGAGTGGTGACTCGTTGAATAATGAAATAATCAGAAATAAGAATAAGTATGAGAATAATTTATTCATGCTCTCACACAAGTGTTTACATACGTCAAATATACGAAAGAGAAAAAACAAAAATTAAATTCACAAAATATCCATGATATCATCAGAAAGAAAGTCACTCAGAGAATAGTACCATTTTTTGCTAAAATAATCTTTAATCTTACGCTTGAACTCTTTTATAGGCAAAATCCTCACAGTGGTTGGCAACTTAATGAATAGCTTCAGACCGAAGAATGTCACACCACACTTCATCCTGTCTATACGATGAAAATCAGTATAAACATGATCCTTGTGGCGGGTATTATGTTGATGTACCTCCTCGTGCGTTAGATATTCCCCAACATGCATTCTCACGTACAATAGACAATGCTACATAAATATACAGGGGACAGTCAATAACTTATTTTCAATGAAGGCAAATTTGCAATCATCATTATAACCCAGATTACTTATTATTCTGATCGATTTTCTTTGTAAACTACGTTTTGTATTAGGGTCATGACCCCAGCATAAAATTCCATATGAGATTTTAGATACAAAAAAAAAAGTGATAGATATACTGTCAGTAGGACTTTTTCAGAAACAACACCCACCAAAGACCTTAAAGCAAACACACTGGAGGATATATACTTACATACTTTATCTATATGAGAAACCCAAGACAGCTTAGAATCAACAGAAACACCAAGAAAATCTACTGAGTCAGAAGAATTCAGACCTCCCAAATCTCTCATAGAAAAATACAAGAAATTAGTCTTGGACTCATTAAGGTTTAGTTGATTACTGAGAAACCATACAGAAATCGATGAAAGAGTGTCACTCATCATGAACTCTAAACGGTCTTTACATGCTGCTCTCTTCAAAACTGTGGTGTCGTCAGCGAAAAGCACAAGATCAGCGTTAGGATCACAACTGTTAACATCATTGATGTATATAAGAAATAGAAGTGGCGCCAGAACGGAACCCTGAGGTACACCAAATACAACATCTGATAAATTGAACAAAACACCATCAAAATCAACACATTGTTTTCTGTTGCCTACATAGGAACCAATCAGATCAATAGCTCCCTGATGAAATTTATATCGTTTGAGCTTGTGAAGAAGAATGTCAGCCGAAACATAATCAAAAGCTTTGCTCGAATCGCAAAATAACGCACCAATAAACTGTCCTTCTTTGAACCCTTCATTTATAACTTTCATTAGTTCTATTATGGCAGATGTTGTCGAGAGGGAGTTCCTAAAGCCAAATTGCGATTTATTTAAAAGACCATTTTCATCAAAGTAAGAGGTTATTTGTTGTTGAATAACTTTTTCGAGAATTTTTGAGAAGATAGGTACTATTGAATAAGGTACCTATGCCAAATATTGTCTTTTTCCTAATACTGCCATCATAGCCATGTCAATATAAATTAATTGATGAAAACATTACATGAGATAAGTCACGAAGGACATGTTTTGTTGTTGTAGGATTTTTATATTTAATACAAAGGTGTTTCTTGAAATCGACAGTTCTTCAATAGATGGACTAAATATTGCCCTGGCAATATCTGTTACATATTTTTTTTGACATATTTATGTGAATAAACTTATGCTTATAAATGAATATGTAATCAGCTAACTCAAATTGATAATAGCTTATTCACACAAAAAAATGTTGGAAGGATAATTTGAAACTAGGAAATCGTCGCTTGTGACTGAATATTGGTTGTGAACCTTATGCAGCTCGAACAGAAAGATTGATTTGAAATTAAAGTTTTATAATGCAATTAAAGCTTATTATTTATTATGTATCATTACACTGTTTATACCCACGGTCCCAGTATTGGCACTACATTCACAATATTTGGGTTTGTAACATACTTAAGTTCCTAATATTGCCATTGCACAATGTTCTTTAAAAACCCTTCTACAAAAAATTATACTGAAATTAAAAATATTCGGTATACTTGTTGAGGTGTAGAAAACATGTGGTAGAATACTTTCCCTCAGTTACAGCTAAAACTTTAAATTCATCAATATTCTTAATTCTACTTCTTATATTTTTAGGAAACAATAGAAAACAAATTTCACTTTCCACTATTGAAGAATCACATAATTTCATGAAAAAAACAATCATATTCTCAATCTAGGTACCTATCTACTCTAGATGAATATGAAATGCTTCAATGAAAATCAGCACCACAAATTAAAAACAACAACAGAAAAATATGAAGCCAAGCTAATACATTTTTTAGCCTCCCTTCTTTTTCTTCTTCTTGCTCATGAGATGGACTTCTTAACACTTCCAGAAGGCTGTGACTTGTTTCTTCCTAAACCTCAGAATTGAGTTCAGCTGGGAAGTTGCAGAGTGCAATGAGTTGGAATCATCCAGTTTCAATGCAATTAAAATAATAATTCTTTCCTCTTCATCTGCAGTATGCCCAATGTTCGTAGTCCTCCCCTCGCATGCCCCCAGCCGAATTTTCAGGCTCAACCCTAATTGCCTGATCTCTTCCTTCATACTCAGTTTAGCAGTCTGCTTGTGGAATACCCCTTTCAAAAAAATGGATAATCCTTCAGTAAATGCCATCCTATTAGAATGACGAAATATTGATGGTGTATAATAGTGTATGTTTGTGATCAGCAGTTGTTTACGAGATAAACGAAATTTAATCATCTAGGATAAATCAAAATAATTTCGTTTCCTGTTGAACAACTACGATCAATCTGCGGCAAATGGGCACTGCGAGAAAACAAACTTAGACTATTATGATCCCCTCGACTAGATTCCAGGTTAGATTTTCGAAAGAAAACATCTAAAAACGATTGAAACTTTTAAGAACCATTTTTTCACTAGGATTATGATATCATATTCAGTTTTTTCAAGTTCTAATTTATTGCGTTTGTATTTGAAATGAAAAATTTGTTATTTCATACTATATGAAAAAATGGAATTAAGTGCTTCATTTCCAGGGAAAAATTGCCTGTACTACCTTTTAATCGTTTTCAGATATTTTCGTTAATGAAAAGGTAGTGGCATATTTTAGAAATCGATGACCATGATGGAATCTCAAACAATCCCACCCTTTCCTGACATCAAGCTCAACTTCAGCCTTCAGCAAAAACGCAAGTTCTAAAAGTTTTGTTCGTATATGACTAACGTCGATTACAGAGAAACATTTTGAAAGCCAAAAAGTTGATATATACGAGTTACTCTTCAAAATAGAAATACAGAGGAATTCCCTACCGCCGAGTTTATTCACGACACACATAGACAAGGTATGCTAATGCCGTGATGTGATTTAATTATCAAGTTGAGGGAATTTTGCCGATTTACAGAATTTCGCCTGAAATTTCTTGCAGTGGCGTGGCGCAAAATTCGGCCTCCCCCCATCTGGGGTGTCCTCTATAGATCTATTATTCATGATAAGTTTTACCTGAAGTTTTTCGTAGAGAAATAATGAAAACAATGTAATAAAAATAATTTATATATTGTATAACAAAAATTTCTAAACGAAATAATGTAAATTCTGATATAAAAGTAACTAGAAACTACACCATTTCCAATTGTAATTCCGAAATCGTCAATTGACATTCAGAAAACATCACTTGTATTTCAGATTAGTCAATTATATTTTGGGAAACATCGAATGTTATTCAGTCAATTAAATTTTAGAAAATATCAAATGAAATTCAATTGAGTGATCCGAAATATATTTGATGTTTTCTGAAATTCAATTGACTAATATGAAATTCAATTGACGCATTCTGAAATTAAAGTGACTAATCTGAAATACACTTGACGGTTTTTGAATAACACTTGAAAATGGTGTAGAAACACATCGATGTGGTAAGAATTTGAAAAAATTTTTATAACAAAATTGGATCACCTTTTTTAAATTTTTTGTTCAAACATATCCATCAACTTGTCGATAACCAAGCTTTTGGCCACTTCTTGTCCAAAGCTGACTAAGCTCAAAAGTCTGATAGACATGTTTGCTACATGTTAAAGGAGAGTACCGAAAAGCTTGACGGTATATTGAGAAACCCCTCAATAGAATGAAATTATTGGGGCGTCATTTCATGCTTTTAGTTTGGCTTGGGGGCCCCTTTAGTGCCGAACCTACCAGCATCGCGAGTTCTGTGGAGCCCTCTGATACGCCACTGATTTCTTGTCTTGTAGCGCTGTCTGAAATTATGTGGTTAAATGGGGATTTCTTCGGAAGCTTCCCAATGAACACAATAATGTAAGAATGTGATCAACAACCCGATTCGAACAGATGTTTTATGGCTAACCACCCCAACAAATAACACAAGCTAATAATTGCTCTTATCTAGTGTATGCCAGTATGAGCAAGGGTCATAAAATTGCAACCTCCGAGAACTTGTTGATAAAAAAACTAGGAATTCCAATCCAGTTGGACTTGTGAATGATCACTTCCGCCTTTTTACCTGAAGGTAATTTTAGTACGCAAAAGGGAATTTTGAATGAAAGAACCGTTTAGGTCTTTTCGAAAAAATCAGTTCTATAATAATATGAGGAAATTTTCTATGCAATGGGAAATTTTCAAACATTATTGAGGAAATCTTCGTTCCTCTCGGTTCAGAACAATTGATCTGAGCGGGGCCCCTATCGATCGCGGGGCCTGGCACTTGCCCAAAGTGCCCCAGGCGGAAGAGAGGCCTGGTTACTCTGATACGTTCTGAGTATCGCTCCGTGAGTTTAGCAAAATACTCAAATCCAATCGCTCTGGGCGAGTTGACCAAATATCAAAATCCTGTCTGATCGCAAAAGCGACTCTTTAATTCCCAATCGCTATTCTGAAGTGCAAACTTCGAGAAAGTCAATCAGAATGGGGGTTGTTCCTTTGTTTCGAAAAAAAATCAAACGTTTCCCACTCATTTTACATTTCCAATAAAAAAAAATATTGAAGAAAATTTTCCATATTAGTTCTACAAAATGTTACTCTTCGCTGATCGGAAAAACCCGAACCCTTTCATTTCATTTCTATTTTAAGGTTAGGTTCGCATCAGACACTTCACAAACTCCAACGTTTTGTTAATGAAAAACGAAATTAATCTGACAGCATATGACGCTATCCCAATGCAAGCAATATTGATTATTTCTTCCAACATTTTTCTCGAACTCAAAACGAGGCATTTCTCAAACACTATGTTTGACTTGTTTTATTATAGTCATGAACATAATTTCGTCTTCCTCAACTCGAACGTAATGAAGATAGCAAGTGAGAAAAAAAAGCAAATACAGAAAAGCTCCGCTAATTGGTCAAAATGCACACTACGACAATGGAGAAGGCTGTTTTATTCATTAGAATTTTCCGCTTTACATACATATTCTCATTCTCGTTTTCGAGAATATTTCGAAGGAATTGTCCGTTCCTACTCTCATGACATATCAAAAATGCAGTTCATTCTGGAAAAAATTGATTTCAGGCCTTCGTTAACTCAACAAACAGGCATAACACGAACAGAATTCAACAAAGAACAAAGTTTTCCGTAAATCGAAAAGTTCAGAGGATCACAAATTTCACGAAATTGATTCTTTATAACTTCAAATGCTTTTCAAATAAAAAATCTATTCGAATATTATTCATGCCTTTCAACTGTATCTAAGTCACGAAAAATATGATAACGATAATTTCATAATAAAATAACAACCATTACATGAATTAAAAAAGTGTTGCCGGCAACATCGAATACCCCAGCTCCTCAAGTCGGAAGCTTCGACGTTTACGATCTTTAAATCATTATGATCAAGAGGTGATCGATACGACACAACAGCTGCATTGCTAAACGTAAACACAAACAAAGACAGAAGATAATTTTCCATGTTAGATGTAACAACCAACAATTCGCCCGAGGACGATAACATTGGATTTGATCTGGAAATCTCTTTTCATGCGTAGTTCGATACTTTTTATTCGGGAGATTTTGATACGAGATTCAAACCATTTCTGTAGGAAGGATATCTAGAATGCATGTGCAAAATAAAAAATTTCGTGATAATCGAATTATACCATGATGTTTCTTGGTTTTTGAGTTAAGGTTACAGACCGAAATTGACAGTTGGGCAATTTCAATACCTATTAGTTGGTCATTACAATTTTCTGTTTTTCCATTTGTTCGTTTCCTTAAAAAAATTTCAACGAGCAGCGTGTGGAAACTGCTAGTTGTATTGATACGATATTCAATATTCAGATTGACTGGAACTCATTGAAATTTTCACTCCAAGTGTCTGCAATTTTGTCTCAAAACTGAAAACTATTCCTCTAATCATTATATTGAGGCAAACTAAGTCTTAGTAAGTACCTATCCTCATGGCATTTCAGAAGATCTTTCCTCCTAATGCGGCTCTCATAATATTCTCGTAAAACGCTGTTTCTGTATATCTTTTTGGTCCTTAAATGTAAGGTCGTACCGGAATATATAGGAAATGTAAAAATCGAATGTATTCATTTACAATGAACAAAAGCAATAGAATCTTTATGTAAACTTAATAATGCAAATAATCCAGAATGCAACATCCATTAAATAAATTTACATTCGGTCTGCATATATCTGACTTTGAAATGATGTAACTTTTTCGGCTATTTCATCAACCCTTCCGTTAACTCATATGTTCATATTTTAAAAGCTTCCAGAAACATGGTTTCAACGAACTATATCATGTATGGTTTTCGACGAATGTTATCATGTATGTTCTATTATGAAAATATTGCGATATTTCTAGTCGAAAAGTGTTTGTTGAAAGTTTTGAAACTCTTTCAGATATTTTCGAAAATGAAAAAGTTATCTTCGAAATCGATAAAATATTAAAATATTGTTACATCTACGAAACAAATGAAGATATTATCTTGAAACGGATTTCACGAAAATCGAGCCCAGAACTCCTCACAACATTTTTACCTATCTAGTCTGAACTACCCCACTGTATATTGTATGGATCGCATATACTGATACACATTTACATTTTCTAATATACATAACCATTCATTTAAATATGTTTATGGCAGAAATAAAATTATATCGATTTTTTCATTTCATATTTATTCCGGTACACAAAGGGTACCATCAAGAACAGATATAGTGGTAAATATGGGACATCTTGAAAGTTACATTGCCACGAGGATACTTATATATTCGATATTTTCTAATGCTAGCGATATTATTAATTTTTCCTTCAATGAAGGTTAGTCAAGTTGTGGCTACCGATGATATGTGTTAGTTTCAAGCTTTTTCATATTTCACTCAAACTAGGGAAAAAATGTTATAGTTTTTTCTTTCTGTTCATGAAAAGGCACAGGGTTTAAACAAGGAACATTCTCGCGTTTGAACATTTTTCGATGAAATTTCGACAAAAATATTGAATTCAAGAAACTTTCATCAATCCGGCTCAGGATTATAATTTTTATGATTAATGAAATATCATGATATCGTGAAATCCTCGGACAATATATCCCATTCCTTGCCACGATAGCAGTCTTTCTAGGGAGACAAGTTCAGAGGGTTACATTCCTACCAACTTTCGTAAATGAATAGCCCGAAGGTAAAAACTCCTTGTATATGATGAATAAGTACTTTGTTTTTTTTTTCAAATTTGCTATATTTTATATGAATATAGAGGGAAGTTAAACTTGATAGCAGTTGGTTTTTGCTGAGATTTTCACATGTGTATGTGGCGTTATAAATGTTACAACCTTAGTATTAATCAGATTTTTTTCTGCATGTTCTTCACTGAATCTTCGAATGTTGATTGAAATAGAAAATAATCTGAAAATTGAACTAACATACCTACCTACAATACCGAAATCAAATTTTCTATCAAAATCCAGTGTTACTGCAACCCACAATACTTTCAGATTTGTTTATAATTACATAGTTTCGAGGGGCTCATCTGAAAGAATAAATTAAATTCCCATATGCTGGACATGAGATCTGTCGCACCGCTGATAAATGAACAATCAATCAACCTTCTTCGTTCGAATTCGTCGTATGAATTAACGCCTCTCAGTGCTTAATATTTACGAGAGTTCTTATCTCCTTTTCTTGAACTGTATAATATTTTTCTCTACAAACTTTAACATATAGACAATAAGTGAATGTGTGGTGCTGTTCTGAAGCATTCTACGGGGTTAGCTAACCCAGCAAGAGGACCAAGGCCTAGAATTATTCGAGGATATCCACCTGTTCAAGGTAGGCACCTCAACCCCCAGCATCGCGTTTTCATTTATTTCAGGTCCTTCGAATTTTCAAGCTCTTCAAGCCCTAGTCGTGCCATTTTGGCCCGTTCGAGCCGTATATTGAATCAGTTTTCTTTTCATAAAATTCTTTCAGCTGAGTTGTTCGAAATTATTTCAATAATCCATATTGAATTATAAAAAAATTATCACTGATAAATATAGTTATACTTGTCGTTCGAAAACAGGTTCTAGTTTATCGCATTTAATTTCACGTCATTCAGAAAAAAGGAAAACACAACCATATATTCTGAAGGAAAACAATAGTCATTTTCTCTCTTTCTCGAATATTGTCGTTCGTTATAATATTCGTTTCTTCGCGGCATTGTTTTGTTTTGGTGTATTTGGAGTTGTTTTCTTTATCATTCTCTTTCTCTTCCAAATTCATAATTTTCATATTTTACTTGGTGTCTGCAATATACCTTTTGAGAACATATTCTTCGTAAAAAAACAAACATGAATGCTAAACTGAAACAGAATAAAGCTAGTCGTCAAGTTGTCATTGATGATCTTGAAGAAATTTTCCATTTAGCTCAAAATGCTGTCACTGATGAAAGTCTTCACGTAAGATTTCAGTTGAGGTATGAAGTGTTGGACGATTTATATGAGAAGTTTTTAAATTTTCATAATCAAATTATCGTTCTGTTGTCCACTACTGAAAATCCTGATTATGAGGCAGAAAAAACACTCAGAACTGCATTCTTAGATAATTACTTCACAATAAAGACCATACATGTAAACTTATTCCCCGACGTAAAACCTGAAGCATCTCATGATAGTGTCAAGACGCCTAATGTCAAATTGCCAAAGATTACCTTACCAAATTTCGAAGGTGATTATAAAAATTGGCCGACATTTTATGATTTATTTAAAAGTCTGGTTCACGAAAATTCTGGTTTGAGTGAAATAGAAAAATTTCAATATCTTTTAAGTTCACTCTCTGGTCAGGCCCTTAATCTACTGAAAGGGTTTCCGCTGACCTCACAAAATTATCATACTGCATTTCAAACCTTAAAAGAAAGATACCAAAACAAGCGACTTTTGGCCAACACATGTTGGAAGGAAATTTATAACGTCCCAAAAATGCAAACTGAATCTGCTACAGGTCTCAGAAAAATATTAGAAGTCTTTTCAGAAAATTTATCTGTTCTAAATAATTTAGGACTACCAGTTGCTCATTGGGACTTTGTTTTGTTTCATCTCCTAATACAAAAATTAGATACGCCTACAATTAGAAGATTTGAATTACAGGAATGCTCAACTGACATTCCCTCATTTAATAATTTACAAACTTTTTTATTAAATCAATGTACAGCCTTAGAATCTGTAGCTCTTTCTGTTCCTCATCAACATGATACAAAATTTAATTCTCAAAAATCAAAAACTTATAATGCACCTACTTATAAGCGGAATTCAGCTCTTATAGTTCACACAAAGTTTGATTCTGATAAGAAAGAATCGGTTTGTAATTATTGCAAGTTGGGTCATACTATTTACAAATGTCCATCTTTCTTGGAAAAATCTACTTCAGATCGTCTTCGCATTGTTAAAGAAAAAAACTGGTGTACTAATTGTCTTCATTCCGGGCATCAAATAAACAAATGCTCTTCTAAGTCGAGCTGTCGTACATGCAATGAAAAACATCATTCTTTATTGCACATGCGCAGTTCATCAAATCATTCATCAAACTCACAAACTACTTTTTCGAACCAAAGTGAATCCTTTGGTGATTTTGTTCCTAAGCCCGCACAAGTTTTGACAAATGTTCTTCCCACTAGAACTACCGTGTTATTAGCAACGGCGCAGGTCGAAATTCTCGATGCTTGGGGTAGATTTCAGAAGGTACGCGTCTTGTTGGATGGTGGTTCTCAAATTAATATCATCTCCCAAAGTTGTGTCAATAGGTTAGGATTAAAAACATCCAAGATTGCACTTTCGATTCTCGGTATTGGTGATAGCTCATCTTCGGCCAATAGTTGTGTTGTCTGTACTATACGTCCCACAGATCAGGTTAATCCCTCTTTCACATTTGACGCAATTGTACTCTCAAAAATTTGCGCACAAATGCCAAGTACACTTATTAATTTTTCTTATTGGTCTTGCGTCTCCTCCAGGAAATTAGCTGATCCAGATTTCGCCACTCCTGGTTCAGTTGATATCCTTCTGGGCGCAGACGTTTTTCCATTAATTCTTAGGGATGGCCGCCTGGAAGGTGACGGTCTAGAACCAACAGCCCTTCAAACTGTTTTTGGATGGGTGTTTATGGGAAAAATCCAAGGTTTCTCCCCAACTATAAGCTCTTTTCACGCTTCCATTGACGAATCTTCAATAAATGCTACCTTAAAAAAGTTCTGGGAACTTGAAGAAGTTCCAAAGCTCCCAATCTTGTCACAGGAAGATGAGTTCTGTGAACAATTTTTCAAAAATTGTCACTCACGTGACGCATCAGGACGATATACTGTTGCGTTACCTTTTAAGAATGATGACCTTCCTTCTTTCGGTGATACCTACTCCCTAGCTTTTCGTCGTCTCCTATCCTTGGAACGTCGTCTTATAAAAGCATCCAGTGTTTATGATGAGTATCGTAATTTCATGAGTGACTATATATCTAGTAACCATATGTCCTTGATAACTTCAGATTTCAGATCGGAGAATTCATTTTATATTCCTCATCATTGCGTTATCAAGCCAGATAGTGTTTCAACTAAGTTGAGGGTGGTTTTCGATGCATCTGCCTGTGTTCCCGGAAATCCCTCATTGAATGATACTCTTTGCATTGGTCCAAAACTGCAGAAAGACATTGTGGTCATTCTGTTGAACTTCCGCATTCATATTTTTGTCCTCACTGCTGATATAAAACAAATGTATCGGCAAATCTTGATTCAACCTTCCCATAGAGATTTCCAAAGAATTCTTTGGAGATTTTCACCCCGTGAGCCTGTTCAAGAATATCAGTTGAATACTGTAACGTATGGAGTTTCTCCAGCTCCTTTTCTTGCACTTAGAACTCTATTCCAGTTGGCGCAGGATGAGAAACATTCATTTCCTAATGCTTCCAAAGTTTTGTTGACAGACGTATACGTTGATGATATTGTCACAGGATGTGATGATTTGGAAGAAGCAAAGGTTTTGCAGAAGGAATTGATTGCTTTACTGCATAAGGGTGGTTTTCAGCTTCGCAAATGGTGTAGTAACAACGTCGAGTTACTTTCTTCTATCCCTCAGGACCACCAACACCAGAATTCCTTGAATGTTGACGTTGATCCGGTCGTCAAAATTCTCGGTTTAAAGTGGTTTCCTTCCTTAGATGAATTCACCTATTCCACTAATGTTTCTAGTGAAGTCTATACGAAGCGAGCCATTTTGTCCGATATATCGCGCATTTTCGATCCCTTAGGATTCCTCTCGCCATTTACCTTTTTGGCAAAGCATTTGATCCAACATCTCTGGACTCTAGGTTTACAGTGGGATGATCCGCTGCCACAAGATGTAACATTACGTTGGAAAAGGTGTAGGTCCGAATTAGCAGAGCTTTCAAAACTCAAAATTCCACGAAAATTAGCTTCAGCTTTCTTCACTAGATGTGAACTCCATGGTTTTGGAGATAGTAGTGAACGAGGGTATGGAGCAGTAATTTATCTGCGATTCTTTTACGAAAACGCCTCTATCGGCACATCCTTCGTATGTGCCAAGTCGAAAGTCGCTCCAGTAAGGCGAATATCTCTACCGAGATTAGAGCTTTGCGCCTGTCTTTTGTTGTCAAAGCTTATCAACTTGGTATATTTCTCATATTCGAAAATCTTCCGTATTAATAGTATTTTTGCTTGGTCAGATTCCACTGTCGCTCTGACTTGGATCAAATCTTCCCCTCATCGATGGAAGAGTTTTGTGAGTAATAGGACTACTCAAATTCAGGAACTTGTTTCCCCAAAAAATTGGCATCATGTCAAAACTAGGGATAACCCTGCAGACTGCGCATCTCGTGGTCTAACACCTGGCGAACTTTTAAAATCGTCATTATGGTGGGTGGGACCTGATTGGCTGCGATCAGGAGAAAATGTGGTTGGTGAACAATTTGATCCTGTTCTTGTTTCAGAAGAGGAACGTCAGATTTCTCTATCGACTTTTGTCTCTCAATCAATCGTTGATGACGTACTTTCAAGATTTTCTAGTCTCTCTCAAATAAAACGAATCATGTCTTATGTTTTAAGGTTTGTTCATAACTTGAAAAATCCTGGTAGATTCGGTGTTCTGTCTTCGATGGAGCTCAAGCAAGCTTTCTTCTTCCTTATCAAATATGTTCAACAATCCGTCTTTTCTACAGATATTCATAATTTAATAAACAAGAAACCCATATCAAAGCCATTACGTAAATTGAATCCATTTCTTGGAGAGGATGGCCTTCTCAGGGTGGGCGGTCGTCTCTCCTTTTCAGGGCTGGCCTACGAACACAAACATCCAGCCTTATTACCCTCTTCTCATCGACTAACTGAACTTGTTATTCAGTATTTCCATCAGGTTTATTTGCATCCTGGTGCACAAACGCTTCAATACCTGTTAGCCCAACAGGTTTGGATATTGTCTGCTCGACGATCCATAAATAAAATTATAGCTAAATGTCATACATGCTTTAGGTTGAACCCCAAACCATTTCAACCTTTCATGGGCGATCTGCCGTCTTTACGAGTGGGTCAGCTTAAACCGTTTCAGTGCGTTGGTGTAGATTTTGGAGGACCCTTTGCGGTGACTCTCTCGAAATCCCGTGGTTCTAAATCCATGAAGTCTTACGTGTGCCTCTTCGTTTGCTTCACAACGAAAGCCTTACACTTAGAACTAGTGTCAGATCTCACTTCTGATGCTTTTCTCGCTGCTCTACGACGCTTCATCGCTCGAAGAGGTCGCTGTAATTTTATCTTTAGCGATAGAGGAACAAATTTTAAAGGTGCATACAGGGATATGCTTAAGTATATGCACAATGCTGTTGATACTGAAAAGATTGATTGGAGTTTCAATCCTCCCTCTGGTCCACATTTTGGCGGCCTTTGGGAATCCGGTATCAAATCAGTTAAATCCCATTTACTTAGAGTGATCGGTGATCAGGTATTGAGTTACGAAGAGTTTTATACTGTGTTAACACAAATTGAGGCATTACTGAACTCTCGTCCACTATGCCCGCTTAGTAATGATCCAAATGACCTCTCAGCTCTGACACCCGGGCATTTCCTTACGTTAGCTCCACTTAGTGCGTTGCCTGAACCAGACTTAACGTCACTTTCCTTGAATAGATTATCGCGATGGCAACTGTTAAGTCGTCTCCATCAAGATTTCTGGAAACGATGGCACAGCGAATATTTGAATACGTTGCAACAACGCAAAAAATGGTATAACCAGGATATTAAGGCATTATCTCCGGGTATGCTCGTTCTCATTAAAGATGAGCAACTACCACCATTACGCTGGCGTCTAGCACGCATTGAAAGGCTCCATTATGGGGCTGATAAAATAGCTCGAGTGGCAACTGTTCGCACTACACAAGGTATATTGCAGAGACCCGTGGTGAAGTTATGTCCTTTGCCTTCTCAATAATTTCTTTTTCTCTCAATTCTGTTTCTTTTATTTTTCTTAAGTTTCTCTATTTTTTTTTTCTCATAAATGCTCGTAAAATATTCTATTTTAGGTGGGCGGTAATGTTACTGCAACCCACAATACTTTCAGATTTGTTTATAATTACATAGTTTCGAGGGGCTCATCTGAAAGAATAAATTAAATTCCCATATGCTGGACATGAGATCTGTCGCACCGCTGATAAATGAACAATCAATCAACCTTCTTCGTTCGAATTCGTCGTATGAATTAACGCCTCTCAGTGCTTAATATTTACGAGAGTTCTTATCTCCTTTTCTTGAACTGTATAATATTTTTCTCTACAAACTTTAACATATAGACAATAAGTGAATGTGTGGTGCTGTTCTGAAGCATTCTACGGGGTTAGCTAACCCAGCAAGAGGACCAAGGCCTAGAATTATTCGAGGATATCCACCTGTTCAAGGTAGGCACCTCAACCCCCAGCATCGCGTTTTCATTTATTTCAGGTCCTTCGAATTTTCAAGCTCTTCAAGCCCTAGTCGTGCCATCCAGAGTGAATGAAAAAACAATCGAATTAATCGGCACTCGTCATATTAGGGATCAAAACTGGATTATTAAAAAATTCACAAAGAAATCATGATAAACTCAGAGTGCCTTTTCAAAGTTGAGTATATTTTTGGTCTTTCCCCAAGCATTCATTTTCTATCAGTCAAATTCAAACCCATGTGAAAGGTGAAATCAAGTATTTCATATCGAAACAGAAACGATTTGGATAACTTAGAGAATGTACAAACGTAAGAGTGTTTCTTAATTTAAAAAAAAACCTTCATATTTACATAGACAAAAAGAAAAAATGATTTTCTTAATTCGAGTAAAATATGAAATCCCTGAAACTAACATATATTATCGATACCCTATTTTCAACTAATAAAACAAATATCTTTCTTAATTTCTATCTTCGTGGCAATATACATTTCGAAACAATCTTATGCGGTCCCAATAGTTACCACTGTATCCATTCTTGGTGGTACCCATATGTACCGGAATATATAAGAAATGAAAAAACCGATATAAATCAGTTTCTGCAATATACATAATTAAATGAATGGTTATGTATACGTACATAGCAAATGTATATCAATGTATGCGATCCATACGATATGTACATTCGGTCCCCATATGTCCCGCTGTATCAAGATATATATATATATATATATATATATATATATATATATTCAAGACCAGGTTGTGGCCACTAGAATGTACCAGCAAAATGTTGCTAAGCTTAATATACCATCTGATCGCTGTCGAAAATGTTTCCAGGCACCTGAAACAATACAGCATATGACTTCGTCTTGTCCCATCCTGGCTCCGAGAGATTACCTTGAGAGACATAACTCCATGGCGAAGATTTACCACCAACATGTTGCACTAAAACTGGGTCTGCTTCAAGAGAAACTTCCAGATCACTTATATGCTCCGAAACCCCTACTACAAAATGCCCAATTCAAACTTTACTGGGATTCCGCTTTGGTTACCGATAGGACTGTCATGCATAACAGACCCGACATAACGTTCTTCGATACTGAGAAGAAAACATGTATGCTCATAGAGTTCACTATCCCGGCGGACGATAACATCTCGAAAGCCTACGCTGAAAAAATTTGCAAATACGGCGACCTGGCATTTCAGCTGAAAGAATTGTATGGTCTGAAAACGATAAGTGTCCTCCCGATGATAATATCGGTTAACGGTCTTGTAGAGGCACACTTGCCAGAGAATTCCGAAAGATTATGTCTTGAGCCTGCTGTTATCTCTGCGTCCCAGAAGCAGGTCATCCTTTCTACCACGAGGATTGTCCGAAAATTCCTGCAAGGATTCTGAGCGCTGATTTTGGTCTTGATAATTGTCCGACTAAAGCCAGATATTACCCTGATTAATGGTGAAAAAAAAAAAAAAAATTGTTATGAAAATAGAGAGCTAAAATATCACAATACATGTTGAAACAAAAAGTACCTAGGCTGAGGTAAAAAAAATACGGGGTATCATAACATTCTTCGTATAATACTATAGAATCATACCCTACTATCATCACTAGTATCATACGATACTATAGAGCCAGGGTAAAACAACCTCAGCCGAAAAAACCTGCCTCCCCGAACAAAAATAACATAAAATATCAAATATCAGGAAAAATCTTGAAAGACATCAGTGTGAGATCATCTTCATGTTATCATTCGATGGGCTCAGATAAACATATACTTCCCAAAACGGCTCGCAATTCTTAATCTGAAATGAAAAGAAACAAAAGTAGAAAAGAAACTGAATATTCAGAAGAAATCAAATAATTTTTAAATTAACCACCCATTTGAGAAATGCATTTGTTACTTCATGTATAGCCTCGAAACCATCTTGAAATTTATAAATGGGACAACTTTTTATAAAATATTCTATAGTCTCCCTATTTTCCCCACACTCACAACCAGGACTCTCAACCGAATTCTA
This sequence comes from Hippodamia convergens, assembly GCA_038502775.1. NCBI lineage: Eukaryota > Metazoa > Arthropoda > Insecta > Coleoptera > Coccinellidae > Hippodamia > Hippodamia convergens. The sequence goes on from CM076614.1 coordinate 42,880,811, forward strand.
TCGAAAGAGCATGCTATGGCTGCATCGTTCATGGCCTGTTCCAAAGCGATTTAGAACAGACCATATTCTCCTGGGAAGGTTAAAACCAGAAACTCTGATGGAAGGATCAGAAATAAGATCTTCATTGAAAAAATTGGAAACATTCCATTCAGATTGCCACAATTCTTTGTCGCTTCTATTCATTTTATTCAGAAAATTTGAGCAAAAAGGTTTACGCGACTTCAATCTGGGGACCGTACTATCTGGAATATAGGCGGGTTTAAATTATTTTTTTAGCACTCGATTTACTTATGATGAAATCAGATGAGAAAAATTCAACGGTTGCAAATTTTTATTATCAATTGTTGAAAATTGATCATTGCGCCCTTCAGACCTCATCTGCATCTACGCCAATGGTTACGTCTCGCAGCGCCACGCCCATTCCTGCAGGAGCAGCTCTATGACTGCGCGCGTCAAATTAACCTATCTCTATGAACTAACCTGCTGACAGGTTAACTCATGCTCATTAATTGCATCAATTAACCTACGTCTTTTTCTGTATTCAGCTTCGCCTGTAAGAAGACCATCTCTTGTGCTCCTCTTGTAAAATTAGAATTTTCTTAAAGTCGCCTCGTAGAATAATTGATCATCTCGCTCATTTTTGAAATAACCAATTAAATAGGTGAGTACTTCTCAAAATCCTTCATTACTGCATATTCCATGTTATTTTCCTGCTTTTTATAAAGTTTGAAAATGTGTCCACGTTTCAGATCATGAAAATCTATAAAAATATTAGTAATCCTCTCTCACTTTATCCTCAAAAAATCTCTATTGCATCAAACTAATTTATTTGACTCCTCTAAGATATATTATTTTGATATATTCTTGCAGTTCTCATAGACTTTTCAGATACTTCTAGACTCCTACCATGGAAGTAAATGGTTATTAAAAAATTGAACATTATTGGTGATAATAATTCCTAATTTATTATATTCTCATGTGCACCTCATTTTCTCAATGTATTCATCTCATTTCTCAACTATTCACTTCTCATAACACTTGATAATTATTGGCCTCGAGTTTCAGATGAATGAAAATCCTCAAATGCAAAGGATAATCATGGAATCAGTCTCCTTTCTCAATAAAACCAAGTGAACTTCTCTGAAGTATTTGAAGGATCAAGTAACTGAAATATTGAACCTAATTGACAGTCTCACCCTGAGTTGCAGGAACGTCCATTAAACTTAATGCTGCCTCAATTCTCCATTAAACAGAGTATCCATGGCTACCGTTTATGGATATTCCGTTCAAGGGAAAATAAAGGCAGCATTAAATTTTAATGGACGTTACTGCAACTCAGTGTTAGTCCCTGATTCACCTTGAGCGGTCTCCTCACATATTGATCAAACGATTAACCTGGTATGATCTTCTCATTAGAAATAATAAATTCTCAAGTTCATTCATCGGAAGCACTTAGCAAGTAAGATCTCAAGTATTTAGCTTCAAATGAATCGATTGGGTTAGCGATTCTAATACTCAAACAACGTACTCTCATATTGTAATTCTCATAATTCTCAATTGTATTTTCTACTTTTCTGACGAATACTAACCCTGCTTACTATAAGTAGTTTGTCACTGTAAATGTTGTCTCAATTGATTGATTAGCCTTCTCTTTACAGAATCACGTTATAGATCATAATTATTGATTTCTCAATCATGATATTCTCACATTGTAATCTCAATGGAGACCAGACTTAGACTGCTAAGCTTTCGATACACGTATCTCCTCTAAGGCCTGATCTCACTTTTATAAAAACTCAGTCTACTCTAACAATTCATTATTCAACATTTTGTTTTTCTAATGAAATGAAGAGGCTCTCGCAATCAATTTCATTTGCATCATCATTGTAAACGCTGGAACTTTCTCAAAGTCTAAGTCTGACTTCATCTGACCTCTCATTTTGAACTTCTCTAGATTACCTCTGTTTTTAGTTGAATAAATCACTCTGAGTTTATAGATGACTTTAATATTGTATTTTTTACTGTATTAACTTCATGCAGGTAACTTATTCATTTGATAATTGTGAATGATATCAATACATATTTTAACAATATCATCACAACTATCTGGATACAGTCCTAAACAGTAATTTTCCAAAATCAGAACAACTCCGATTTTGAAAATCAATATTTAACAATCATTACTTATGAACATTAATATTAATCGTAAAACTAGAACAATTACTAACATTAATGCCCTGTGAAGTTAGGGAGCTTAGCAACACATTATTAAAATCCCAATCTGTTGAGGTTGGGAGAATTTTTTCAGCAATGACATTTCTATATGCGATGGAATGATCAACATAGCCCTCGGTTACCGTCGTAGACTTCCATCCACCATATTTTTTCATATAAATGATATTTGCACCTGATTCCGCTAGCGAATCAGGAGGATCCTCGAAAACAGTATCCTGTATATTGCTTTGGTCCTGGCAGTTTGAGGAATTCAGCAACAATAGATGAAATTTTCCCAAATGTATCAATACCAACTGTAGGCTGGGGCACGCTGCAGGCTCCAAAAATCCGAAAATAGTTGCAACCTCAACCATCAAGTATTTCTCATCTGGTACCTCCTTTATAAACTCTTCAACTTGTTCAAGAGTGAGAATTTTCGATTTTTTGGGACGAAATCCTTCACTTTTCCGTTTTAAATATGCTATTACCTTAAAATATTTACTAACATTCACATCATTTTCAACCAGGGCGCTTGACTTCATTATTTGAAATATGCTCCACAAAGTGGATGGAATCCATATTTTTGATTTTTCTTCTAAGTATGTCAGGAAAACAGTTTCACTGAAGTTTCCTTTTACATTTTTCAATTTACACCAGGTCAGGAAATGTTTATTTGCATTATCGTACTGCTGATCAGATTTTTTAGGTGGGAGTTTCAGATTTGCTATTCTTGCTTGTAGACTCTTCAATATCCAGAGGAACAACCAAATCGTCACTTTTATTAATAATTGACCTCTCGACAAACATATTAAGCAGTTAAAAACCCAAGACGAAAATTGGACAGGAATGAAATTCAAATGACAGCGTCTTTTCTCATTTGTTAGTAATGGTAACGTTGGCAACGGTTGCCATTCACAAGAACCTTTTGGTTATTGAATATCAAAATGCATTTCGAAGTTTATTGTCATTGCAAGTTCGCCCATTTCATTACCAAAATAGGGCAGTTGTACAAAAAAACATTGTATGCATGGTATTTGTGTTAAAAGTGATTTTATTTTGTTCGTGAAATTGTTCAATTCGCTCCGCTCATTTTACAAACTTTTTCACTCACAAAATAAAACGTCATTTCAATACTCTTATCATAAATAAATAGTTTTTATTAATGTAATAGCATACCAATAGAAAGGTCATTAACTAGCGAATTTCTCTCTATTCTTGCTACATCTGTTTGATTCAATGTTTGAAGTTGACAGTTATGTTCTAATTTGGAAACTAAAAATCCTCGTTTGTCTCGCGGGAACCATTAATTGAAATAGTCACTATTGAATATTTGAGAAGTATCGATTAGAGAATAGCATTGAAAAAAGCGACAATTTCACAGATATTGATAATATTTTACGTGGATTGGTAGACGACATTTTCATCAAAAATTCGAGATGAAGATTATCTCGAATCAGTTTTCTTTTTCGCGCACATGTTTTAGTGGTTATAGTAAAAATCGGTTGAACTAGAGGCCTAGTCCTTTATGCTATCGGCAATATTTGATTCAGATATATCTAACTGCGAATAATGAAACAATTAAAACCAGAGAAACAGAGTCAAATTTTAAATTTGCTCAAGATTATTCATTCTTGGCACTTGTCCCGGACAAACATAATCAGAAATAAATATATGGCATTTCCACATCCATTCAGTTTCATTTAATTCCATCTGATTATTCATTCTGATTTTTCGAAGAATAATTCCAAGTTGGTAATATTTTCTACTTATCTGTTCCACAATGAATAAAGAAACAAAAGTACACAGATATTTCATCGTGCATGACGATGAATTCAAATTGTTCGTTTGTGCGAAATAAACTACTCCACAAGAGTTACGGATATCTTTATTCAATCGTTTTGAAAAGTATGTAATCTTCCAGAAAATCGCTGTGAAATTATTTATAACTCAATGACCACTTGAAAATTAGTATGGGACAGATCGTCAATCTGATCGCCTTCTTTCTGAAGTTTGGTTCTTTGCATATGCTTCCTTAATGTTCTTATTTTTAAATGGAGACAGGTTATCAATGGCTTTGATTTGAAACGAGTTTTCTGAAAATGCGAACAACAAACGCTGGGTGGCCTTGTTGTAGCGAAAAGGCTCCAAGTCAGCCAAAGTGTGAAATCTCAACTTTGGAATAGGTTTAGGAAGACAGGTTCCGTGTTGGAAAGACCGATGCATGGTGGGTGACGAAAAACATCACCGAGGAGAAAGACGACATTTGAGAGAGGTGAATCATGTTCTAGACGTCTATTACCACATGAACAAAGACTGGAATGGGCAAGGCAACATATGAATTGAAACGATCACTGGCGTAGAGTCCTTTTCACTGATGAATTCAGATATGGGTAATTTTCAGATTCTCGAAGGATAAGGTTATGGACAATCCCACGCATACACCGTAATCGTCGCTATGTCCAAAAAGTCCATCCATTGTTATGGTATGGGCCGGGATATGTTTCAACGGTCGCACAGATCTACACATTTCTCCTGAGAATATTACCACCTTACATTATAGGGAGCACGTCATTAAAAACGGTTTGACCAACATTTCAATTTCTAGACGATAACGCTAGACCGCACCGTGCAGCCATAGTTCAGAATGCTCACGAGGAGCTTGGTATTTCACATTTACCAATACCCCTCACTCACCAGATTTGAATTGCATAGAACATGCATGGAATATGCTCCAAAAAAAAAACTTCTGCCCGTTTATGGAACCAAATTTCTCAAGAAATGTTCAACAACCTCGTGTGTAGTATGTAAAGAAGATGTCAAGCTGTTATTGATGCCCATGGAAGCCATACCTTGTATTGATAGTCTTGAAATGCTTCAATTCTCTGGGAATAAAATCTCGTTATTTTACTCGATTTTTCTTAACCATCCTGTATACGCTGCAGACCTAGAGGCTAAAATTCATTTCTTTTCATGCAACTTGAAATCATATTAATATGAATATTCATCACAAAATCTCATTTAAACTATATATTTTTTGCAATATAAGTCATTATCCCTAACTCATGTGGAGCAGTTTATATTCCTGCAGATAAGAGTTCATTGAGATTTATTTTTATTACGCAAACTTACATTACCACGAGAAATATTTTGTTGTAATTTGAGCGATTTTCCCTAGTATTTAAAGGATATATTTCTTGACTGTCACCAGTAAATACGCTGATATGATGAAGTTAATAGTGATATTATTTGTAGGGTTGACTGCAATACAACATGCACAGAGCATAGTTTGTCGTCCAGACCTTTGTAGCTCAGTACGGTGTGCTAATGCTTCCCAGGAAACTTGCTGTGGGCCGAACAAAGAGATAAGGGACGGTTTTTGCGGTTGCTGCAAAATTTGTTTCACCTATTTAGGTTAGTTATTACACAAGAACTAAATAATTTTTAATCGTTTTAACATGAATTATAGATGAAGGAGACACATGCTTCCCTGTTTTATATGGAGGCGGACCACCGACTTCAGGGTGTAAGAAAGGATTGATATGTAAGGGTGGAAAATGCAGCAGACTGTGATTTCTAATATGAGTTGTATTAACATAGGATATTCATACTGAAATCTAAAATTTTCAAGATATTTCTTTCGTTTCAATACTTTGATAATTAATTTATACCTACCATACATCTCACGCCATATACTTTACGCCCAATACCATATACCAAATGGTATATACCGTGAGCCCTACAACATATTTTCTTCATCATTCGAGTACTGACCCTATAATTATAATTGTGACTTTTGGCTTCATCTTTATCCTAGGAAACAAAGAATATGAAGTAGTGTATGGAAAAAAAACTAAGCAAATATACTGCTTTAGTGTAATTAGAAAATTACAAGGAATATGCTTATTTTCATTTCAAAATATTAGAATTTGTTGCTCATCAAAACGGAACCACGAAGTGGAGACTTTTTGAGTGAATGAGTTTTGTAATGATCATTATTTTCTCTAATTTGCTGAATTTTTATAGAAATTAATGAAATATTGCTGTAAATATCGTATAGTCATTTTTGCATTGAAAAATATTTTGATTGGCAGAATTTTTTTCGATCTCATAAATTTGACAGATGTTAAATAAATTCGTGACTGGAGGATAACATGTCGTCAATAAATATAACTGACAACAATCCTACAATGAAATATTCTAATATTGATTTGTTCTATAAAATGTGGCAGAATGACAGGATTCGACATATAATTAGAGAAAGCAATTTCCCAAGTTTCAGTGGCGAAGGTCCACCTGTGATTGAGATTCATGGTATCCTTGTTTATGAATCTCTAGTTATTCCATGAAGTGTAATTGGGGGAGTTGGATGATAGAGGACGTTTTATTCAACTCCTCTATTATTAAATATCACGACAAATATGTCGTAATGAAATCTCATATTTGTCTACTCTAATCTACAACATATGTAACATTCGAGTTTGAAGAGTCGCTGTCAGTGTCCAATTTACAGTGACTATATTTAATAGAGTCACTGTAAAGCTTCTCCAGCTATAGCGCCCTCTGTCATCTTACTTCCCCAACAACTTTCCATTGAAAAGCAACAGCCTTCTGAAGTACGTCTATAGATATCTGTGGAATGATTAGAGTTAAATAACAAATGATAGTACGTTTTCGTGAAATCAATTTTTATTGTAGAATTCTGTGGAAAACCAAATTGTTATCTGAATTTGAAGCAGTTTCCAAACTTTAACTGTGAGCAACTGAACTATTGCTACCGTAGTTGTGAGAAACGCGAACAGAGGGCACCACAGGTATCAAAACCCTACTTCATGGCGATCGCGAATGGGAAAGTAACACTCTTCTATGAACGACAAAATTTATGAGCTACATATTTTGATTAGATTGTTGATGTTGAGATTGTGAAGTTGAAGTTTGGGTTTTCTAACTCTGAGCTATTGAAATAAAGAACAAAAATGCACCAGGGCGAGGGAAGTTTGCTTTGCAGCTTTTATTTTGGAATCAAGTAAATGTAATTTCTCTAAGAATAACCAAATTTTCATCGAACATGTAATAATGAAATAAACGTAACAACTAAAATATCAAAGTGAACATTTTTCCGTCGAACTAAAATCAACAAACCTCATATGGACCAAAAAAACTATGAATTAAAATGCACTCAATTAAATATTCAATACCCTTTTAAATTCATAGTTTTTTTATTTTTTTGCATTATGTAGGAAAGCCTCATTGCTCTTCTCAACTGATTCATGACGTTGCGAGTAGTTAGCGTTTATGTGGAAAAAAATATACTCATTCATTTTATTTGTGGTAGTTGAATGTTTTTTCTCGGATTTCAAAGGACATTTGCCATCTTAAGACACCTTCCAAAAGGACAGAGGACATGGCTTTGAAATAAAGGACTGTTGGCAACCGCATTGATGCTTGAAGAGTTAACCTGATAAGTTCTAATTGAGCCGTATTATTGTTTCTTATTTGTAATACACTGCGCAAAAAAACTAACGCACATTATGGAAATCTCAAATTTATTCTACAACCGAAAGTATTCTCAATGATAATTATTTTTATCAGAATTATGTATGCATGTGTTATCCACTTTCAACGCTTTTCTTCAATACACATGTTTTTTCCCAGCAGGAATAAAAAAAGATGCTATTATCAGATTATGAATGTATTGGCTTCATTCTAAAATCAGTTGTTCTCGATCAATTCTGGTGATTAATAGCTTTCTTCTTTCGTTTGATTTTCTACACTCGATCGCGAAATACGCAATTTGACCCATAAGGAACGTGCACAAGCGGTAGTTTTGCTAGAAGAAGGGTGGAAATACAGAAAGGTTTGGAGTTTCTCATACGAGTGTGTCCAGAATGTTGCAGCAATTCAGGGAGACAGGTATCAATTTCCGAAGGCCAGTACAGGGTAGACCACGGGTAACAACTGCCATTCAAGAACGTTACTTGGGAGTTTCCTCGTAGAGACAACGGTTTGCAACCGCTCGGCTCCTTAAAAATCAGCTTGAGCAAGCTCATGGGGTGCAAATTAGCACTCAGACAATAAGAAATCGCCTCAGAGAATATGATTTAAGGTCTCGTGTCGCGGCAAGAGGCCCAGCTCTTATCCCAGCACATCGAAGGGCGCGTTTGGATTTTGGGAGAGAGCATATCCATTGGGAAGAGGCCGATCGGAAAAGTTCTCGTCACAGATGAGTCTAGACTCTGCCTCTACCATTGTGATCAACGTTCCCTTGTATACGTCCACATGAACGATATGCTCAGTGCAATTTCCTGAATACTACTGGTTTCGGAGGAGGATCGATTATGGTATGGCGTGAAATATCTTTGACTTCTCTCACAGGCTGATAAGTATATAAGAAACATTCTTGAAGAGAATGTAGTGCCATTTGCCCCATACATTGGTGAAAATTTCATTTTCATGGGCAATTATGCCAGACTGCATCGTAAGGGAGTACCTTGAAAAGGTTGAAGTCTTTCTGGCCAGCAAGAAGTCCCGATTACAGTCCGATTGAGCAGGTTCGGGATAAACTCAATAGAAGGCTGAGAAGTTCAGAAACTCATCCAGCTACTCTCAATAACTCAGGAATCCAACTCGAGAAATCTGGGAAGGATTAGATCAGAACATATTAAGATTGCTCATTTTGAATATGAATTGTCGTTTTCGAGGTGTTATTAATAATAGAAGATACAGAAGATACTGAAGTAGAGTCAAGAAAACTATAAATATAAATGAAATTGTGGTTGTTTGAAACTTTACCTATCTATATGCTGTCAGGCGAACCTTTTGATCAGAACCGTTTTTATTCTCAAGCAAATAAATGTGTGAGAGCTTCAACTGAGAAGAAAATCTTACGAGTTTTGCAAGTTCAGAACTTTTGTGGACGACCGTTCTACATATAAAAATTTGAAAAGGCACGCCACAGTTCCCTCATAGGAACTACGGAATTTTCATTTCACACAGCATAAATAATAGGAACGAAATTCTCTGCTGATCCGAAGAAAAACGAAAATTGCACATGGGTTACGCCCTTAAAAAATACTGATATACGTAATTTTACGCCATAAGCTGTAAATTTACGGTCGGTGGTTTACTCATTCGAAGGAAATTACAGACCGGGGTGAAACACGTGTTGGGGGTGTTCCACCACCGTGGAATTTCTCTTCGAAAGCCGGAAGCGCTTTAATGAACTGTGGCACACTTCAATCAGGAATTATGAACGCCACACGTTCAGCATATTAGAAATGTCGCTTTCGAATTCTTTTCCTGCTACCGATTACAGTTTGAAATGGGTGAAGTTTAGACCACTTTTTCCGCCACTAACCAACGGCTTCCTGTTGGAAAAAATAAACGAGAATTATAAAAGGGAAGTTATTATAAGATGCAAGGAACCAGATTTTTCTTCATTCCATAATTTTAACAGAATTAATATGTCATTTCTGAATGCGATTTGCCGATAACTGATAGCAATTTCAATTCAGATTCTTATTTTGTTAATTCCACAGGAAATCTGGCGTTCACGGAAAAGAATTCTTATAATTACCCTGACATGTATTAAAGGGTAAGTGCACCGGTTGTGGCCACTTTGAGACATTTTCCAACCTCACATTGTGATCATTTCACTATTCATGCACAGCTTCACAATTAAAAATATGAAAACGCTCCGTATGAATATTGTGATTAGTGGGTTGCCAAGCAAAAATTGTCTTTATGGCGAATAAAAATGTTAGCAGACTTGCTCGACTCCAGCTCGTTATATTCATAGCCCCATCCTTACAATGAAATTACAATATATCTTCTTTCTAATCTTTCTCAAATTTCTCTAGTTTTCAGTCTCATCCATTTCGTCAATATAACTACGGTGTTTTATTACTAAGCCTTTTTTATGAAGCTTATAATTTTCATTCGCTTCCAGATACTCCAATTCATTCATCGGACTATATTGTTAAGTTTTTCATCTTTGTTTGTTACATACGATGCAGTATTATCTATCCTTTATTATCTAGTCGCCACAACTGGGTTTGTACGCTCCGTTTCAAGTAGCGAATCGTACTTCTTTGTGATCCAGTTGTGGCCAGCACTATATTATTTAGTTAGAATCAGAAATTTTCAATGTTTTATAAAAAACATAGAAGAACATGATATAAGAATGATATAAAACATTTACTATTTGTAACGCATATGTTTAATTAAAAAAATCATTGGAAACACACCCTGTGTTTCTTAATCGCACTTCTAAGCATTCGCCTACTACCCCGTCATGTCAAGAACTAAATGAAAAAGCAACGAATTTCGTTATCTCTTTTAAGAAATGACCTTGCCAATTGATGCAGGAATAATGGAGGATGGCAAAGAAGGCAAATTTCAATGGCTAATTCGAATGTACTACGTTTTATTCAAGAAAATGATCTCGAGTGGCCACAACTGGAACGATGGCTACAACCGGTGCCCTTACCCTATTGACTCGTAGTTTATCTATCTTCTTAAAGTTATTAATGGATGTAGCCTTGCTACTAGTTCTCGTTGTACATATATTTCGACAGATTCCCGAGGTCTGAAGAACAACTTTCCAGAATCACTACTTCTTACGATAAGGTTCTGGTGAAAAGTTACAGGCCGTTAAAAATCCTCGGGAAAATTTAATTTCCAGTGATATCTCGCACACAATTTTATAGAATGCTCCCTTGCACTATCACTTGTTTCGATCAATGGCACACGGCCTGGCTAACCAGCACTTCCGATCTTATCAAGAAGTGAAAAATTGGATCGATTCGTGAATCGATTCAAAAGGTGATCAGTTTTTTCATCACAGAATTCGTATGCCGCCCGAAAAATAGGAGAAGGTTGTGGCTAATACTTTGAATCATAGATGTATGACCAGTTTTTTACAATAAAGCCCTAATATCTGGAAAAAACGCCGGAAGCAAAGCTGTAAATTTAATAATAGAAATTGAAAGAAAGCACTGTTGAATGAATATTTAGCTTTTTTGAAATATCAAAATTAAATTCCTTGAATTCAGCAGTTTTCGTCTAAATCATTAAGCAAAAAATATATTTCTGTGAAATTTGAAAAATTGGTTAGTTTGGCTGAAGGCAAATTTATTCAGAATATTCACGGAATATGATTTCTGCTACATTATCTCCGAGGCCAAATGGTTACGTCTGATGCTCGGAAAAGTTTCAGTGATAAATTTCCAGGCATGGTATGGGTGATAATGAAAATTTAACATGGCTATATCTTTCTGATGTAATAAAAAAGTTGTAATAAAGATGTTTCTCTTGACCCTAAATCCTGTTATTTCAATTTAGACTCACCCTGCATTTTTCTTGATTTATGAGCCTTGCCCAACATAATATTGTTCTTATTCCCCAAATTTTCCAAATTTCAAATTTGAATCTCTTCATTGGACTCGGTTCAACCAAGATGCTATCAGGGTGATCATCTTTCAGAACTTATGATGTTTCAAGAGTATAAGATTCTTCTACCAGAAAATCACCTAGGGAAAAGAGATACTAAGAATTTTTTAAACATAATATATCATTTCAACCAAAAATTTTTGTTTAAGACCTCGATTCTGTTTCGTTCAAAGGTTTCCTGGAAAAGAAGTATGATGCATATTGAATAATATGCTCTGAAGGAAGTGGGTTTATATTTGACCATATTAGACCAGGGCTAAGACCGTTGAAAATTCAGGAAAAATAATAATAGGATAAACTACATTGAATAAAAAGAGAACAATACAAAAATGAAGGGAATATAAAGGGGTGAGATTTCTCGCGATTTCTAGCAACACTAGAAGTCCCATGGATAAAGTTGAATGGTAGAGTAGTAGGTAATGAAATAATCTTCAACACTTGCATATCATTCGAATACGTATGCCTCGCCGAATAAGGAGCCCAATTAAGTGAGACGCGTTCGATATGCCATCTGTATGTGATTTACAGAAATGTAATCCAAACCTGAAAACCTGGACCCGGGTTTGATTCTCACACAAGGTCAGATCCTTGGGGAGTTCACCTTCGAGAATGAATTTTTTCTGTTTCTTAAGTTGAGATCACGATGTTCATTTAGTATCATATGTTTATAGTTACCATGGTTTATAGTTTTTCTATATGTGTTATATTTTCCGATGAAATAAACAGTCATTATCATTATTCATTTCATATATCTAGTTTTTGTTTTTTTCAATTTCAAAGAAACTTTCTTCATCACGAAAGATGAAAGCTCACCATTTCATGTAGCAAATACACTTTAATTTTTTCATTCCAAATATTCATTTCCTCATCTCACTTCGACCCAATATCAAAAATGCAGCCTAGTTTTCAGTCGAAAATTCTCACGTCAAAATATCGCGCTGAAATCTGTGATTTTCGAGGGGGTGAAATAGTATATTGTAAAATAAGTTGCAGAATAAGCTCCTATTTCAACACGAATGCGAAATTCGAAAGGCATTAGTGTTGGAATTGACTTCTGCAATGAGTATTAGAGGATATTTTTTCTATTTCAGTCTACTTTTGTGAAATACTCTGGAAATTCAAGTTAAAATTTAAATAAGTGACTTTTACATTTGGTATGACGCATGACTTACAAAATTTGACAGATTACAGAATTTAAATTGATTCGATTTGAAAATTGGGAGGATCTGAGGTCGGTACTGATAACCACAAGCCGCAAAATATAACTGAAAACAATGCTGTAATGAGTTTCATTACAGCACTACTTCGATTACTGTAATGAACTCATTACGATACTGAAATAGAGAATAGTATATTCTAAAACAAGTTGCAGAATGAGCTCCTATTCCAACACGAATGCGAAGTTCGAAAACGAGCGACGAAGGAGCGAGTTTTCGAAAGCATGAAATTGTTATGGTTATGTTATGACTCACATGAATATGTGGAAGAAGACCCAATAGAGACTGAAAATAGAGACGAAGACTGTGCTGTTCGTGGAGATTTGTTGAATCTAAGGATGAAGAAATGCCATTCAAGAGAAAAAACTAATAGAAAAGAAAAGAAATGCTTTTCTTGATAACATAAATGTATTCAGAATTCAATGAATGAACTTTAAGACTGATTTTTTTTGTCAGATGAAATCCTTTCTGCAATATCTTTGTTTTTTGTATTGGTTAGTTTTTTGTTAATCAATGTAACACATGAAAGTGATATTTTCATTACATTTAACTTTCCCATCAATTTTTCCTAGATGACTTGCAGTTTTATTTTGCGAGAAATTGAGATAAAAAATGATCGACCCTGGCTAACGCTAACATACCCATTCTTATGAACATCGACATGACATTTGATTCGAAGGTCGAGACAAGTGAAAACGTGATGTGTTTCAGTTTTGACAGAGGATATTGCATCATAGTAAATTTGAATATCAAAAAAATCAAATGAGCTCTATATAGAATGAATGAAAATATGAGAACGGATTTAGTAGTTCAACGATGAAGTTCTTTTTACTTCCGAGGCATATCCAAACTTGAAAGTTTCATTTGAGTTCTGCCTTTTTCTCCTCAAATATTTTAATATCCAATCGAAGCTTAACCGCGTAGAGAAATTTTTAAAAGTTATATTATACTAATATACAGGGTGAGTCTTTGACTTGTACATGTATTCAAACCATAGATTGTTGAGGTCAAAAGAAATACTTTTTTCGTATAGCATTTTTTCTGATTCAGCCTAGATAAAAAGATATAGCCATCTTAATCTTTCATAATAAGCTATGCCACCCCTGGAAATATGACACTAAAATCTTTCGGACCATTAGATCTACCACCTCAACCTTCGAGAAAATGTAGCAGAAATTTAATTCTGCGAATTTTCAGAACAGATTTATATTCAGCCAAAGTAACCATTATTTTCAATTTCGCTGATATTGATTTTTTTAAATCATTAATTACTCGAAGAGTGCGCATTTCACGAGATTTCACGAAAAATACTTTTGGTTTCCAAAATGGCCAAATATTATTAATTAAATGGCATTCAACTCACTTCCAAGGGTCGGGATCATAGAATTTCTGCTATAATTATGGAATGGAATGGTATACATATTGGTCATAACGCAAAAAATAAAACATGTGAGTTAAATTTTGTATTCGTAAAATATTTGCTACATCAATGAGAGCCTATATTCTGAAAATCATTATATTCGATGAAATCGTTCACGAGATATATTAGAAAATTACATTTTTTTATGGATTTTCAACAGCCTGTATCTTTCTAACCGGGCTGAATCGGAATAAAAGGTAGAGACAAAAAGTGTTTCTTTTGACTTCAGGAATGTCCCGTTAAAATATATGTACAAGTCAAGGACTCACCCCGTATAGTAATAATATTAGTTGTCCATCAGGATACTTAATCAACACTTAGAAATCAGGAGTATGGGTAATTCCGAAATAATATAAGAAGAATCATTGAATCATTCTAATTTTCTATTAAAATGGATGCTTATCCTGAAATTTAGTTTAGATTTCAGTTAATTCGCAAATCATTATTATCCACTTCATGAAGATTTTTTCAGTATAGATATTATGGATAGAAATTCTTCCTCTAAGAATTCAAATGTACGCTTAGTAGATACAAGCAAATATATATGTTCGTCTATAACATAACAGACTTAAAGAAAAATTCGATATGTGTAGTTTCATGAATTGAAAAATACTCAGATAATAATTATTTCAACACTATTGAATGAGAATTTGTAACAATTTTCTCAACCTCAGTTATAGAAACGCAATTGATTCCTCTTGAAAAAATGGGATGGATCTTCTATAATAGTGTCTTTCATTTTGAGCACCACCTGATTAAATATATACATCATCATAGTGATGCCCCAGAAAAGCAATCTAATATTTTTTCCAAAGCAAAAAAACTAAGAAATATGAAATGAGAGAAATATTTTATACAAGCTAGTGGGTGTCTTAGAAGGTGTTCCCCTTAGATCACAAGGAGTGACAAAGTGTGGGGATGGTCACATGTCATTTCTCAAGAAACTTTTGACATATCATTCAACATAAAATACAGATAGCTCCGAACTTTCAGTACAGAATATGGGTGTCACTTTTTCAAAACAAATAATCAGATTTGATTAGTTTAGTTCCATCTAATTATTTTATGAACTTCAGAATGGTGTGAATTGGATGAAAACAATCAAACTTGGAGTACCTCGTAACTAGAAGAAAAAGACTTATTTAATAATATTCTATATTCACTAAGATATTAGAAAGCATATTCATTTCAACTATTTCGGTTATGCACTTCCGAAATTGACAAAAAATTAGATCTGAATTACTTCCAAATGAATAATTTATGAAACATTTCATGTTTTATGGTTTATTCATTCCCGATTCGGGATATGGTTATTAACTCTGAATAATATACCTACACGTGGTAGAATAAGGTGCGTGTGCAGGACACCTTGCACAGGTGATTGCATAAAATAATTAATTGGTATCCTTCCACCCTGTCGTGACGTAGGACACCACATTTCCGGATTGGATGAGAATTCCGACTGGTATCGTAATACGTGGTCACTGAATTCTTTTTCATTCTAGGTGAATCAATGAGTTTCTTTATAAAAATTTGTTCGAGATCGACATGTGTCTAAATTTCAAGTAGAGTGTTACATACATGTAATAATTGATATCCATATTAAGAAGGTTTTTCTCGATACGTGTATGTTTTGATGAAAGTCAATTCAATTTAGTATAATTTTGAAATTGATCGATCCTATATCTTTCCAGCACTAGTGTTTATTAAAAGACGAAGTCCCAACTATAATGAAAAAATATTTTACTTCAATTGAGGTTTACTGGGATTTCATTGCAATAGAATTTTCGGAATAGAATGATTGATAATCGTGACCCTAGTATTTACAAATAGTGTGATGATATTATTTTCTATATTCAAATAAAATTTTCAAACCGAAACTCTTCCAAACTTTTCGTGTTGAATTTCTCACAATGTCAATTTGGACAGTTGAGGCTGGTATTGATTTGTTTTTGAAAGTAGTCAAAGTCAAATTGTTTGAACCCACCAATATTAGTTGAAATTTCAAATCAGGTGATTCGATTGGTCGGTTACGCAAGCGTAAAGTTTTTTGATCGTGCAATCAGAGTTTTATGAAACCCGCCTATAGTCTCTGATATTACTGCTTTTTAATTCTGGTGTGATGTAAAAAAGCTCAGGAAAGTTCTGAACTGCTTCGAATCTCAACAATGTCACTGTTCACACTTGATTCATCATTAAACGATATTCCCTCTGCATCATAGAAATTTCAGAAGTAGAAGTAGGTAATGATGGTGGATATATCTGGTATTGCTAATTATCAAGTCCTCATTCATTTTGACGTGAGCTAGCTCTCTCTAAGTATCCAGAAGCTATTACCTGGTACACCGAACAATGTATCAATAAATTTTATTTTTATTGTATCTGAATGAGGTTCACCCCTCCAGCAATAGAGTATTAATGCGATCTCCTGTGAACTAGATCGGAAAGGAGGGGTGGAATATCACATATGCTGTATTCCCATACAGATTTTTAACGGTTTTCTTGCAACAATTCAATCCTACAATTGTAGTACTCATTGTTAATTCCGTATTAGATATAGAAGACTCACTTCGGTAATAATGTACAGCTGAATTATTAATACATACCTAATTTACATTTTGAAATGATTTGCTGAACTGCAGTATTTCAATTACCTCCACCTCTAATTCATATAATCAGTTGGAGAATCGTTTTCTGGGTTTTTTTTGAAAAGCAACACTTCCTGTTTGAATGTGAGTTCTTAGTTAAATTACACAGGAGCATGATTTATCTTCTTTACATTTTATCTATCTGTCTTGGATTATCCTTGCTTGGATATTGTAGTGGCTTGCAATTCACAATTCAATTTCTTTTACCAATTTCTTGTTCCCAATAAAAAATTGAATATATTCTGTTAATCACATTTTTTCAGTCCACTGCTGCACAAAATAAAAAACTCAAATTTGTAGAAAATAATATATTTTGGAAAAAATAAATTATATAAAAAATATTTACACGATAGAATTGACAGACATATATTGATATAAGGAATAGAGAATTATAAGATAAATTCTCGAAAAATTAACTGAATAAATGGTTAAGTTGAATAATGTTATATAGCATTTTGAATAAGAATATATGAGGATGCTCCTTCAACATAGTTAGAACAGAAATAAAGAAAACGATTTGAATTTCTTTTTGAATGGCACAAGATATTTCTAGAAAATAGCTGCACAACTATATTCGAAAACATATTGAATGCCAAGTACACAGAGTACAAACGTACTAAATTCAAACTGAATTACTGAAAGAGCTATTATACAGCGTTTCCTGTGGAAACGTTTTAGATTTGAAGGCACATGAATTCTACAGCCATTAATTTGGAGAAAAGCCACGAAATTTATCTTCGCACTAACAATGTAGTGGTGTCACTTCATTTCTTCCAAAGAAAAAAAATTTTGAGCTATTTCCTGCAAAAGCCCAAAACAACATTTTTGATATCTTCCATAGAATGCATGCCAAGAAACGGAAAATCCAATAAGAAGTCATTCAAAGAAAATGGAAAAATGCAAGCCAGTTCAAATAATTGAATTATATTCCCTTTCCATTTGATGCAGAACATTTTTCTATATTTCGGAATTAATGAAGTAAGATACAGAAATTTTGTAGCTTTTCTCGATTCAGTAAGAACAAAGGCAGACAGCCATTTAATTCACACATTACGAAGAAAATATTTTACAAGTATCATAAAATCGAGATCATCATTTCAAAGAGTTTACTCGTACATTTACAAGTGTATTTTAATTACTCACTTAACCTAATAGTTCATCTTGTTCAGTTCCAACATTTTATATATTAAATCAAATTTAACTATTCAACAATAAATATACATATTTTTCAAATACATCACAACGAATCATTAATTTCGTTCTTCTGGTGGCATATCCGATGTTCCACATGTCGACCTGTAAAATAAATAAAACTAAATTAGTCTGCATGAAAAACACAACCTGTGAAATTATATTATTAAAGATAATCACTGAAATTGATAAATTTCAAAAATTTGTGAATCAAATGTTTAGTTGTTGGAGAAAACATAAGCAACAATTGAAAATTCTTGACGGGAACGAAAGTCATATGGAAAATTTTAGTCAATGTGGAAATTGAAGAGGTTGTTTTTCACACAAATTGTTCGTTTCTATTATGTTTAGGTTTTGGGAATAGTAGAACGTGAATACGAGAATTGGTACCTGGAACAATTATCCATGTTAGCCTACACCTCTGTTGTGTAAATTCACTTAAGCTGACACTTTCGAGATAAAGATGAAGGGGTTTTAATTACTTCGAGATAATATAATAATTATTCCATTCTACTCAGCAGTTTTCGATATATCCAAAACATAATTCTTCCATATCTTTCGCCGCCAGTGAGAATGTACAATTAACAATTTAAATTCGACTAATCAATTCTTCACACGTAAAATTTAAGAATGTGTATCTTAAAGGTAGCACTCTGGAGCAGCATATCTTTATGACCTTCCATATATTGATAGAACTCTCAAAATCCTCAGGTTCGTCCTGCAGGGATAAGATATCACTAACGCATATTTATCAAATGCTACTAGGTAGGTTCTAACTTGGAGATTACTCTCTTCCTTTGCTAAGGATCAAAGATAATACCGTTGAGGGACGGAATTGTCTTAATGGGATATCGTTTTTCTTCGTAATCGTAAAAATTTAATTGTAGCTGCTGAATGAGTGGTTCCATTTGGATTTGGAATTATGGGGAAGGAAGATGTCTTTGATAATGTTGAAAATCTCAACTTCCTTCTCGAAACCGAAGTTAATATGAAGGTTCGAAGAAATTTTAAAAAAATTGTGCACAATTAGTTTCATATATCTTTTTTCTTGTTCCTGTAATCGTGAAGAATAGATCATACTATTCTCAAAAAGTCCGGTATGGTGAAAAATATTCATTGACTACTCAGTAAGAAGTGTGAAAGTAGGGTTCAAAACGTTATCTTCACAAGATTTCGAAAGGTTAAAATGGAACCCTTGATGAGCTCAATTAATATTTGCCAATGGGTCTTGCTTCTTTTAGAAAATTATTCGAACATTTCTAAAATTATACATTTTTCAAGGACTCGAAATATTTCATATATTTGTGTCGTTCTTATCTTATGGTTCTTTTCGTATAAGAAAATGACATTTGTCATACTGCATAACGTTATTATTTGATAATAAAACAGATCCTTCAATTCGAGTGGACTAATTCCAGCTGGCATAAGCCAAATAGAGTTAAGCCATTGGTATGCTATTTTAATATCGAGTCTTGTCTGCATTGAGTTTATAGTATATAAGTACTCTAACTTGGCTATTATTTTGGCAATGATTGCTTCATGAAAGATTATCTTGAATTACATGTTTTTCAAAAATTTGAATGAACGAAAATAGATCTAAAATAAAAGTACAATTCAAAAAATGTCATAGGGAAATGAAACCTTAGAAACTCTGTGAAATAGTTTTGTGGCAGGGTGACCCTGAAGATATTTGGGTAGCCATCCCAGATAACCCTCCTCCGGGGTCTTGGCACAAAAAAGTAGATGAATTGCTGTCCGCTCCTATTTGCGACAACAATGTCTCTACGGAATGAAAATTATACACTGATTTGTTTGAATCACGCTCGCCATAAATCAATTGCTTTGCGACCGCAAAAAGGAAGCCCAGGTCTTGAGGACGTGTTACTTGTAACATTTCGAAGATATATTACTGTACACATGTACCTATAAGGCCTTAAACCCAGGGACCCGCAACTGACTACGCATTGCATTATGTGTAAAATATGATAATTTTTCGGAGGGCCCAAAGTGAACGAGGAGGTATTGCTGCAGAAGTCGGTTCTCACATGTTATTTACGAGCGTATCAAGTAGTGGAGCAAAGTTAAAATACCGGTTTCTTAATAATGCTACTTTAATGAGAGTCTAGTGATTGCGTATTGCCGGTTGAAGTGCAGGTAGATTCAGGGATAAATAGTTTGTCGCTAATTTAAGCATCTATTCATGAATGTAAAAGCTAGTGCAGCAGATTTCGAAGACACAAAGCCAAAATCAAGAAATACTTTCTTGGTTTAAATGCGTTATTCAACTTGCTCACGGTTATTCAATTGGCTATTCAGATGCTACCGAATGCTCTGGATGCTACTCTTCTAATTGTTACTTAACCACTATAGATGTCAAAACTCCAGTTTTGGTCACATCAAGAACAACAGTTTCTCAAGCACTCTCAACTCTCCAGATTAGTCGTAATAGTTTCGTAAAAGCGTATGACACAAGCTTATGTAAAAACCTTAGTAGAAGAAACTCTTCCTCTCAGTGAGTGAAGAGATTGTTACAAAAAGTGATGAAACTGTAGAATATTGAAGGACATCTGCACTATCTTAATTACTCTGTAAAAGACATCAGAATAGGTAATGAATGAAATTAAAAATCATTTGAATTTAAATGAATCAGTAGAACTAAAACGTTTTTTGTTCATTTCATTACACTTCGTAATTTCGTCAATTCAAACTTAAATCTTGCTGCTCTTTGTCTCTTATAACTTCATATGCCAAATCAAATGAACGTAGTATTATTTTCAAATGTTGAAAAAACAGACGAAACTTCTCACAGCGAATTTTCGGGATTGATTTCACATTTTCATGAAATAAATCATTATATTAGTTTGTGAATGAAATTTACTTATATGTGAAAATGTGAGAAGGGTACTGAAATGAAAGTGAAAGCTTTTCCGCTCCTTTTGAAATCTTTACTCAGTTAGAAATGTATGAGCAACTCTTTCATGACAAAGTCGAAGGCGTTTGCAGTGTTTTTATGTGTTCAAAACAATGCGTTTCCGATTATAATGTTTGCATGATCACAGTAGTGCAACAATTTGCTTGTTAGATTAATTGGATTGACCTGCTCTGAAAATGAAAAACTGCTTGAAATTAAATCCTTGTCGGTCAATCTACAGAATAAAGCATAAGTTTTCATATTTTAAAAACAATATTCTGCAACAAAATATTCGAAACGGCAATGTTGATTTTCAGTTAAAATTATCAGAACGTTGGATACTACGATGACAAATGAGTATGTTATTTCCACCAAGGACAAATTCGCCTTTTTACACAGGACCTGAAAAAGGTAATAAATCTACTTCCCTCTGCAACGGTATAAAAGTCCTAATTCCTCAGGAACTGTCAAAAAAACGTTTCCCTTCCGGCACGACAAAAACGGGATCCGTGGATTTGTGAAAAAAAGCGGAATCAGCGGAGCGGATCCAAAGCTCATATGAATTTTAACGGTTTTTCCACCTAAAATGCGACAGATTTCACGTTAGTACCACGAGGGTGAACTCGAGAACCTGCCCTGAATGGGGCCTCGCACATAGGTAAGGCACACAAAGGTCCCATATGGGAATCTATTCCCACGTTTGACTGGTCCGAGAACTTGTTTTTCGCTTTACAGGTAAATTTGGTACGACCTTTATAATATGTAGATATGCTCTCACTTGATCTATTTTTCTTATGAATGACGAGGATTCTTCAACGGACTTCAGAACGAGATCCTTTTGTATTCGCAGTTCAAAGCGATTTTTCTGTCTTATGATCGATGGAGGAATAAACAAGTCGCTTGAGAAAATGATTTTACACGGTTCGCAAGAAAGATGATGTGGGAATGTATGATTTGTTTACTTTCTACAGAAAGTATCTATATGAAAAGGAAAAGTCTTTCATTATACTTAAATGAATTCTCGTTGTATGGAACTTAAACAACTTCATCAAGTTTGTAAGTTTATTTGTGAAGAATATGAAATTTAAATTATTAAAATTCATAATTGATAAAAATAATAATTTTTTATTCTTTTAATAAAAGTAGATGTATAACCAAGAAGTCTTCAACAGTGACATATTTGTTGAATATATATCAACTTTCGTTTTTCCGTACATGCCTGTGGTAATTCCTATTTATAATATGTGTTAGCAAAAATTTAGTTAGTGAAAATGTCTGTATGAGTTTCTATTGAATACTGATGAGGAAATTCTCTTTCATTCCTGAAACAATGAAAACTGTCAACTCGATAACCTCGTTGTGGGCCCTATTCTGAAAGGCCGGGTGGTTTCGAGAACATTTTCATCGAAAATCAAGTCTCAAAGTTCTTCGCATTTATACACAGACACTTTATGTAGAATAGAAATTCTGCGGTGCCCTTTAACTTTTTTTATGGAACTGATCTTTGGTATTCCCTATTCTGACGTTGTCCGAAATTTCATTATAAAACATCATAAGAATGTATGATTTCATGGAAAATCCAGGACATCAACGTCAGTCCCAAACGTACCTCAAGAACATTCTTCGATATGCAGTAAATTCCCGAAACAGAATAAAAGAACGTGGCGATAAATTCGGATTATGAATGAATCAAAGTGAGCGTAGCTAATCCTTTTTTAATAAAGACATTCTCGAGAGTCTGAGAATATCCGATCCGACCATGAATAAAATGAGGACCATCAAAATCGAGTTTTTCATATGTATATGAGGCAGCCGAGCATCGCTTATAATTTAGCCATTATGAACATTATGAAAAGATCAGAAGGGCCGATGAGGGCTATTTGTGTTGTCGCTTCAGGCGCGAGAAGGTTTTGAAGCATCTAAGGACAAATTCGGCCTAAGTCTGATGTATGACTCAAAATGTTTTGACAGGTTTCGAGTGGGAGAATACCATTCAATTGTTCCGAATTTCTAAAGGAGACCTCCTCTAATTTTTATCATTGAACAGTTTTTATATCTGGCAATTTGAATTCAATGACGCCGAGATAAAATTCTGAGAAATATGTAGTTTGATCAAATTTTCTAATCAATTCCTATTTTTCTTAAAGCTGTGTACGAATGAGTCGAGTTCAAGAGAACAATATTGACTGATCAGCAGCACGTTGATCAAGGTCTGAAGTCTCCACTCTGTTGCCAGTCTATTGTCTAACGAAAAAACAATCCATGATTACTGCTCGCTTTCTGAAGTATTTTCTCCATATCTGTGTTTGGCACCTAAATCTTCTACACCCTCGAATATGAAAGATAGACAGGCTGTTCCATTTTAAGACAGTGAAGAAACATAAACATTTTTGAACCTATCGCGTAGTCATTTTGGAAAGGTCTATTGTGAATGCCAAACTTTCAAGAAGAAACCGGAAGGCCTCAAAATCATTCTGATTCCACCTTCAATTCTACGAAAAAAAAACAGACTGGTACAAAAACCACAACCTTGTATCTACAAGTGTCTTGGGATGCCAAAAGTTTCCCAATAAGATACCCCGTACATTCAAAATATGTAGTCTCATTCTGAGTCTAATTTATAAATTCAGGACATCCTCTGTAGCCAAAACTACGGACTTTTGGCTGACACCGAAGATTCAAATTGAATGCAACCCTCGCTTCCAATTTCAGAGGAAGTACTTCGTCTCCCATTTACCTAATTCTCCAGATTTCACTGACGTTATCTGATTGGGGAGTATCCCGAAATATCTCGGAGCACTTGTGAATCATAAATAAGCGGAGGCTGTTTGGTTGTCTGGAATGTTCATCTAGTATAGTGACTCAAGGTGGAAGACACTTGCGGTTGCCACTGCCCCATTTACTAAGAACTTCCGCAATAATAGAACAGCAACAAGTCCCATGTGTTGTCGAGCGCCACAACATCTGGCACACTTTACCACTTGCTTTTGGATATGCCATAAGGTGGAACTCACATTTCCGTTTCGTTCGTTATCAGTTGGATGTAATATCACGTGTTGAGTCGAACTTCTTGCTGAAATTATCTCTATTTATAGGTGTTTCCAGTTGTTTCTTGTGTTGTGCTGATGAGGTCGATTCATGTCATCTTGCATGTATCGTTTTTGTCATCCAGCGTATTAACTACTACTTCTAAACGGAGACTGCGTTCATATAATTATAGGGTGAGCCTTTGACTTGTACACATATTTTAACAATAGATTTTTGAGGTCAGAAAAACACTATTTTGTAAAAACTTTTTCTGTTTCAGCGTAGATAAATGGACATTTTGAACTTTTATAATATACTATACTAATTATAGAATGTAATGGTATTTAATGGTCATATTGAAAAAATTAATGTGTAAGTACAACTTTGTGTTCTTAGGACACATGAATGAAAACTGATATGGCGAAAATAATTACATTCGATGAAAAAATTTCCGAGAGATATTTGGAAATTGTTTCATGGATTTTCAACAGTTTATTTTTCAACTCAGCTGAATGAACAAAACTGGTACGTAAAGACAAAAATATTTTTTTTCTACCTCAGGAATGAAAGTCAGTGACTTACCCCGTTTGAAAGACTTCATAAGGTTATACTTAAATGCCTGCTGGAATATAAATGCTTGGAAAAAATCTGCTACGAATACCTTGAATTCATGGTTTAATATCGGTTCAGGACTTCCTCTAGCTCTTTGTTTTTCCAAATCCCCGTCTAACCATTTTAGAGCTGTTGTTATGTCATCTCTACCTTATGTAAGCCATCTATTTATTTCGACAATGCATGGCAAATATGCTTAGTATACTTATAATCTGTTAATACTATGAATTCCTAAGCGATTGCTGACAATTATCGCTGAATGTTATAGCTGATAAACATAAAATTGTCACCGATTGCTGCCATGAATGGAGAAATTATTGGTTCTTCAATTGGAACCTTATCGTTGCCAATTTTGCTATAATCAGAATGAGAATATCTGAGGGGGACAATTAAAACAAATGCCTTTCAGAAGAACACTGAACGGACCTCAAAAAGAGTTGTTGGCGTCATGGAGTGATCATTGTATCGTTGGGCCTCTTCTTACTACGTCAGAAGAAATCTGGACTTCTTTCTGGACATAGTCATACCCCATTTTGGAAGGTGATTATCACTGTGCTATGTCAATGAAGCTATAGTTGGAACTGCGGTAAAGAGCTATGCTCAGATACCATAATTCTACCTGTGGATCTGTCATCGTTCAACATGCAGGATCTCCCTCAATGCGTGTTCCAGTTGTCAAATTCAAGAGTCTAACAATATCTAACAGCCCTGTGCTACCTACTTATTACCCACAAATTAAAACTGTGTATCCGATTCACGACTGTTCGATTAGAAACCTTCCTAGCAATATCTTGCCATGATGAGCTATCAATCTGGGATGCTATGAAGGAGGGTTTAACTGTTTTAGCCGATCATGACCTTAATTTGTAGTTTTGGTTCTTCCTCTTCATGATGATTATGCCGTTCTGGTTTTGAGGACCCTAATTGGTGTGTGCATAATACGAATTAGAACCTACGCATTCTCATAAGGTACGCACAGCAAAATTTCGATTGCAAAAAGTCAGTTTTGTGACGAATCATTCTTGAGGACAATTTTTGAGTAGAGCATAGTCACGGAGAGTTTCAGTTTGATTCACCTAGTCGAATAAGTGCCATGGAATAATTATACATCGACTAATCATATGACAGAAACTGGTCTGTCTGGCGCATGAATGAGTGGAGCTGTCATCAGACTTTTTCGGTCTTCTAATGCGAAGTCGCGTGACAGTCAGTCAATGTAGAATGAGTCCTTATAGAAGAGGATTGGAAAGAAGCTCCACCCATACGGTATCGGAGGGTCTTCGAAGTTATGGAGTAGAATACTGCCAATAAAACACAAAGCGTCCATAACTTTTTTCATCGATTATGAGCAGTCATACAGTCCTCATCTCTAACTGAACATATACGTCTCAGACTGATTAAGCCCAAGCATTCTTGTACACTCGAACAGGATATCAATGTGGTGTCTTCCTCACAACAATTCCATTCAGCCCCGAGGACCAGCTAGGGAATTACGATCTCGTTCACCAGTTAACATAATAAATTTTCAGAGAGATGTTGCATCGTCTCTATGGTCGTTAAGGTAAGAGCGGATCCACAGATCCGCTTTGTTTTTTGTCCAGCAAGGAGGCAACTTCAGGTACCCAATACGTGATTTACCGGGCAAGACGCCACGGTTGTCTTCATGGTCTTCATTAGAGATGATTTATCGCCTGATTGTTCAACGGAAGGTTATTGAAAAGAAGACGTAGTGATTAAAACCGGCGAGGAAGGTATGGTTCCGATGGAATAATTGATGAGGCCGTCGAGTTGTTCACAATTGTTTCCAGAAGTGGCTGTCGACAATTTCACCGCTCTGAAATACTGCAATCACTGTATAGAATAGTAAAGCATTCATTCATAAAGTAGGGAAAGCGGATGCATCGATATCTAGATAACGAACAAGTAACATGGATTCAATGAGTATTTCGCATTTCCTGAAACATGACACTTTTTTGCAATTCACAAGCAATGTTCTCGAAATAGCGAGAACCAATAGGAAAATAATTCATGTCTTCATGAAAGGTCCAATTTCTACATTTCGATCTGTACAGTTATACATTTCTAATGAATCGCCGGATGAGATCATTTTGGACAGATTGAAACTCTTGTATTCTTATTGTGAAACGATGCTCATGGAATTATATGTTTCACTATCATATCTATGAAATTTTAATTCCATGAGGTCTGCTATTTTGGACATCATTAGCTTCACCGCCTATTTGAATCTATACATTTAAAAAAGATATGAGATGGTTGAAATGCAACACTGTATATGCCTTCTGCCCAGTTCAAGCTAACTCGATAAGTTTCTCACTTACCTTACGTGCAAGTTTCAATTTTCATGACCATTCGCAAAGCGCTTCATACGGTATTGAGAGCTGTTTTAGATGAATGTGACAACATCTCAGTCCGTGAAATATCTCATTACTAAGTGTTCATCTTCTTTTCAGAACGTACGTATCGTATTTACAAGAAATCTCTCCAAGACTTTTCTCACAGCATTGCACAGTTTCTGAAATATGTGTTGAGCGGAGAATGTTCAAGTATTATAAACGAATAAGAGTCAAGTCAGGTCACTTGATTATCTTCTGAAGTCACTTGAATATGATATCTCAAATACATGTTATTGGTGATTTTATTTCAACTCATTAGTCGTCAAACAAACTGGTTGACAAATTATAAAAAATCAAATAACCATGAAGATCATGGATAAGCAGATTCACGATAAACGTAACATTTTCCAAAAAAAAATGGTTTCTATTTGCGAGCGTTAAAATTTGATTGCCAGTTTTTCGAAAATATCAAAGCATTTTTCAAAAGGATTTCATCGGACCATCGATTTCGACTGAAACCAATATTACCTACACATGTCCCCTTTCACGTCGATAGGGATATGAGGAAAATTCTAATGTTGAATTATAAATGAAACAAAGGTGCAACTTAATGAAAATTATGCAGTTCTATAGCGACGTTTCTAATGATTGTAAAAGATGCTCTGGTTTCTCATAGCTTAAGAATTTTCATGGTCAGACATTTGCTAGCAAAGTACCTACGCGCGTCAAAGTATTAAGGCAGTAATGACTATCGAGAAATGAGGACTACTATTCGATATGCCCCCTTTTCTACAATATTTTTCTCAATTACAAAGCGATTCTGGACTAGGTGAGTTTTCGTTGAATTCTGAACAGAAAGATGCTGAGGAAACTTGTTTTGCACAATGAACAATGCAGATACTCTCATATGAAGACTTGAAATTCGACGCAGAGAAGTTTTAATAATGAATACTTTTGACTTGAAATTTTGTTGTTACCGTATAAGGAAGGCTAAGAGTATCTCAATTCGGAATAAAAATCCTTACTTTCTAAGCAGATGAAAGCTTACATTATAATAATGGATCATTTATACGTTGCCAATACAACGAATTACAGGAATATTCAAATTAACACCTCTGAAAAGCTGCTTTCGCCAAGGTGTTAAGAGGCATCTTGAAAATTACCGTTCTAATCAATGGTTCCCGAGCTTCCTTACAACGAATACGACAGTGCAATGTGCCAAAACTTCCGAATTGCAGTAATTATCGGGCTATATTACACAGATTTGCCTGAAGCCCAGGAACATATGACTATAAAACGACTCAGCCTCCCCATTGCTCCAAAAAGGTGCGAAAAAAATAATTGGTTGGTTACATATATGGCAAAGTAGAGTGCTCATCATATTATTGAGTGGATACTGCTCCTTTGGACTGAAGGCTATAAATAACGAATCACGGACACTTTCAGACTGTGATTTTCAAGTGTAAGTAATAATATTTCTGCATAGTTTCACTCAATATTGAAAACTTGATTCATATCGTGTACAAACATTTTTCTAAGTGATATAACAGGATATAATGAAATTAAGGAAAGGAACGGATAAATACTTCATCGATATATAAGTACATATACATATAGAATGAAAAGTGCGTATCGTATGTCATTGTGCAAATGCTTCGCGAGTTCGAGAGTTGCTAAATTTGAAGTGACATTCTTTTTCATGATTGTTCGAATTGCTTCATTTTGGCTGTTTCTGGTACTTCCAGACGTTGAAAGGAGTCCTGAACTCGATTTCCGTGAAAACACCAGTAGTGAAAACCGTTTCACGATATCTTCATTTGTTTTGAAGGTATAACAAAATTTTGAAATTTTTTCTTTTTCGAAGATGAACCATTACTTTTTCATTTTCGGAAATATCTGAAAAAGATAAAAACATTCAACAAGCACTTTTTCACTGGGAATGAGATATTATTTAAAAAAATTTTATCTTAAATTTCTTTTCATGATATAAGATGAAAAAAAATGCGTTAGTATTTGAAATAAAAAAATTGTTTTTTTCACGAGAAGGAAAAATTTATCTTATTACCCATGTGAAAGCCCTTCTAGAAAGTTTAACTTGTTTTCAGATATTTTCGTAAATAAAAAAGTTATGGCACATTTTCGAAATCGATAATTTTTCAAAATAAAAAAAAATTAAGATATCGTGAAACTGTTTTCACTAATGGTGTTTTCATTAAAATCGAGCTCAGGACACCTTCAGAAGTTTTTACCTATCTGGTCCAGAAGTACCTAAAACAGTCAAAATCAAGGGATACCCTGTACTTCCTAGGTCAAAATTGAACGCTTTCCTGAATAAGAATTTGTTCTCGATCACAATCAAAGATGTCCAAAATTAACAGCAGAACAAAGAATTTATTGAGAGGCCAACTGCTGCTCGCCAAAATATACAGGGTGAGTCGGGAGGAACGGACCAAACTTCAGGTGTGTATTCTGCAGGTCGAAATAATTCCAAAAAACTCATATGTTGTTATCCGATTCTCATTTGTTTTCAAACTATAGGGTAATTAGAATATTTAAATAAGGTCAACCAATATTCAGATCAAGAGTTTCTCGGACTATGGATTGGTAGCTGTGGTCGTATTAGTTAGCCTCCAAGATCTCCAAACCTCACACCATTGAACTATTGTTTGTGGGGCTACTTCAAGAACGAGGTATACAAAGTTAAAGTTGACACTCGGGATGCTCTAATTCGACGCATTAGAAATACGGCATTTCTTTTTAAAGAAAATCACGGATCAATCAGAAAAGCATCGAGACACCTTCGCAGACGAATGTGTTTCGAGGTTAATGGCGGGATTTTCGTGCATTTATTAAAATAATGCTATAAATGAAACTATTTTAATATAGAAAATGTTGTTTTTTATAATGACGCTGTAGTTTGAGGACAAATGAAAATCGGATAACAACATATGAGTTTTTTTATATTATTTCGAGCTATAGAATACACTCCCGAAGTTTGGTCCGTTCCTCCCGACTCACCCTGTATTGATGTGAAATAAAAAATATAGAAGGCTGATGCAAAATTATTTTGCATCATATTTTGGTGATCCCCCAGCTTTCATCAATTGGATTATTTGAAAATTTACCTAAATATTAGTCTCAATGTCTTGAAAACCGATGAGAAAAAAAATTGAAAAAATTTAAATTTTAACGTATCCCATATCCCAACACACGGGCGTTTGAGTTTTCACGAACAAAAATTCCTTTTTCAAACTGTAAAATACAGCCTTATAACAATGGTTAAACCTCTGGTTCGCCGTATAAACAAATATTTATTACCAATTCGAGGTATAAATGCAGTGAACTACGACACGTCCACTTATGTCGATTTAACCTAACCAAACATGAGTAAAAGTTCTGTGAGACTTCAAAAAGAAACGTTTTGTCAACTTGGTCTTTTTGTACTGTGAGTTTATTCGGGGCAAATATTTACTTCCGGATGTTTGGGAACCGAAATGAGTGTGGGATCTATGTAGCTTCCACCGTATACGGAAGGAAGGTATTAGGCAGGCTTTTCAAGGCAATTCCTGTTTGCAAAATGAATTTTTGGGAGTTCGGAGTTAGTTTGGAAAACAATCAAATTCCTCATCGAGTGAATTGAGTTCCTATAGCATTTAGCGGTCAGTCAAATTTAAACCTAATACAAATTCTCTCTAAAAATGATTGTTCTACCTGTAACCGTAAAGTGCATCTGAAGTTTCAAATATGAAATTGATGCGATTTGAGGTTATTTTTTCCAATTTAAAATTTCTATAATTTGAATATAAATACAGCCAAGTTTAAAATATAGAAAATTGATCGAACCATATTTATATGATATTTACATTTCGAATCTGAAACTTAATTTTGAGGTGCATGAACTGTTGTTAACAAGATTGGATGTTTTACCTATTCAACAATAAAACCCGAATACATGGAAAAGACCAATTCTTTCTTTCTCTTAGGACCGAGCTTAGGACTGAAATTATTTATTGTTGTCCTAATATTCATACACAACCTTTTATGTTTGAAATTAGTTATTTTAGTAGTAAGTGCGTCAATGACACATGTAAGTGTTAATTTTCAGACGTGACAGCAGATCGAGGTCAAATATTCTGTCGAATGTGTCATGAAACCACAAATTTGATAGACGAACTACCAACAACATTTTTTGTATAAATGTGAATTTAAATTAACAATCAAACCAAATTTGAACATCTCATAACATTGTGGAAATTTTCTGATCAACAGCAGAATAGAACATCTTCGAGAATTTATGTTGAAAGTAATTGTTTAAACTTTACTGTCACTCGTTATTTTAATTATCTTATGATGAACAGAAAATTAATATCTGACTCTGTTGAAAATAAATCGTTCCAAAAGTTATATTTCATGTTTATTTTTTGAACTATTTTGGTAGTGATCTATTTTTCACGGATAAAGATGCAAAAATGTCTAGTTTTTAGTTCTACAGAAATTAATTTTTTTTGTTATCAAGATTGAATGGTTTTTCTTGAAGATAGCTTCAGCGGAACATTGTGGTGGGAGTATATCGATGGAAGAAGAAATCCTCAAGGATATGTGGATATAATTGTATGTACTGAGCATCTATTCAAAATCTCGCACTTGCGAAGACACCATCGTTGAAAGTATCTAGCATTCGAAGAAGTTACTTCACACGTATCGCTGATTAGGTTGAAAAAGACCTGAACCTACCTCCCATGACAATGAGCCAAGAACCAACCATTCCGAAGATAATGAGAAATTTTCGGAACGTGGAGGGTCAGGGTGTACCCAAATTGCATAACGGAAATTCTCACATGAGTCGTAAAATGAAGTCTTTCCCGACATGGTGCGCTATTATTCTAAGTGCTTCGAGCGACTTAATTCGGTTGAGGTATATGGTACATACTTGAACGGTCTCGAAGATCTTCTGGGCTTTATCGGCCGCCGAAAATCCAATCAAAACAGTGGCGGGGGTCCAAATCACGAAGCAATTGAAGGGCACCCTTCATCATAGTATATTGTACTTCGAAAAATCACATGAATTGTATTCTAAGCTATTCATCTCGAAAGTATATGTGCTGAATAACGAATTTCTACATCTCAATAAATAAGAATCGAATATTCTTGGGTGATGTGACGGGAATAACAATTTCAGGAAAAAAATGAATAAAGATTCGAGCCAATTTTATCGACTTCGACGATGAATATTAAAGATTCAAACCGAATAACATGAAATTCACGATCAAATTCAAAAAAATTCACAGAACAAAATGTACCCAAGCTACTCTGGGTGGTGATTTTTTTGAATAATATGAATGCGGACCACTAACAGATTGTGAGCATTCATGAAAAAATGTTATAAAGATATAAATTTTTTTATACTTTCACGAGACTGACTCAAGATCATTGGAAGTCACTATATCTGATTCAAAAAGGGTCGATCATAAAATAATTGAGTTGACAGTTCGGAGTATTCTATCTAAATTTACTCTACATCTGAGTAGCTGTCCAACACATTGTAATTACTTCACTTTCTTACTGACTGGGTGATTTCTCCATGTCATTAAGTCGATCAATATGATTTTATATTTCATCAAATGATTCACCTATGAAAGCTCGCAAAGGACTCTGCTTTTTTTAATCCTCGACACATACAACCGATTTACCGAAATAAAAGTCCGATGTCTGTGTCTTTCCTACTTTGAATTCAGTGCCTAGGTGACCCCGTAACCCGCCACTGTACTCAGATAGCGATTATTGTCTGGGTTCTGAAAAGATTGGCTCGACTCAAGAGATGAACATGAAAAGCTTCATTCAATTCACCTTCGTTCTAATTTAAGGTCGCAGACTGATTTCAGGCGTAATCTATGCCAAAAAATCATATGGACCTTTTGTAAAGCAGAGGGACAAGGCAGTCTCACATTTATCTCCAGGTACCACCCGTGCGAATAAAAGTGAGCTGGATGATTGACGTTAGAAGCATGTGACACTGGAGATGGAATCAGAAGTAAAAAGTTACCTACACTCCCATGTATGTGACCTAAGAATCAGTCTATTTATTCAAGTAACTTAATATTCAACCCTTTGGGTGCCTCAATTCATCGGTTCTAACCTCAATCATATTGAATTACTCTGCTTATTATAGAATAGGGCTAATACTTAGAGTTCGTCCATAAGAAATGGAATGGTAAAAAGGGACTGGGAAATTTATTTACCCAGTTAAAAGGGTTGAATAGGTGATCGATTTTTCGATAATCCCAATCGTAAAAATACAAGTTGCGTTACACTTGTTTTTGAGCCATAATCGTGTTTTGGTTGACAACGCATCCTTAATGCTATTAAATATTCTGGGTAATATTTATTCCAAAGTGTTATTTTTGAAGATATTGAGATAACCAGCGATTCAATGATCCAGTAGGATAAGGAAGAAAAAACATTTTTCCGGCAGAATTCTATTTTATTATTCAATTATTCAATTGAACGATTATCATTCCTGTATCGTTCAATACTCCGATATCTTGAAAGATATGCTTTTTTTGTCAAAATATTCCGCATTGACTGCGATTTCTTCATCACCACAGCTCAACAGTGCACGAGGAAGTGAATGACTGTGGAGCTAATTTGACAGAAACTGTGTATAAGGAAGCAATTTGTACTCATTCTGCAATTGTATCATCCTGACATAGCAGAGAGCTCGTGCATATCCAAATTTTCGTATAAAGCGTGAGTCAACTATATACAGGCTGGTTTTATCAAAAGTTCAATGCGAAAACCCAACGTTTTTACTAATATGAGAAAAAGTTTGTTTTTCAATGTTGATTTACGATTGGAACCTGTTTAGAAGTAACTGAAACCGAAGCGTGCAGAAAATTAAAGAATTGGAAAGAACACTGGAGCTTATGGCACACAAGGGGGTGAAAATCACTATCTAGTTAAATATTTTAGAGATATACGCTCGGTTTTACTCAACCTAAATATAACAAATTGGTACTGACACATCATGTCATTTGAAAAATGGCTTCAAATTTCTGAGAGGGTCGCCAATCGATTTTCATCTCTAAATGAGTTTGAGTGGCCACAATAACTGATCTAATTTTTGTGAAGAGAAAAAAGTGAAAGTTTCACAATATTGTTTCAATAATGGCTATAAAATAATTAATTGATTGCGATTAATATTGGCTTCTATAAGAGTTGCAATGGTAATTTCCATTCATCAATTCCTCTCAAAATATACTAGTTACATACTGATATCGCCAAGTTGCATGTTTGATATTAATTCACGTTTCAAAAATTGAGCTTGACTTAATGAGAATGATCACTACTCGTGTACTTATGACAAGAAAAAAATTACCTTCACTTATTTATATAAGAGAGAGTCAATAAATTGATTATTTATGGAGTGAAGAGAAACACACGCGAGGTAAACGCAGTGGCAGAGCTCTATATGCACGCTTCTTAATGATCAGGACACAAGCTTTCAACAGTTTTCATGAGAATAAGCAACTAATTATGTCCAGGATATTGTGCTTCATTTTGAATTAAAAATCAGAGATACTACAGAACAGTCCTGTTATGGCATTATGTATATTTATATTTTTCGGATTATTATTTGATCAAGAGAAATACTAAAAAGAAGACATTATATTTAAAATAAATGAGGTAAAACCTAGCTTGTATCTTTCTAGATCTAATTTCCACAACACCCTCAAATCTCATTCATCGAGGTGGACAATCGTTCAGACATCACGACCATAATTATCTTGATAATTGTGGTCCTGATGTCTGAACGATTGTCCACCTTAAGTATCTTGGGAATTGGAATATCAATTCGAGCTATTCAAATATGAATAATTCTTCATGCATACTTTTATTTTCTTCATAATGCAATTTTGCGATTCATCATTAGCGAAATTGTGAGAACATAAAATTATTATCTTAAGAATGATATATTTCTACGAAAACAATAATTGAAGGTTTCATTTACACGCAATTCTGCACTTTAATTGTCCTGAAAAATCTAGAACCAAGAAAAGGAATAATATCTAATATAAAATATAAATACTGAACTGAAATATACTGAGCCGCATCATATCTTTAATCGATAAATCATAAACACTTGCAGGCATGTGGGGCATGTTTCAGTTTTTCAACAGGAAAATAATTGTAGGTTATTTCTTGCTACCCGCGAATTTCCAGTGCTCCCGGCTCGATCATATTTAAAATCGATGATTGAAAACCAGGTAAATCACACCCTTGACCCGATTCATCCTGCTTCTGAACGTGTTTTATTGGACAAAAAGTAGCATGAACAGCGTATAATTAGGTTTATTAAATACATCGATACATCGTAACTGTTTTCTCCTATAATTTCGTTGGAAAAGTGCGCAGCCCTCGGAAATTGCCTGGCTGTGATAATTTTGAAAACAACCAGAAAAATAAGGAGCGAACGCTATTATCAGGGGCTCTCTTGGAGTAATTATTATGTGACTTACCGCTTTTTACGAGAGACGCGAGGATTTTAGTCAGTTTCCAACATAAATACCAAGTTTGACAGTTAGTTTTTTGCAAACATCACGTAATATAATTTTATAGGTATTTCAGGTTGATATGTTATACAGAGAGTTAGTCTTTGACTTTACATGTATATCAATTAGAGATTCGTGAGTTGTGAAAATACACTTATACCATATTTTTCGATTTATACTAGATAAAAAGATAACACGATTTGAATGGTTTATTATGCTACTCGTACTTTTGAGCTATACTATTTGAATCATTGAATTGATGTACGAGTAGAAAATTTGGCGATACTAATAAACACATTTTTGTTTTCATGAATGAAATCGAGTGAACCCCACAAACTCAAAAACAACCATAAATAATACCATAAATCATAATTTGAAGGATTCAGCTCATATATCGCTAGGCATCAATCATTTTGCTCTCCACATACAGATATTCCTTCATTGATTGATGCAACCAATGTTCGCGAATAAATGTTCATTATTCTCGAAGATGACATCAGATCAAAGCTACAACCTACCAATCCGGAATTCTTGTGCTGAAAGCTGGTAGCTGGCTGTTGTATATATTAATTGCTTGGTTGTCCGTGATTTCTTTCGCTTATTTTATTAATGATCGTGTTGATTCATTTTACATGATAGAAAGTATTTCATTGTATCAAGATGTTCGTTAATGAATAAGCCCACGGATTCACTCCCTTACGTGAGACTGTAGTGAACTGGAAATGGCATCTTATACCTACCCACAATCCAAATAGTGTTGCCATACAGAATTGAAGGTCGTTTTCTCAGAAAAAAATTAGTACGAAAATTTAGTTTCTTCGGAATTTTCGAAGAAATTTCATTGTTTTGGAATCAAATGATAAATTTTCAGAAATGACATAAAAATTTGAAGCAATAAGTGGGTAATTTGTATCATGATTTGAAAAATTTTATTCAAGATTATTTCTTGGAAATAATTTTTTATCTCGACTTTTAGGTATTGACATTTTTTCTTTTCCATACATTCATGCGAGTTGTGAATTAATATCATTGAAAGATTCTACCAGCTTGAAGAAAACTTAATAAAAGAAATCTGGAGATTTATTTCATTACTCGGAAAATTGCTCTGAAAGTTTGAAATTTCCGAATTCATCCATATCCGATTGAAAATGAAAAATTTGCATAAGTTTGTTTTTTTCGAAAATTGGGATGTTACTTTTACGAGATTATTTAGGTATGCTAATTCACTCAAAAATGTAGCTATAGTCGGAAGCCAATGAGATGCGCTTCAAATCTCCTCAAATTCAGATTCAAGAATCGTTATATTAACTCGAAGAGTAAAATCAAGAAATTCCATGAAATACCCATATCAAATCTATTCGAAGCAAGTTTTTTTCCAATTTTCAAACAGCTTTCTTCAAAAAGCGAAAACGTCGTTTTATTGATATAAAACGACGTTTTCGCCTTTTGAAGAGATTCAAATAGTTGATACTATTTGCATTTCTGTATTTTCCGGCTTCCTACCGAAGTAGACAGTTGATATTTTCTGAAATTTCTGCAGAAGTCTTCCTGTCGTTATTCAACAACTCACAACTACGATCTGATCTGATCTTTGGGGAATGTACCTCGGTTTGAAAAGAACAAAAAATGTTTTCTTCTAGTAATATTTCGTGTGAGTCTTTGAGTCCTTGTTTGACAGCTGAATACAAAGTGTCATCCAGATACGATTTGCATTTTAGAATAAGGTATTAAGATAAAATATATCAGATGGTTAAAACCCCATTTGTTGATAGAAACAAGAACCTGATATTGATATAGACTCACACACTGTCATAATATCATTATGACAATATCCTCACCTTCTTTCAGTCCTAGCTGCTCGAGATGGGAGTATGGTTTTCCCACCATTGCATGGCACTGGTCAGACCCTTGTGTTCATCTGAAAAATTGGACTCTCCAGTCGACATCACAGACTCATCGAAATCTTCCTGCTTTATGTTCTCCAGATTGAACTTTGCGTTACTGCCCACGAACTGATCAAAAATCGGAACGTAACATTTTGACTGCTGATACCTCTGGATGTTCTCAGGAGAAAAAGATTGATCACTGTAAATCTCGGGAGAAAGAGAGTCTCTACTATCTGCACCATTCAGCAGGTTTATATCATGCACTTTGAAGTCCAAATCTGAAGCATGGACTAGGTTTCCGTCAGAAATGAAATGTCCTGAAGCACTTAAAGGCACCAAATTTTCACTGTCCTCGTACATTTGCGACTGAACCAATTCGTAAGTGTTTGTGAGTGTATTTATACGAACGTATTGCGGGGGCGGAGATGATGTGTTGGACATTTCTTCGTCGGCACTTGCAGACATGTCGGAGAACTGATAGTTGGTTTTAGTGTGTAAATTTGGAGACCCCGAAGACGTCGGACTCGGGTACGAAGTCCTGGAGAGGGATTCTGCTTCGTGGTCGTCGAGAGCCAGCAACTCCTCCAAACTTCTGATGTACTCAACAGCCATACGTAAGGTCTCCACCTTGCTCAGTTTCTTGTTGTTTCCTCTTCCGGATTCGTAGGAGGCTGCTATGAAGTTGGGAATGCGCTCTCGCAGGTTCGCGAAGCCGTTGTTCACTTGTTTAACGCGGTTCCGCTCGCGCGCGTTGCGTCTAGCAACCGCTAAAATTTGCGGATTTGACTTCATTCCGTCTTTGGCCGACGTTTTCAGAGTCTTTTTGCGAGCCGGATTCGTCAGTAATATGTCATCTTTGGAGAAGGATTTGGACGAAAATTGTTGGTGGAAGTCTTTCTGCTGATTGTTGGACTGTTGAAGAACGTTCTTGTGATGCGCGATAACGCCTAACGATGACATTCTGACGAAAGTTACGGCCTCTTAATGAACCGCAATAAAAATAACATTACAGTCTTTCGGTCTTGTTTTAATTAACGACAATTGAAGATCGTCGGCTACGTCACGAGTTCACTGGGATCACTTCTATTATGGTCAACTATGACGTATCTCTTCACGACCGGATGTAGGTGATGACAAAAAGGCGCGAACGGCGGCACGCGTTTTGTCGATGTGTGTTCTTCGATTCTTTGATTCGAACGACTAAACTGATGGTTCCGTTTCTGTTCTACCGTCATTTTCAACTTCAGCTTTCGCACATGGCACGAGGCACTACAAATAAACCCCTCCTTTTACGGGGTTGGTTGAGGATCACAGCTGTTTACCGGCGACGGGACACATAGGGGACTTTCGATGCCCGGGTTAAGGTTCATAACTTCATGTGTGGATAGCGGTTGGGATGGTTGTTGAAATTAACCCGTATAAAAGTGCGTTTATTGCAGATTCCTTTCATTGACATATGTAGAACGATAAATACTTTCAGTTGATATCGATGATATGAAGAATCATCATCGAATAAGTGATGAATAAATGATAGAAACTTGGGGTTGAACAAGAAGTGCAATTGATAAAATTCAAGTTTTTTTATTTCCTTATATTTTGCGGTGGATCATTAATCCTGACACCCCTTCAAACGAAACAGAATCAACCTAAATGAAAAATTGAACTGTTTAACGACACCGATTGATCAAGGTCATTTGAAGCCTGATACTTTCTCCTAAGAAAAATGAGGAATGATTCATTTATTTGGGATTCTGAAATAACAACAGAATATTTTTCAAGTTAAATTTTTTTAATATCACCGAAATAATATCGATTTATTCTACCCAAATGCTTATACAATTCCTAGACTTTCCTTTTCTTGGATTCGTCTACAAATAAATTCAGTTCTGAACTTCGTTTTTGGCTGCAAACATCACAACACAACTTCTACGTGTTTTCTTCATGACACTACAATTTAACTTGTATGACCGATAATCAGTTTGAAAGTTAGTCACCACCATTTTGTCAAATTATGGTCTTACTTCAGGGACGTCTATAGATAAAAATAAAATTCCTCATGCAGGTGGCGCATGATTTAGTAATGTATTCGAAAGAGCGTTGATGAAGCAAAACGTTTATATCAACTTGTTTGCTTTTCTACATAGTGAAATTTGTTTACAATAGACGCCGGCCGAATAGAGTACTACCAAAATTATGTAATGCAAGAGCCTTTCTGGAGAGGTGAAACACGGTCAAATGTATCACTCAGAAATAACATAGCTAAAAAGATTAAAGGTGGGTTTCACAAAACTTTGATTGTGCGATCAAGAAAACTCGTGAAAATCGAATTTATTGATTTTAAATTTCAACGAATCTCGTTAGTTCTAATCAGCATTTTTGATCGAACAATCGAAGGTTTGTCGAATCCACTTTAAATAGATTTTGTGGTGGTGGTTAGAAGACTCGCGGAATGTATTTCGTCAATTGAATGCAGAAATATCTCAAGTCACAAAAAGCTCATTTTACTGGAGAGGAGTTTCTTCGAAGAGAATATTTTATAAGAAATACGTAGTACGTTTTTTTTATATCATATTATGCTAAATTTTCTTTCTTTTACAGTTTTAACTTTGGGAAAAATTCGAAAAGAATGATATTCCTCAAAATGAGCATTTTGTATTCTGCATTGAGACGATGATTTGTGTGAATTTGCATAAGTTCGCATGTTGTGAACTCATAAGTTTTCCTGTTTATCGTATTTTCCTAGCAAAAAAAGGACTATGTCACCCGAAGGATGTTATGTTAAAGATATCAACCTTTGCACAAACAAAGATTTTTTGTCGGTTAGATGAAACCTGAATAGTACATTTCTTTTTAGTAACTGCGTGGCTCTTGACTTGTGTTAAGATATGGGCGCTCCAGGTTTTTGGATATAAGAGACTGTTTCGTTTCTACGCGTCAAAAAGCTGGTTTGGTCAAGAAGGACCTGGTACTATACGTACATAATACCGCCATTATAGTGCTTTTGAACACTCTTTCATACCGGTTAAGATTAATGGTACTGTTGACTGCGGATCATTGTCGTCAACGTTTGAACTGGTGTGGATAACGGCAGCGGTAGCAGGCTGAATTGCGAAGAATCGCGGCTCTGTATAGGTTTGGCTGATGGCCGTAGAAGTGATATTGCTTTAGCTGTTGAGAGGCTTGTCAATCGGACTGTTGAAGGATTATGAAGGAATATATGATTCTGATTTTCCGAGGCAGTATGATAGTATGTAGGATGGAATCCTACAAACCAATTTTCCGTTTTATTCCCAGACGTTAGGACTTCCATTTTTAGCAAGACGACGCACGCCTCTATATTTCTCGTCGAACTGTGGACTTTCGCCAAGAGGCAAAACGTTGGCATTGTGTCGTGTCCACCCCATTTATCCGATTCAAATCCCATCGAACTTGTGTTGATGAAAAAAAAAAGAGATTGTTTAATTTGCGCCAAGTTCCACAGACACTGGCACAGTTGATTCACGAAGTTCAAGTTGCATTTTTTTTCAGCATGATGGTTAAAATCCTGACTAGATGCAATTTTCTCAAATGGTTTATGTTTGTACAGGAAATGTTCGAAACGATTCTTGTATTTGATATTGTACAAAATTTCGTCTGATTTTTTTCTTTTTTGATGTTTCCAATAGATATGAAAATGATATTATATTTGTTGTACGTGTCGAAGGCGGTTAAAGGTGGTGTTCCTATTTTTGCTGAGAAGAATGACCATTTAAAATTCAATTTTGACGTGTTTCCGATTTTTACAGTATGCTAATCAAGATAATAAATTTATTTCATTTGGCTTGTCCACACTGTATGAAGCCGAACAATTTCGAAATTATCTAATCTTCCTCCTTCCTGACATGTCTTTGTTTTAAGCTGTCCTACTGTATCCGAGAGACACTTCCCGAATTATGAAATATTTTCGCAACAAAGATCGATGAATCCCCTGGGAATGATCCATAAACGAAATGATCAGCTTCTTCTCCTGGTAACCTTGAGCATCTTCGGTTTCGACAAGGTCCGCTTCTAAGGCGCCCTGCAACCACATGACGCTAACGAATCGAACGTGCAATTACGACCATATGTGGCACTTCACAAATATCTATTTTTATACCGTGGCACTACATTTGATCCACCATTTGGCATCCACGGAAAGGAGACGGAGTATGCCTGTTGCGTCGTCGTTCGGCTTATGTTGTTCTTCAGCAAAATCATCGTTCCATATGGCTCTTAATAAAAAATGCGGTTTGTCTGTATTGGGGCGCTAGAAGAAAGTGAGAGCAATGAGTATTTTGCTGCGGCGAAGATGCGCTTGTTTGATTTCGCGAGTTATCGCGGTTACATAACCTGTTCGGGAAATTTCACCATGTGTTGATCATGAACAAAGAAATTGGCTGAACAATAACGCAGAGTCCTTGAAATGATCAAAAACCATTCGCACAAGAAAATAACGAAATGATTCAATTTGAATAATTTGATTTAATCTTTGAACTCAAGTGTTGGATAAAAATTTTTTTTAATATTTTGTTCTTATTGTAAATATTCTGTTTTTCATTGCTACAGGTGTAATTGTGATTGAATATATTCAGTTGATTGGAGGGAACAGTAAATCACACAAGCTACAAGCTTAGGTTTTGCAGTTCTTTTGTTAAGCGGAAATAAATTATATTATATGGAATTATGTAAATTTCACTGAATGAAAATTATTATTATTATTATTATTATAATTATTATTAATTTGAATAATAGAATTATAAATAAAAAAAAAAGATTTTAGGGGGTTATAAAAGAGGTTTCACAAAACTTTGATTGTCCTTTCAACGAAACTCACGTAAATTCGAACCAATCAAATCACTTGATTTGAAATTTGAACGAATCTCGATGGCTCCAATCAACTTGACATTATTTGATCGGGAAATCAGTTTTATGAAACCCACCATTAGGCCCTCACGTCCTATATATATTAGCTGACAAAAAAACAGTATTACTCAGAAAGATGTAAATACATAGATAGT
This sequence comes from Hippodamia convergens, assembly GCA_038502775.1. Lineage (NCBI taxonomy): Eukaryota > Metazoa > Arthropoda > Insecta > Coleoptera > Coccinellidae > Hippodamia > Hippodamia convergens. The sequence goes on from CM076614.1 coordinate 42,923,323, forward strand.
ACAGCAAGAAGTAAATGATTCAAATTTGAAGAAAAAAACGAAGGGTTTACAATTTTTTTATTTAATTTGTGGATGTTGTGTTTGTCCACCGCGGTTATCTATACACTCCCCAACACGTCTTGGCATTGACGCAAGAAGATGTTCTATTTCTTCTTGAGGTATACTATTATACCTACCTATACTTCATGTCTCAGAAACTTCTTTCCGAGCCTTCTACCAATGATATCTCAAACGTATGGGCAAAAGGTGGGGTCCTTTGGGCCGTCATAGCAAAAGATTCACATAGTCGTTTCAAGAAAGTTTAAGCTAACTCTGGCAGTATGAAGTCAAGCATTATCTTGCTGAAATATTGGATTCTCGAGCCGGTTTGGTAAGGGGGAACATAAAGGCCCACTATTTCTTGAAAGTAATGCAGCGCTGTCACATTAACTAGAATGAAGACTGGTGACCTACTTGCATGTGTATTAGCATTTCATACGCTCAATGAGATTCACGTCTTTCTCTCAGACGTGGTCTAATCATTCTTCGGCCATCATGTGAATCCAGGGAGAATCAAAATTCGTCATAAAAGACGACCCGATGCCATTCCACAGTCAAATATTGTCGTTCTCTGCTCCACTGTAATCGGTGCAGGCGATGCTCAACCGAAAGAGGAAACACCAGGTTGGGTCTATAATGTGGCAGCCCAAAAGACCTTATACGGCAGTAAACTGATCGGACAGTTACAGGATGGCCTTGCTCTTCTAGTCAAGATCAGTTAAAGATCGAGTTGTCGCAAATCGGTCTCTAATGGCCATAAGTCTAACATTCTAACAGTCTAGGCATTATAACAACTACTAAACATCGACTTTAAATCTCATGGAACAGCTGGTTTGTTGTTAATTTGAAAAAATTTGCAAAAAACGACTCCGATTTTTTTCTCCAAGTTTTAATCATTTGATCCTTTCTTTACCTACTATCTATGTTTCAGAAAAAAACTTTAGAATTTCAACAGCTCCTTCTGGGTGTGGTAGTTTCTTTGTCAGTTAGTACCATATATTTATAGTTAATTTTTGTGCAAATTAGGTTTCCAAAAGCCGAGTTCAATTGACATTGAAATTATGTGAAATGAAAAGCAATACGTTGCACAAAACAAAATCAAAATAAGAAGTATCAGCTGAGGTTAGTGCAACAATTCTTCATATCATAAAAAACAGTTTGTGATCTCCTAACATTTTGAATAGAAAAAATGCGAAACTGAAAACCTTAAAATTATTCAGTTATATTTAACAAGAACTTAGAACTCGAAAGCACCAAGAAATCATTAAATGAAACAACACACTCTTAACTGCATTTCATTTGAAAAACATCCTACCACAAGGTCTCAATTCCAACCAGACCATATAGAATCTAGGAAAACTATTAGAAGGAAAGGATCGGAAAATACTGTAATTAGATCACCTTTGAACATAGATACACAAAAATTTGGTCAAAGTGTTGAAACCGGTTTCGATCTTAATTCTGGATGGTCCAAAAGTGGAGAAACACGATTTTACTCTCTTCATTCAAATGAGAATGCCCTATTTTATATCATACCTACTCATAATCACCATGAAATTCTGGTTTCGAAATACCCCACTTGTTATTATTTATTTGTGGCGGGTACTTTTTACGACAAATGTCATGGTTTTTGGTGGTTTACCAAAATCTTGAAATCCATTTGGTGCGAAAGACATTGGAATTGTATTTAAGTGACCAGTTTTTACAGAAAGAAATGCCAATAACAAAATAAATGGGAGCAATTTTCACCAATAGTAATTTGACAACTTGAAATGATTTCCAAATACTTGTTTTGATATTGGATGTATAAGTTTAGGACGAAACGCTGAAATTCATACATGCACCAAAGCATGAAATATCAGTTTCAGTTGAAACTGATATTCAGTGTTCCCACGACTGAGTCGAAACTTGGGAATAATAACACATGTTCCCCAAGTTGAAAGAAAGGCGTGAAAATATCTGGACTTCTCATTTGCAAAATGAAAGCAGAACGAATATCGAAATGGTTTTCACGTTTAGTGAAATTATGGGGTGTGAAAACTCAATAATTATAGCGTTCGCTCTAAGGATCCAATTTCACCAAGAATCTGTTAGAGCACTTGCTCATTAATATATGGTTTTTATTTTTATTATTTTGATCGAGTTAAATCTACTCTAATCCAAGATGTTGAATTCTCGTCATCACTAATCACCTACAATAATGACTGTTCAGGTACCAATAGAATGTAAACATCATTTTTTGCCAAATTTATGAAAAAAATTCAGTGAAATTTCGTCGGTTTCGTATGAGAAAGTACATGAATTCACTTATATAAATTGAGGCAAATATAACGTATCATTCCCTAAATTGTAGGATAGAAACATGAAATTAAATGGTATAGCCGGGTTCATCTTGAAAGGTTGCCACGCGGTTTTTTCTATTTGAACAAAAGGGCCCGATCCGACATCGAATGAAAATTCGCTTTGATTTAAGCTGAATATCTCCAACAGTTTCCGAATTTTCGAAAAAAAACTGTTTTTTCAATTACATTTTCTTTCCTAAAATTGAAAATTTAATGATGGTGATATTTTTCATCGGTTTTAGTAGTAGTAGTAAGAGAAAAGGAAACCAATTCATTATGAATCTCCGTTGAAAATCCGAGTTTTAAGAGCGGATATAAAATAATAATTTTTTTAAAAGGTACCTAGAAATATTCACCAACAAACTTTCTAAGAAAATGTCTTTCCTACTCATCTATCCTCGATATTGGTTTACTTAATTATTTTTTTTTAAGTGATAGAACATGATAGAAAAAAACGAAAACTTTTTTTTTAACGGGATCATATCAAAAGTCTAGAGTTATTTCTTACTTAACTGAGTTATATATTCTTATGAAGAATATATAGCTGAGTTAATAAATGAAGACGGAACAATAACACGTAAAATTGTTTTGCCAGAAAAGAACTATAGGATGCTATTCTCATATTTCAGCGATAATCTATTATCTTTCAGATCCTCAATATTTGACAAAAATAGTGAAACCTGCTGGAATATTGTGTCGTCTGTTCATAAATGAAAAAGTTAACGTCAATGAAGACATATTTATATTCAATAGTCTTTAATATTTCAAATGTGTACCTATTTCATTGAGAGTAAGTGAAAAAGGATTGTTGAAACTGTCCTTCTTCCGATGCATTTTTGCATATCCTCTACTTTCAGAATAATGCATTTGATGTTTCAATGAAATAAGTGAATTTCGTATCATATTTAATTTTTATTATTGGATTAATTATGTATTTTCAGTTGATAGATAGTGTTCTACATATTTTTTTGAAGCATAATAGTTTTATGATTGAAACATGAGATTTTGAAAAAAAAAGTTTTAATTTTTTTTGTATGCTCCATCAATTCGAAAGAATGGAACCATCATCGGCGATACATAAGTAGGAAAGACATTTCTTGACAAAGTTTCGTGATGGACGCTTTTCATTCAAAAATATTATTATTTTATATTCCATACCAAAACTCGGATTTTCAATCGAATATCATGATGAAATGATTTCCTTATGTCTTTTTCTACTGAAAACGCGATGACAAAAATCACCGACAATAAATTTTGAATTTCAGTCCAGAAAGAATTTTAATTAAAAAAACAGTTTGTTTCCAAAAATTCGGAAACCGCTCGAGATAAACAGATGAAAATTGCGGTTTATTATTTTCCTTCGATGCCAAATCTACCCCTAATCAAAAAAGCCGTGAGGGTATATTTTTCATATAAACTCGGCTATACCCTTTAACTAGAAAAAAATAAGACCAACTTCAGCTAGTGCGGTGAAGTATCACATAACTCATATATTATCACTAAAGCCACGCGTCAGGCTTTTCGCTTTAAGGTAAAATCCAGTATTGTACGAGACGAACAATTAAATACTGCTTGTAGAATGAATTTGAATTTATTGATAGTTTTCGGTATAATATTTTCAAATTAGAAATTGATAATCATTCTGAATCTGAATCGGAGGGATTATGACCCCCAAAATTTCGGAGGGAAACTTCTAACGGATTACTGAAGAAATCCACATGGGACTTTGAGGTACTTAAATAGTAGGTACCTGAATCTATTATGGTATCAAACAGGACCGAACTCACGAATTTCGTTCCGATTTTAAATGGATCCAATGAAAACATACCTGTTTTTCAAGTTTTTGAAAGATTGATTAACCGTCAGACCAAAAATTCTCAGCAATGGATCCTAAACTTTACGTTGAGCCTCAAAATTATCTTAAAATGAATAGTTCGGAAAATTATTTCTAACATTGTCCACATTCACGAAGAGGACTTCCGATTGAATTTCATCACGTAAGCTTGCTATTAGATAAAATAAACGTCAGACAGACTCAGAACAGACTAACTCAAAACAGACCATAAATTTCTGAAAAGATAATTTGAAAATTATTTGAAGACTTTCTGCGAATATAGTGAGGAACAATGTTTGGAATGGTAAAAACCAAGGAGTATTTGAAGAACCGTAAAATTGCCCATGAATAAATTCAGTCATTCATCAATGTCTTCCACATGAGCACTAAGCTAAACAGGAAAAAAATATTCCTCAGCAGAAGACTCATTCGCAAAGCTAGCTTAGCAACTTATCCCGGTGATACTCTTAAGGCGAGACTGGGGAAATCCTGTGACCTAAAACATCCCCCTTGGAAACACCTCTAGTAATTCGGAGAAAACATAATATTATATCCGAAATTGTGATCTTCAATAACAATAATTCATCTTCGATAATGAGTATTGCAGTCTTGTCGAATTTCGTCTCTGTATCCTAGGTCCACCGCTGTGCAAACGTCACAGGGATATCCCACGCCAGATGTTCAGCTTTTAGCTTTTGAGCTCACATGCGATATCCCATCTCTTTCTAGCCGTACTCCCATTGTCCAGAACTAGGCGCACTAGAGAGAGACCACCCTACGACTACCTGGCATATATCCGACGCGTCGTGCCACACTTCATGCCACGCGACAGTTAGAATTCAGATTTGCACAACAATGCGGGGCATTTTCTATTATTTTCGATGCTTCCAGTCGGCCTTCGATGCAATGCGAGCGGTGGGTGTTGAGTTGCCATCTGAAAGCTCTCTCTTTTAAGCTGGTCCGCTTCGGGGGGGATTCCGCTGTTGTGGAACGGATAGTGAGCGCGGAACTAATTGATTTGTGCCGATTCATTTATTCCGAACCGGGATGTGGAAGGTGAAATCATGGTTGCTCGGCGAATCCTACGTGATTTTGCGTCCGGACCATAAATCGTGAATTTTGTGAATTTAAGACTATCAAGTCCTTTGGGGTCTCTAAGAGTGTAATTACGTGCAAGTATTGGCAACAGTGGCGATAGGACCGAAACTGACTTTGACCAAACCCTAATATATCCCATTAATGGATCTATACCATATAGAAATCAAAGAAAATGAAGAAGCAAACACACCTGCTAGAAAAAGCGGTGAAGGTTCCTGAGGTAAATGAAAAGTTTCGGGATAGGAGGAAAAGATAGATGGTGAAATACCGGGGATGAATGACTCCAATACTGCGAGTTAGAATGAGTCGGTATATGCATACTAGCAAGAATATTCTTCACCTCATTACTGGATACCTTACAAAACACCGGTGTAAGACCCTTTTGAGTATTCGTCCAGCAAAACATGCATGTGTGAAGATTCTGTGGGTAGGAGAAGAAAACCTCTTATGAACGAATTCCTAGCCATTGTTAGCAAACGCAAAGAATGTTTCTAATAAGAAACTTGAAGAAGCGTGGAAAAAAACCTCCCCGAAGCCATACCAGATACTAGAGTTCACTAGAACTCTCAAACAATTGGTGTAGCTTCAGACGCTTGTCAAGGCGCCTAGTTCAAGAATTCATTATAATATCTGTTCCAAGCTGGATAACAATTTCAATTGTTTGATAATAAATAAGTTTCTTTCAGTTTCAGTAGCCATTCTTCGGACATTCGTTCAACATGTCCATACTTAATATCACCCTAACCTCTTTGTTTGTATTTTCTGAATGCTCTGAGATTGCTCCAATAAATACCGTTTCAAAAATTATACCAAATATACCTGAAGTCAATCAAGAAAGGCCACATTTTCGGAGAAACCTCAGACCGCAAAACACACTTATCCAGTATTGTGAGCCGTCACTCACTATCCGATGAACTATCCTGGAATGCTTTGGGTGCGAAAAAGTTAAAACTTATTCAACCAAAAACATTTTCATGTGAACGATTACCAAAAAGAGGCCGTATTTCTCACATTGTCTAAAAGTTATCAGATCTCATGTAGAGCCAGGTTGCTAACACCACACTCTTCAACTTCACACATTTATTTCACAAACTCAATGACTTGGTCGAAATAAGTGATTTGGCCGTTTCTCTTTCGCCACGAGAGCGAGGGGTGAAAAATTAATTCGCTGTTCATATCTTTTCTGTTATAAAAAAGTTCTTATAGTTACGAAACGCCCGAGTCACTTATTTCAACCAAGCCTAGGGTTTGTGAAATATGGGCTTGTGAAGTTGAATGAGTGAAGAGTTAGCAGCTTGGGTCTACATGAGATCTGATAACTTTTTGACAATGTGAGAAAAGACGGCCTCGTCTTGGCAATATTTTACATGAAAATGTTTTTGTTTATATTTCAGTTCTTTTTGTACGTTGCTTATGACGAAATCCGCTCCGCGTCGTTCGGGCAACAGCAATCTCGTACGGGAAAGTAAAACTTTCTGCACTTGATAGAAAAATAACTATTCTATGATAAAACATAAAGCAACTCGTCACAACTTTTCCCATTATTTGATAGACAAACTAATTTGTAACAAAGTTAACTCAATTGATAGAAGTTTAGCCGATGGAGTTGAGCATGATTAAGTCGCCAAATTAAGATACTTCAGTTTAACGGGGTTTTTCTTACTATTTGGAGAAATTATTTAGGCGGGCGTGCCTTTCAGATCTGAAATACTCTGAAACACTCCGTCTGATTTATTTTTCAATAACAAAGATAGGATTTATATTCTTAGTAAATGTGTCGACTATCGCATGACAACATCGTCTTGCTTGCCTTTGCCAGGTCCTCTCGCAGGTCCTATTAAAAAAATGTTGTTACACATAGAGGCTAGAATAGTCAAAATAACAAGAAGGTCGTTGTTCTCCCCAACAATATCCACACAATGATGCTACTGGTGAGCAACTTCAGCAGCATTAGCTACGATTAAATGATCAGCATCCTCAGCAGGATGAGCTACTGCTCGATTTAACATTGTGGTTTGGAGGGGTGGAGTTACATTTTTATCACAATATGATGGTCTTCAACTCTCATTCTATGATATTTCGTTCTAAAGTACGGAGTTTCATGGTTATTCTACATCTTAAAGTAAAAAAATATGTTTTTTCAAAAAGTGTAAAAATTTGCCATATTTTGACGGATGATTTTTATCAATCTACACGTTCAAACTAAATGTCCTACTAATTTCTGACAGCAAAATTCAATGCTGAACACTTTTGAATATAACAAAGTTTTTGATATAGTGTTTAGTTTAGGAGTTTTTCGAGAAAACCTAAAATAGTCCGAAACTTTCGTGGTTTTTTGGATGTCACAACATAAGCTCCACTGGGAAATCTGGGCAAAACTCAATCTACTCTCATTAGAGGCTGAAATAAATCTAGCAATTATGTCCAGATACACAATGTGTTGAAGCTGATTTGCTTGGCCTACTTTTTTAATTTTTTGTTTGCATTTGTTAGGATATATGGAACTTATGAATGCAGAAATCTTAGTCCGTTTTGCTCATTACTAATTTGTTTATTCAGTTTTGCGTAGAGGACGCTAACGTAGTTTTTTCTGGAATTATCGGGAACTTCACTGACGCCTTGGTTTATTAGTATGTTTTACCGAGTTTCACGTAGCTGACGAGTACTATCTATTTGAATTGTTTTTTATCTGACCTTTTGACAACTCTCATTAACACTAAACAATGTACGTATCAACATGCATCTTTGTCGTATGATCGAAAGTCTCAATTTATGTATAACAAAAATGAATCTCGGAGGGTGGGGGTGCTGAAGCCCCTTGGCTCCCCCTGTTTGCGCTAGTGTGTATCGTAACATTATTAGGTACCATTTGAACTCTTTTACTTTTCGAACATTTGGGAAAAGAACTACATCTAAACTTATTAGAATTTCAGTAGCATTCAGATGTCTTAATTCTTCAAGGAAGTGTTGTGTTTTTTCAAAAAACTATATTGCGATATGTTTCGCACCCAAGGAATTAGTGCAAGAAGTTACGTAGGAGTATTTCTATTATTGCAAAAATTTTCTCATTGAGATTGTTCAAGAAATTGGCAGTGAAAACTCTAAAAAGTTTTGAAAATTCAGAATCTTCCCAGGATGAATTTCAATCGATATCTGAGAGATTTTTCTGCGACACTGCTCCCTTTTAAATATTACATCTGCCTTGTGAACTGCATTTCTTCAATTCAGCATTTATTATCCTGAAACTTTAGGAAATCATCTGAAATCTTTCTTCAAGAAATTGAGAAACTCGATAATTGATCAGAATGTTTGAAATGCACTATTTAGTGCATTTCAAACATACTGATCAATTTTTTATCAAGTGTGTGGTCCCCACTCATGCTCTTGTCTTCGGATCACATGAAACTATTTAGCAATAGGAAATAATCATCTCAGCGAATAGTGCAATAGAAACCACGAGAGTTCAGTTCATCAAGTAAAAAGACGATGAACGTCAACAATGGCCTGTTTTTCTTGGATGAGGAAGAATTAACTCATTCCGACATTCGCTCACTAAACGGAACTTATGAACTCCTGAAGACACTAAAATCCTCACGCTTAAATGAAAGAAAATTTACAGCCTCCTTCATTTTACGCAGAACGCTTTAAGGAGCGATAAAATTGGTCACGGCTAATTCCTCATCTTAATTGGTTAAAACACTACACTATTTCCTTGTCCTAAGTATTTCATTTCGGACAGTACTGTGCCTGCAAAATTATATTCAGAAGGATCGTTGCGGTATTTTTTCACAAAGCCAACATTCGAGAGTGTTGAGGCCTTATTCTTTTCTTTTGGCAATTACTTTCAGGAGATGGTTAAAAGCTATGATCATTGATTTTTACAGGGTGAAGTCTTGAAGTTTTTCCAGCTGCTTGGAATTGATCATTTTAAATTCAAGGAATTATTTTCTGAGGAAGGAAAAAAATTTGTTAGAGCAGTTTGGATGAGATGATTCGTATATATTTTGTTTCTCATGAAAAATAGCTGGAAATGATTACCAGAGTCTTACATCTTTTTTACGAAAGAGAGACCCATATTTTGGTTCAAATGTTTATGTTACTCTTTAAGGTTTTCACTTCAAGTCTCCTAATTACTTTTATTCGTCAGGAATAAATCAGATGAAAAAATTCATAGCGTAACAAATGAAAAATATGTGTTCTGATATAGACACTGTATACTTCAAAGTTTTTATTATTCGTTATTTCTTAGTCAACCATTTTGCTCCTGACGAATTAGCGGGAAAATTCATGTAGGAGTATTCTTAAATATAGGTTGAATCCAGTAGAATTCATAAAATTTTATACGTTTCTACGTAAACGATGTTTCCTATAGATCAGATGAAAAATGTTATAATTTTTCAGGACCAGACACTAATTTTCTGATATCATAGTAAATTTAAATTATGAAGAAAATCACCCTATGGAACACTCAACAAACTTATTATGAAAATTCAGAGAACATTGATAAATAAATTGTCATTAGTTCTCGTTGCACACTTGCCGATTCAGAGAAAAAGAATTGAATATGGGTGCCCGGAAATTAATTTTTTGGATGGCTTAAATTTCATCCAGTAACTTTGTCGCCTGGAGGTATGGGGTAGTTTTTTCAAATTTTAGCGATTATCGCCCTGAACGACTGGCTTTTGCTAATACTCCCTGAAAACTGCTATATCAGAGTAGACTAAATTTCCTATAATATGATACCAGACACAATAGTTTCTTATTTACAGTCTTTCAAAGTTCATAATTTTTTTCGAATTTCGTAAGTTCTTGCAATTATGCCGTTTTTATCTTGATTATAAAATCGGAGCCCAGGACTTCAACGATATGATGTTAAAATAGAAAATCACGAGGATGAAAGATGATGTTTAAGCTAAGCCACGAATAATGAAGTAAAACTGAGAAGTACACCAAAAGTTATTCTTGTCAAATGCGAAAAACAACAGTCAAATACTCCAAGCATGCTCATCATCAATACAGCTGTAACTGCTGCCTCTACCTATGATATAGTGATAGTCAAATCCACGTGAATATTTTTACCATAAATGGGGAAGAGACAGAGCATCTGATGTCATCACTTTTTCAAAATACTCTCTGAAACCAGAGCTTTTCCTCTTCATCTATGTTTTTAGTGGTTGATAAATCTTGGTTGTTAAAATTGTAGTTAGGTTTCTCTTAGTTCACCTCATTGAATAATTGTACATTTCTCGCCATCTCGTTTAATATTAATTCAAATTTGTTCTACTCAAATATGTAAGTATGTATTTTCATGCTCCCCTAAATTACTAAATATTCCATTTTCATAATGTATGAAATATGTCCCTGAGATAGATCATAAAGAATCTACAAGAAAATTTCTAATTCCCATTAGTTGTACTCAATTCACAAGTTAGTTTCATTCATTTCGTATACGTCCATTTTCATTGATGTATATTCATTGATATTATATTTTTATAATTCATATAGATTGTCAGATAGATCTAGATTTATTAGATGGAAAAGGTGATGTTGCACCAGTATTGAAAATTGTCATATCTCTCGCTTTCTCTGGTAATATATACTGGATTATTATTTTCTAATGCTCATGTCATTATTTGAATCAGTTGATTTCATTTCACCATTGTCAACCTCTCATAACTTACTGCTAATTACTGTTCTCGAGTTTCAGATTAATGAATTCTACAACCTCCTGGGTGCACCCTGGATCCAGTGGATTTCCAGAAGAACACGATGTGAATTTCTTTGATATGCTTCAACGGTTAATTCTAAAACACATGAAATTGACTGACAGCCTCTCCTATGGTTTCATCCTGAAAGGTCTCCTTTGATAATGGTGAACTCAATAAATCAGTATGATCTACTTAATATAAGCCAGAACTCTCAAATTCGTTCATTTGATTCTACTGACGACTTAGATCTCAAGCCTTCTGCTCTTCTCGAAACCTGCTATTAGAAGGTTTCACTCTACTCTCATTTTGTTACACTGATAATTCACCCGTTGTATTTTTTTTTCTGATGGATGTTCTATCCTGCTTAGTCAGGAGTAGTCTGTCTCTGTAAATGTTGTATTCAATTTTGCACTCTCATTCATACCGACGATATCAATATTAAATAAAATATTGTTACTCTACTCATATTTACTGTATCTCATTGATGAACAGACTTAGACAATGTAGCTTTCAACGTATGTACTTATCTCTTGGCCTGCATTATTACCACTCGGTCTTCTCATTAGAACTCATTATTCAAACCTGATCCATTTCCAACAAGATGGCGTACTTCCTTATTGCGTTCATCCAGTGCGTCATTTTTTAAATGAAAATTCCACCAGCTATGTGAAATCCTCTGGATGATTCGCAAACTCGGATCATTAATGAATTATATCAAATTACAACAGAAATTCTGAGTAATGTACGAGAACGTACATTTTTCCTTTTCACAGCATATAACGAAGTAACCACAAAAGTTCTTTTCTGTAATAATGTGTCAAATCCGTTCATTCTGCCACATCTGGTAGTACAAAACAATGTAAGCAAAGATTATAGAGTTAGAAAGATAGGAAACGCCCTTACATCTTTGGAACTAAAATCCGACTACGATTTTTGGCTAGTTTCTTACTTTTGACACCTAGATGGCGCTGAAAACATAATTCAGTACAGAAAACTATTTTAATAGGCGCAAAATTCGAATTGTACTTCTCATACATTACCATTAAAATGAGTATTCTTTGTCGATCTTTTAGAGAAACATCCTGATCGACAAAACAAAAGCAGAGCTCCGTTTTCTGATCAGGATAATATTTTTCATCTACACATTGTTTTGAATCAAATGAAATACGCTTCTGGATTCTTTATATTTTTATTTGAAATGATTGTGTAAAATCAACTACAATACAATAATTATGAAATTGAGAACATTTCAAAAATTTTTTTACATATTAGAGAATTATTATAACAATTTCAAGAACTTATTGATACAGTGAACTCTCGAACATCGATAAGTCGAACAGTTGTTCTGGACCCGATTCATACATATCTTACCCAGTGTATTTTAACCTCAATGAGTCTAGAGGGTCTAGTAGAGGAGTCCAACTGCTGGAAGGGTCGTCAAGAGAACCACCACCTCTATAAGTCGTTCTTCTGACCACCATTGCCTCTATGAGTGAAACTTTTCGATCTAATGATCATTCATTAGATCTTCGGTCTCATGACCGAAGAAAATTCGGTTCGCAAACAAATTATCCAGCACAATATATTTTTGCCCCGTAACCTCTATCCCTTTGACAACACTGAGAATAAAAAGCAATGAACAAGACAGTTACATGATACGAGTTTCAAAACTTACATTTCCATTTGAGATTATTCTTTCTATTATTTCTGCAATTAATCACCATGCATTTCGAATGTCGGCCAGTTTTTAACACAAAATTTATAACAGAAAAACACACAAACCAAGATTATGGAGTGAGCTAGGTGCTTCTCTTGTAGATTTCGAGTTATTTCAGTGGAAAATACGCGAGAAAATACAATCATCATTCAGCAAAAATATTTATTCAAGTATTTCTTTCATTGACAACAGCCTACTAATAATCTCTATATAATCTATGCCAAATTAAATATTTTAACCATAGACTGATTACTTTTGAAAAACAGATGTCGCTGACATCACTGTAGTCGCTTCGTTTCCAATCTTTATACTCTATAATCTTTGAATGTAAGCATATTTCATGCTAGCATTGTTTTCAGTAATATTTATTGATAACATGTTGGCCTCCTGTCACGGATTTATTTAATATCTGTCAAATTTATGAGATAGAAAACAGTTCTGCCAATCAATATTTTCCAATGCTGAAATCACTAAACGATATTTACGGCAATGTTTCATTAATTTCGATGAAAATTCAGTGAATAAGAGAAAATAATGTATGATACTCGTACAGAAGGCTCATTCTAACACTCGTTTATTCAAAAACTCGCCACTTCAAGGTTGATCAAGTCAAAACAAGGTAGATCAAGTCAGAATACAGAGGTCCTGCCGTAGGTTTATTTATGGTAAACGAAAATTCGAGCCTGTAATACATAAATTAAAATCTTGCAATTGGTTAGATATGGCTGGTAGACGGAAGTTGCACTCCGCCGTACTGTTTTTCGGTATTATGGTTCATAGGTCACCGCCCTACTTGTTCAGTAAGATAAAGTTAAGGTCGGATGTTCACTCCCTGAATTTAAGGTTTCGTGGCAGGATATCTCCTCCTCCACACGAAACAGCCTTATTCACTAGGTGTTTCACATTCAATATAATATATGCTGTTATGAATGAGATTCCTGATTCTTACCTATCATTAAATATATGGCAGTTTAGAAGGCGATACGAAAGACATCTATACTCTGGACTTTGGGGCTGATATTCCTTTTTGACCAGTACGGGGTATCATGATGAGCGGCCACATTATATATAAAATTTATTGATTCAGGTATTATTACTATTATTTTTTTTTTTTGTATCACACTGCTCTTCTCTCATTATATTTATTTCTCTCACTAGATGTCAGGGGACGATAATTCAAGTTCGGGTTAATATTATAGTTATTTTTTTTTGGGAAGGCACACTCGAATCAGTTTTACTGTTATGTTTTCCTTTTTGCCGAATATATATTATTATTTTTTTTTTGCCGCTAAAAATTAAACTATTAAACTAAACTAAACTAAACTTCGTGGCTGGTTTTGAATTTTGAACTCGTGTAAGAATAACAATACCTTCTGCACATCATAAATAACATTTCCAATTTTTAATCTGTCATTTCGTTATTGCTGGAAATATTGAATCGAATTTCAGAATTATATATTACTCCATAAGATCTTCAAAATGAGGTATCTCGACGCCTTTTATTTCTATTCAAAATCGAGCGCTTGTGCACACCTCCGCTTTGAAATCTCCAAGACCTCTTCCTGCAAATTTTCATTATCTAAGGCGGCATTATGTTCTGGTCTTTTTCTAGTTTCAAGCAAAAAGAGGTCTTCATATTTCAAATGAAGCAAGTTTGTTCCATCAGCAAATGTACTGGAACTACAAGTTACCATGTATGCAGGGATCATTTCAAACCATCGGAATATTGTAATCCAAGGGTACCCCTAATAATCATCTGTCCTAGATTCTTGTCTACTATTACTGACGATTATGATCATGGTTGTTAACAATCAAGGGCAAGAGAGACTAAAGGTGACATGCCTGGCTGATAGATACTTCGATTACTAGTGGACCTTTACCTCTCAACAAACACACTATTCAAATTCTACCTGATTATATGTTTCTGAATAGTATAAATATATTGCATTAAGATATAATTCTTAATTGGTTTGGAATTCATGAACAATAAAAAATTGCCGAAGTTCACCATTGTTCTCACTTTCCTTTTGTCCAATGTATTAAAATTTGATGTAATTTATGGCAATCATTCATAAATTCATAATTCTTGAAATTCTCGTCGTTCCATCACTAGTCCTACTACATACGATGGCCACTCTGTTGCCTCTGAAGGGCTCAGAAATATTTTTCCGGAGGTGAGGTTCTCCAGTGTATGAATCTCAGCTAAGGCAAAAGGACGTAGGACTGCTTGCATTCGTTGGCATATAGAAGGAGGATTGTCGACTGTTTTTCAGAACTGAGAACACGAGAATTCCTTGAAAATATCTTCAGTTTCTTCAGATCTTTGGACCATCCATCACAACAAGGCACGCATCGTTCCGTTGCTGGCAGAAATTACAGACGACCGATAAAATGAAAAAAAAAATTGGTTCGGACGTATACTGATTATCTTCCGATAAAACAACATATTGCTGCAAGTCTAACGGAAAGAGATCGATATAATAATCCCCGAGAATGCGTGAAGTATTTTTTGACAAACCAAAAGGATTTTTGAATTATCTGCTGTAGCCAATTCGCGATTCGAATTCATTTTTCGTATCGGTCTGAAATTGCAATGGAATTTATTTTATGTCATAGCTGTGTATTAATTGTTTTCGTTGCTTACTTACCAACTACAGAATAGTAGTAGGCACTAACAAATAACTACTCAACCTACTGAAAGCTTAATAGTATTCCCGCTCGGTCATAAAATAAACTTTATAGCCTTTGCGAGTTTATGAAACGAAGTAGTAATTTGGATAACTGATGAATATCAATATTCACAAAAAAAATTACAAAACGAGAAATCAGAAATTTCGTTGTATCCAGTGGAATTCGAAGAAAAATGTGCTGTTCTAGAAAGGAATACCAATATTATTGCTATGTTGCTCAAACAACTGATGGTGGAGCGACGATATGCAGGCTGCACTAGCATGCATAGCGTACTGCTTAGAAACGTACAAAGAGCTGAACCTAGCGTCGACATAGACATACTAAAACAAAAAAGTGAGGAATGAAGTCCAGATACAACAACAGTTCATGCACGACGTCATGAAAATAATAGCGATCTTCCATGAATATTCTTAACAATTTCAGTGCTGGAGATGATTAAAACTATCAACTTATATGACCAAAAACTCACATTTGCTTATATTGAATTGATTAGAAGAAATTAAAAAAAAATGTAGTTGTTTTTTCTTGACTACTGGGGGTAAACCGCCAACTCTAGTTACGACGGTACTCTGGAATATAAAATGAATTTATAGTTGATCTCATCACGATCACGACCTCAGGACGAAGTTCTTTTTTAGAATGTGATGGAGATGTGGAACTTCATTTTGACGCAATTGGATGTCACTGCTTCGTAATTTCTACTCAGTACATCACACCTAATTGCTTTAAATATCGAAGTTTTTTATGAAGATTTTGTCCCTGGGGTGTATGGTGTACTGATGATGCCAAACAAGGCTGAAACCGGTATCTCTTATCTCAGTGACAAAATCTAATATCACTTCTCCAACGTCATGATAAAAGATCTCTGAGCCTAGGAATTGAAAACGGTATTCATTTCGATGATTATTATTTTGAGTTCATCTGTGTTCGAAGAAAATACTGTAGTTTCATCTGTTTTCAAAAATGGTGATCCAAAACTTTTTTCACACAACTTCAGTAAAAATTTTTGCCCTAAGGATAGGGTTGTTGAATTTATGTAAACCATCAATATTATTAATGTATTATATTGTCTGTGCAAAACAATTCAGTTTTAGAAATAGGTGAAAGAAGCACTGCAGATGTTTTTTTCCTGAAAACTTAATTTGGGTTTTCTCTCCCAGTCTCTGAAACAAGAAACAATTAGAAAAAAAATTTTAATAATATAAGAAAGACCCCTGCGTAAAAATTTGAGCACTAATTTGTCAGGGGCCAAAACTTTACGTGCAGACATTGTTGCCTAACAATGAACAAAAAGAAAAAGAAAAAACTTCGAAATCTTAAGCGTAACGTTTCGGAGTCTGAATCAGACTCAGACTTTGTAGAATCGTGACAAATCAAAAAAATTGTCACGATTCTACAAAGTTGAATGAAAATCAGTTATTGTCTGACGAAGGAGTCTGATTTAGACTCTGGAACGTTACGCTTAAGATTTTGAAGTGTTTTCTTTTTTTTTTTGTTCATTGTTATGCAAAAATTTCTGCTCGTAAAGTTTTGGCCCCTGACAAATTAGTGCTCAAATTTTTACGCAGGGGCCTTTCTTATATCATTAAAAATTTTTTTCTAATTGTTTCTTGTTTCAGAGACTGGGAGAGAAAACCCAAATTAAGTTTTCAGGAAAATGCAGAGACCTCCCAGACAATATTTCAATAGATACCACTGCAGATGTGATTTTTACTTTGATCAATGTGCATGTGACCGCCTTCATCATGAAATATGCGTATCGCGCTGTTTGATATCGAATAAGAATCATGGTACATCAATCCAAGAATTCCAAAATATAATTCATAATGAATAATAATAATAATAAATGTATTTAAGGCCATCGACCTGAGTCCTCCAGCCAGCATAATTAAATATACTAAAATCCAAATCAGCATCCATTCTTAGTTTGCGTATGAATGAGAACTTTCAAAACGAAAACAAAAATGTATCCGTATATTTCTAGATATCAAAAAAGCTTTCGTTACTCTGCTGTATTTTGTACTTCTAGGTAGATTAGAAAAAATTGGAATTTCAGACGGCTCAATGCAGTCATTACGCTACGATTCAGCGAATGGAAAAAATAAGTAACAACTCCTACTGTTGTGAACAACTTGTATAAGTCAATAACAATAGGAATTCCTCAAGGAAAGTTCCCGATCCAATTGTATTTTTGATAATAGGCAAGGTGTTAGATTGATGTATTTTTTAATTTAATTAATTATAATGACACACTATTTTTATGTAGTAGAATAACTTGGGGGCAGCTTTTGATAAAACTCAAAAATGTATTGGCTATATTCACAGTTGGTTGAGTGGAAGTCTTCTAACTCTTAAACTCTAAATCTATCGAAAACATACTTTAGGACAACGCAACTATTTGACTTACATATTACAGGGAGGAATCTTATTGGAAATATAATTATTTGTAGTGATAAGAAGAAATTGACAAAAATTTTGAATTTAAAAAAAAAATTCTTCAAATAATTTCTGAGAAGTTGTATGTAAATAAATTTCAAAATGAAAAAAAATTTGTTTCAAAACTTCAAGGAAGGTACAATGTCCGAGATCACTAGTAACGAAGGAGTATATAAGTGAAGTTTTCATAGTAGCAGACATAATCCTCATAGAAAACTTTAGTTGGGCATCTTTTTTTTTGAATGAACACTCTTCATCCAAACAGGTCAACAATATTCTCAAGAGGAAAAAACCATACCAAAGAAGGCTAGCGCAGATGTATGTGTTGTTGTATCAGCGCCCTTTGAAGTACCTACCAGCTAGTTTCATATGGATATTATTTCGAAATTTAAGCTTCAAACGCAAATTATCTGAATGGGCAATTAGAGGAGGAATACTCCAAGATATGAAGAATGGAAATCATGTTCTAAAGAGGAATTACTCAACGTGACATTCAAATTTAAATATTTTTTAAAATTGTTGTTCAAACGAAGACATGTAATCAAAGTTTCATTATCATTAAGGCTCAAGTGCCACTTTAAAAAAAATATTTTTCAGGATTTCCCGCTCTGCGGAAAGGTTACCTTCTATGTTCTGGATATTACATAATAAACCGTGGACAAGAAAAGATCGGGAGTATAATCGATAACTAGATGGTATGCTGATAAGAGACGAGTACCAGAATGAAAGTAGGTGAGAACTGCAAGATAACTAGAAAAGGAGAAAGAAATTTTTATACCATGTTCCAAAAAAAAATTAATAAATAAACAATGCAAAGCATGTATGTCTATTGAATTAATTTTTTTTGTCGAATGAGTATTCAAATAATTGTCATGGTGAATCCGACCTATTGTTTCTTCTACCTAGTTATTGGACAAGTTAATTGCACCACCCTGTAATTACTCGAAAAAAAGTTTTCAATGTAGTAGTATATTATAGGTATTATCGTAGATCTTGAAGTATTTGCAATGAATTCTTTCGTTCGACAACCGAACGAAAGGATTTTTTCAACCAAACTCCTTATATATACCGTAAAGATGGAACTTCCAGGGTTGTTGAATTTCACAGAGAACGGTCGATAATTGGAAATACGTCCGTAATCGTGCGATAGATCGTCTCTCGTCAACTCTGTAAACTATGTAGAATGATCGCGCTTATAAATAATGGAAGGATCCGGGGTAGATGATTTTAATGACGGTCGGACACCGAAACCCGAGGCAGATAGTGATCTCCTCTCAGCGGGCATCGTCTCATCACTCAAGCAGGCGGCGGTTTTTGTACCGCTTGCACGACTTCTGAACTGACCTCGGATGTAACCTACCGGGTCAAAATGAGGCGCTCCTGAACAATTTGTCTACCTTTTCGTGCAAATTAAACAGAAGAAATAATTTCCGTTAAGGGTGATTCGACCAAGTACCACAAATTTATTAATAATGTTAGTACATTTGTATATAGGTTGTCACTCACCACAAGATATCGCAAAAATAATAGCAGTATTATTTTCTAGGAAACATTTTTTCCGACAGTGTCTTGCTTTTGAAACGTCAACAGCATCCATCAACATGATTTTTTCTATTTACATGAGCTTAAATGCAGTAGACAAGAAAATACTGACGTATGTCAGTATTTAATGGGTAAATGAAATTTCAATCTTTCCTCAAATTGACGACAGCTCATTCACCAAAAGAATGATAAACGTTTTGAGGACCTACAAATTTTTCTGAACGTTCTAGAAACTGTTAGCGTGTCACAAATTAGATTTGAGTCATTGCGAAAAATTCGTTTTCTGATTGATCAAATCTGAGTTCGCCCAGAAAAATTCGCTAGAATCGAAATTAAAAAAAAAATCTGAATATTATGACGTATAGAATCAACGAAGAAAGAGTATAACGTTTAATGTAAAATTTTCATGAAAGAAAATACTAATGAGCAATTATCGATAAGGAATCATCAATTATCAATTAATTTTTAGGGTATTAATTTAACAAAAAAGTCATCAATTCAGAGTATTAACAATACTGATGGTAATACCTAGCAAGTGATTGTTATACAGGCGAGTTTCGCTCGTACAAATATAATGAAACACTTTTTGTCCTTACATTTTTTCCGATTCAACTCTGATGAAAAATCTATGAAAAATGTAATTTACGGTAATATCTTGCAAAGGATTTTATCGAATGGAATATTACCATTGCAAACCATCACATTACACAGTATGCAGACATTTTAGGGATCCAATTCTAGAAAGTGAGCGATAAATCACAGAACATTCTAATAAAGTAAGGATAAAATGCATGTGTGAAAGTATTCATGGCCTAGGTACTAGTGAAAAAAAAGATAAGTATGAATTTTTCTGATTTTTACCTGAAATATATTGAAAAGATACATGAATGTATTACGAAAAGTAATTGCAGAAATTTGAGGTTAAAATAGTCAAGGTATTCCATTTGAAAAATACCAAGTTTATGTCCAGTCTTGAAAACAGTGCCCTGAAAAATTTTTTTAACTATGCGACTGACATTTAAGTAAAAATATCTATTATAAGTAGTTTTCATTTTGTCTCTAGGTAACTCACACAGGGCCAGAAATATAATAACATTTCCTAAAGTGAACACATTTTCGCTCCGTACTTTAGGAACAAAAGTTGTTGGAATATTTTTGTTCGTGGATTTAAAAGTTTAACAAAAAAGTCATGATGATCGTCAACATTCCCAACGAATAGGCACCTCAAGAAGAAGAATGAAAAAGTGATACAAGGATCGCAAAAACTCTATCTTTAATAATAGTTGAGATACATTGTAGTCTCAACGAAAATGGGACTCAGTGTACATAACAGTACTTTCTTGATGTCACAAATACAGTTTCTTCAATAAATTTGTTTCATATTCAGCCCAGACAGAAAGATATTATCATCTTGAATATTCACAAATTGCATTATCACTGAAGGTTTTCAGCCTGAGATGAACCATTCAAACCGTGGAAATAATATAACACAAATTGAGATCTATGAATCTAATAAGGAAGCTGAATTATTAATTTTTTTTATCAAGTTTTTCTATAAATTATGAAAGACTATTTAATCTTCTAAATAGCATTCAGATTACTTCCAAGAGTTGGGTAAATGTGGTGGTTCGAGTAAAAGTCAACAGCTCGGTTTTGCGAGTTTCAAACGAAAATGTAGAAAATCTCTCAGACCTGTGAATTTCCGAGAATGGGGGAAATAAATTATCTCGATATCATATTGTCCTGGAAAAAATCCACCTAAATTTTCAAGAATGGTCATTTTTTACTTTTTAATATGCAGATGTAGCTCAGAAAATATCACATTATTATCATTCGGTATTTTGGGAGGATCAATTTATGAAGTTGTCTACGCCGAAGAAGAGATACGAATTGTTGATATTCCGCCTGCATCTAATTTGTTATACCGCGAAAATTAGGTTCTTTATGCTGATGGTTTAACACAATCGTTCTCCTGCAGGTTTTAATATAAATGAGCCGATAAATATGAAATGCATCTGCTGAATTGAATCGTTCTGACAATTTCTAGCAAATATTGCACCGTCAGCTAGATTATATTCGTGTGATAAGAAAAAAAATCGGGATAACATATCAATCTGTGGGACTGTTTCGTGGAATAGCCTGATTATTCAAATGGCTTCATAGAACAGTGGACAAAAATAATGTCCACCTTCGGTTGCTGACATCTCTTCTGTTTTTTCGAAAAAAAAAATTAAATCCTGAAATGGAAAATATTCCATTCATTCAGCTGCGAAATCTTTTTGAATTTGGCCAATGACCTCTCGTATCGAGAGATTAAATTATATGGTTTGAATTGTCAGAAAAATAACCAGTATATGTGTCACGTCAACCATTTACAGATTTTTCATGCTAACCCAAATTTTGTATTTGCAGAAGTAAACAAATATAGATATTTTCATTGCAAAAATATGGATGACTAAATTCTTCATTTCATATTTTGATTAATAAGAAAAAAATATTTCAATTTATTAGGTTAAATTTTCGAGATTATAGGTATGGTAATTGATGCGATCATTTATTGCTCCAATATGCAGTGTGTGAATGAATAAACGAACAAAAAGTATAATTGATTTATTGAATGTTCTTGAGACATACCTATGTAACGCTCATTCACGTGAATTTAAATTCATCAATA
The DNA here is from genome assembly GCA_038502775.1 of Hippodamia convergens. Lineage (NCBI taxonomy): Eukaryota > Metazoa > Arthropoda > Insecta > Coleoptera > Coccinellidae > Hippodamia > Hippodamia convergens. Next base: position 42,945,404 of record CM076614.1, read on the forward strand.
TTTCGTTAGTTTTGCTACTGTTTCAAATGGTACCTATCTAATAATAGTCGAATAATTGTAAACAAAGTTAGAAACAAGGACCAGTATGTTATTGTGAAGAACGAAGTAGAGAACATTCATTTTCATGTATTTTACGTGCCATCAATTACATAATGTAATTCTAGTATTCACTTTGTTGAAACCAATTATGATTTTTTTTCGAAATTTCATCCGGTATACTTATTATTCATACCATAATGATATAATTCGTTGAAATTTAAATTTTAAGCAGCTCTGAAATATATGAAAATATACAGATTCTTTGCTCCATTTGAAATAAATAGGAAGGAGTATACGCAAATCACCCTGTACATTAAATTTAAACTTATGCTTACAAAGCGCAATTTGAGTGTCCTAGTGTTCTTAATGATTTCCGTACATGAGAACAAAAATAATCTTATATTAGTATTTTTTTACAGTGTGCGTATGTATGATTATTATTCTTCTGTGTCGATTCTGAAAAGTGAACGAAATTGAAAATTATTCACATAAAATTGAATCAGAAAAACCACATTTCATTAACCTATGATCGATCATTAATCGTCAATCAATAATTATCGGATCTTGTATATTATTTCGATTATCAGTCCGAATGTAGTTTTTATTTAACAATTAAAAATTTTAATTAGGTTAAGTGGGGTAACCATGAAGGTGAAGTTTTCACTTCAACACTGTTGATGTGCATGCGTCCAGCACAAAATTTTTCTTGAAAAAAATTATATCTCAAGAAATCTTAAATAGTTATCAAGAACGTTCATGAGCGAATGCCACAAATAACTCCAATTTTTTCATGTATAAAATAAACAACCATTCGAAAAAGACGGTCAGTCCCATTTTCTTTCGGAATTATCTTCAGAACGCGCGACCAGGAAAAAATTAAGCACCCATAAAAGAATACGGTCCTCCTGTTACTCTTTCAATATCAGATATAAAAGAGGCTTTTCAGAAGCTGCGATATAAATCTCAAATATCGGATACCCACGAACGCGACCTTTTGTCAGGCGCTCCTGAAAGCGATTTCTTTTGAATCTTTGACATAATTCAGGAGATAAGATGTATGGGTGGAATGTTTCACATACTCCGGAATTTTTCGGAGTATAATTCCACAATTCGATCCAAATTAGGTAGGGTTGATGTCGGTTTCTGATAACATAAAAAATCTTGTTCTTGTATAAGGGAAAAGGTGAGCAAATCAAAAAATATAAGGGTTGATGTTCGTCAATTTTAATTGGATTGAAATTGGGCTGAGATAATTTCTGTGAATCGTGTTAACAAGGACATTCTCCCTTCTGATATAAGATTGGTCTCAGGGAGGAATCTTAAGGGTGTTCGTTATTAGATTCGGTACAGAATAGGCTGAAAGAACTGATGTTCCCGCAACTAAATGAGGGGAATTTTGATATAAATCTGAAGAATTCCACCTTTTCTGACACCACTGAAAAAAATTGGCTTGTTTGTTTAAACTCTTAAGGAATTGAGGATTTTCCAAGAAATTTTGTTTTTTGATCATTTTGCTTGCTTGTATGTACAGATTATCTCATATGAGAAAACAGTAATTTATAATTCAACTGCGAAGGGCTTTGATATTCGTCCATGAGTTCAAAAGTCAAAAACGAGTCAGTGGTGAGTTTTTTAATGAACAATGTTACACATGATACAAATACAATCCTTGAAACGTCGTTTCGACAAAACAAGATCTTTGATGAATTTCGGAGAAAAGCATGATGTTCATTTCCTTCCTAATTATATTCCAAACCCGTATAATTATAATTCTACCTCTTTCTGTTCGTGTTTAGTGCAGAAATAATTGTTTCAAATGCAGAATTTGGCGAATCGATTGGTTTCACAATTTCATCTGCAAATATTTGCGTGTGAGGTGTGTTCAGGATTCAGTCTTGGGGGATAAGGGGTTGAACTTGCAATGAAGCACATATGAAGTACCTATCAAACATAATATAATTATGAAACATAATTAATTTCTCTTGAAACATCATTTCGGCTATTTCCATTATCTATATTGTTGGTATTTACAACAATATGGATAATATGAACCCTGATGACGGCAGACGAATGCTTGCCGAAACGTCGGTAAATACCAACAATATAGATATTGAAAATAGCCCAAATGATGTCCCAACATTAATCCATCATACAGAATATCTCGTTCATAATTTCTCTTGAACCTATCACCTGAATTCCAGTCATTATTTAGAGTTCTACGGCATTTAAAATTCGGCTGATTATTAATCATCCGATTAACCGGAAGGGAGTTTTGTTTTCCTCAGTTGGAGGTTCTTTGGAGGACATGAACTTTCAAAATTTTCATCTTTGGAAATGGCTCAGATAATCCATAGAAACAGCTTTACTGGGACCCCTGTATATCAAACTTCTTCCTGAGATCAAGGCTTGAAAATTTTCAGAATATATATATATATATATATATATATATAATTAATCCAACATTATCCAAGACAATTCGTTGGACAGCAATTTCATCATTTGATATTTTTGATTGAGTTTTATTGAGAGAATGAAAACAAAAAAACTCGCATTCTCATTTATTTTGATTTTGTGGCCATTGTAGGGTGATAGTTGATTCAGGAAGCTCTACCTTTGAGAATTCACAAGTTCGATTTCTCAATCGTATCTTATCATTAAAAAAATGAACTGAACTCTTTTCGACTACAAATTATTGAAGTTTTTTATGTATATTTTATTCGACTTCGTATATTCGACTTCTTTTAATTTTTTTCTCACCGTCCAACATTAAGTGCACTATAATCATATTATCGTTCAAAGTTAGCTCATCGTGTAAAGCGTCAAAATTTCTTCCAGAATGAATGAAAAGTAATTAAATCTTAATATACCGTTGAATGCTCTTCATCAAGAATTCCCTTCGACATAACGAATGTAGCTGTAACCAGAAAAGTAATTAAAAATATACACAAGCTACTATTAGACATTCCGTTACGTCCCTTACGCGTCAAAATGAAGAGCACTGAACTGAACTTGTTTCGGTACTGCAAAATTAACGCTCCAATTTTGCACAAATCCGATGCTTCTACCTTGTACATTCCTAAATTGGCAATTAACACGTTTTTCCGTCTCCGAACCAGGTCTCTCATCTGCGAATTCTTCTAAAATGATGAACAACCGTAAAAAAACACTTGAGGTAGATTTTTATAGACTCCCAAGTTCAACCAGATTTTTTGAAGGCCCTTCACCATCCATTGAAAAAAAAATATGTTCATGTCCAGAGAAACACACAAAACGCAGTTTGAAGAATAACAAGTCAATACGCTATCTTGTTTCCATACTACAATGTGATTTTGAAATTTGGCCACTTATTGTAATTCGTTATAACTTTCGCAATATTGCAATAAGCTCTGGAAATAAAAAGAATATATTGCAGTTTTTTAGTTCTTTTTACCGGTTAAAATTGCATGAATGGTGTAATTTTTCCAATCAATATTTTGCATCTTATCCCAACAGTACACTGGATAGCACCCCATGCAGACATAAATACACAAAAAAACCTTTTGACGCATTTTTGAGAAAAGAAAATCTGTCAATGATTATGAAGAGACCAACAATTATTTAAAATGATGTATGTATTCATAAACTGGATGTCTTCATAAATGAAAATAATCGGGAAAACTTCAAAATCCCTTATTTATAATACCTTTGTTATAAATATTTAGACTACCTTGATATCTTTAAAAACATGGCTTTTTTCGGTTGGACCTCTAATTTGACCTTGCATGAAGTAATTTATGTTGATGCTAATGTTAATTGAATATTGAGATGACCAGAAATTTCATGTTTCCAGTTAAGGTTCGTTTTCAGAAACATTATGAAAATTATGCATCTGCCATTAGTAAAAGACAAACAATAGTAATAGCAAACAAAGCAAATCCTAGCTCCAAAGAAAATAGTAATGAAATGAAAAAAAAAAGCTTTATAGAAAAGTCATCATAAATATTTCATTCGTTCTGAAGGCTGAGACTTCTGTTAAATCTTAATTAGATTATTTTAATGAGACGCTGCAGTCATGAAAACATTCCATATCACCACCTTCCCAGGTAGATGAAGATATAAAAAAACCTAAACGATCCTCATAAGAAAATATAATAATTCATTCTGGGTGGGTCGAAAATTACAATGTCGCTTTAATAACATAAATGTTGGAAATGACTGGCGACACCATAATGTCGACATTTTAAATATTCCGAGATTTTATTCATTTTTTAATTCAACGAAGAAGCGTCACACTCTTTACCGACAGAGTCTCGACGTGTGTGGCCGAAAGAATAATGATAATTTTTCGAATTTTCGAATGCAAATTTCCAGTTAACTTGTTGAAAGAAATACTAATTATGCTGTCGCTTATCTGCATGTGAGGATTTATCCATGAATTGGCCAATTATGATTGATGTAATGTTCATTTAATACTTTCATGGAAAAATATTTTCTCCTGGAGAAATGAGGATGGTAGGCAAGAGACATATTTTATTTTGTTCATGAAATAACTTCTCTTCGGATACAAAATAACGTGATACTATTCTTTCGATAGACGAAAGGTAGGTTGGTCCGTATCATCTTCTTGACATGTGCAGTCTTTATTCAAGATAGTATTTCACCATTCAGTATTGAATCCTTTGAAGTGTATTACATACATTCAAATAATATTTGACTTCCCAATAATGGAAGCTATGCGATGAAATTCATATCATCCTCCACATCATATATGATGTGAATTTGCTCAATTTCTTTCATGTTCCTTGTACCTGTACCTCATAAGACTGTCTTATCACGACTGGTCTTCAGAAGTATTTTAATATCATCAATTTGTATCCCAATATGCGGAATACCGGTCATAAAACTGCGTCCAAGAATTATTGTCATCTTAGCAGCCCCTGAAAATTCAATCGTGGGCTAGTTTAAAGTTACAAAAAATAACTAGAATTGTGTATGTGACCATCACCGGGAACATAATAATTTAACATATAAAGTTATTTTTTTTCGAGATGATTATTTTTTTTAAGGGTTGAAAATGATTAAGCAATAGCATTCAAGAGTCTATTCCCATAAGTTTTCATCCTCTCCGCTAAGGATAAAATTCCCCATCCAGAATATTGAAAATTAGCATTGAGCAATATCACCCATCTTCAGTGTTGTTTTTTTCTCCGATGGGGTTTCCTCTTCCATCCTCCAGTTTATCATTAACGTTTTTTTTATGATCTATTTCAGACAAATATAATAAATATATAAAAATGGATCCATTAGCCAAATTCCATTTAATATAGGTATTCATATACTCCGGCCATAGATTCTCGCCATTTTCAAAATTGTAAAAGATTGAAAAAATACCCAAATCCAAAGATAATTTCTCAATTAATCTGAGGAAATAATATATACGGAGAAATGAATTGGCAACTTCTTAAACAATTATTCGAAAATTCGAAAAGCTTTCCAAATCCTAAATCCTCAATTAGCATTTTATCATTGAAGGTCCCTGATATAAATGCAAAAGATTTCAAATTTCAATACTCTATTTCGATAAAATTCTCAAAGTAAATGTTTAAAATGTTCTCTATGGATTTTCTGGCGAGGACGGAGTCTCTTTGAGAATTCATTTCTAACATATAATAAAAATGACATGAATCCGGCTTTATGAAACCTCGTTTTCTAATCAATTATATCGTATATTTTTCGTGTACATATTTTCAAACGAGTCTAAAAAAACATGGAGATGCCACACCTTGTTGAAAAATCACGCCCGTCGGCATTTCATTTGAGTTTTCTCGAATTTTTCTTCGAAGAATTGGTTTTACTACAGTTTGCAATATTTCCTAGTATAATTGAGCAATCAAATTTTTGTTGAAAAAAATACGTTTAATGATATGATTTCCTTAAAATAGAGATAACTAAACCGACAGATTTTGTACCTATCACCAGTAGCTATATACAATATAACAATAATCCATTTGAATTTCCTTCCAAAACATTTAATCTTTGTGCATGGTAGAAGAAAATTCTTCTACCATGATCTTCGTGGATATTTTGTATCACCCCATTATAAAAACCAACCAGTAAATGCATTCTCGATAAAATGAACTAATTCTTTACACCAACGAAATTTCGCTCATTCCTCGGTGCTTATGATGAAATTACTAGGATATACAATCAGTTCAACGGCAATTTGAAATTTTCGAAGTGTCAATTTAGTGAAGTTGAGATTATAGAGATGAAATAAGATAAAATATAAGAATATAACAATATAATTTTTCTTTATTCATTTGGATACTCTTCTCTAATGATTTTTAGATGAGAAGACTGGGGTCAAAGTAACTTTTTCAACAGTGACATTTAAAATTCATATACTAATGACTAGCAGATTCATTGAAATTCCGTCAGAAATAAATTATTATCATTATAATATCCTCAGGGAAATCTTATCACAAAAAAAAAACTCAAAATGGCTCCCACATGAGCGTTTATATTGAATAACGATCATAAGTAATTGATGCGATGAATGCCTTACCTGATAATAATCATTTTGCTCTGACTGAAAATTGCTATTTACGTATTTAATGAATTCTTCCTTCTAATTCTTTCAGAAATCCAATTATTTTTTATGAATATATTAAATATAATACAAAATATATTTGGATTCAGTGCGATTGTCCCAGCGTTCAACGAGATAATTTAACTGCGTAATGCAATGAATTCGGCATTATATCAACTATCAACTACTGGTATGAGATTTGCGCAGTTCAATTTTCTGTTTGTGGGTAATATATATTCTTCCTTCCATAATATTTCGAAGCATTGATTCTTCACACGAAATAATCAAGGGCTTCTTCATTCCTGGTGAGAAGACAGTGTGACGAAACAAGCTGAAGTCACTTCTGTCCACGTAAAAAGAAGTAATGCGATACGACAACAGTAGCTCTTTGTGGGTCACATATTTAACACTGATGCATTATTATTCAAGCGTTAATTGGTATTCTGGAAATTGATACTTCTTCACGCCTGATGCTCAGAAAGACAATGAACAAACACTTGAGAGGTGCATATTGAGACGTCTCCCGATGAATAGGTCAAGGGGAATAATATTTATTGTGTTGAACAGGTTATAAATATTTTGAATTTATTGAATACCTTCAATTGTGGAGAATCTATAGGGAACCTTCCTCAGGTTGAAGATATTTCTCAGGTTTTATACGATGTATACAAAATATTTTTGCAGTAGAATAGATATTTGATCGAAGAAAGCACATATAAATGCTTTTTTTTCACACTGATGGCAACCACTCTTTTATACTCATTTCTTCTAGTTGTTCATATAAAAAGCAAAAAATTTGATAATGAATGAGAAAATTTGAGTAATTCATAGACTTCTATTTCTGGAGGAATCCTTTGGAGAAATGAAGTTTTCTCAACCCCTCTCGATACATTTGTCACTGGAAAGTGAAATATTAATAAAAGTATTGTTAAGTTATTTTTTCAATGACGGTGAAAATGAGAGAAGACGTTTTTTAGTATGGTAAGCACAGTCATGGGTATTTGGTTTGAACGTTGATAGCACAACTTTTGACAAAAATGAACAAACAAGAAAAACTTTCTAATAAAATTTTTTTTTTCTTAAAGGTGAACTGATCAATGAGAAAACAACGTTTGGGACAAAAATTCAGCAAATACAAACCTGGACACACTATTCTGCTGAATATCCAAGCACAACTGAAAAATTACATACAAATTAAGATCTTGAAGGAACAGACCAAATCAGAAAAAAATCCAGAAAGACGTTATCGTAAAGAGATATTCTGTTCGATCACTTTGTGAACAGGGGTCTCGAATAGAGATGTTTTTTACTAAAATTCAATCTTTCATCGGAAAGTGATCAATACAAAACTCCTTGTTGCCTAGAATAGGGAGAAGTACTTATACATTATATCTTGCGCTGACTGTAACAAGTGTTATATTGGCCAAACCAAACAATATTCATGAGATGTACCAACATAAATATGATACTGAGAATAATATAAAGTTCAATGAAATAGCTTCAACTTCACATCATGGATTATAAATTTGATTTTGAGTGTGTGCAGATTCTTGATAGGAAAGAGGTTGGATATAGAAGAAAAAATATAAGTGAGGAAATCTATATAAAGAGAAATTACATTGTTTATCACAGAGAAGATTCAACACTTGAGCATGATTTATATAATAACTTGCTAACCCAGCAGACTTCGTACTGCTTCAATCGATAAAATATTAAAAAAAGTTCCCTCTTTATCTCGTAAATAAAGAGAATTCTTTGGATTTATTCATAATAATGCCATTAAATTTGTTGTATATTTTGTACTTTTTGTATTCCACCTAATATATTTCCTCCTTAAAAAAAACAATGGTTCGCACAACTTTATTCATCTCTAAGGCGAAACGAAGTTCACCTGGTCAGCTACTTCATCCAATTGCCAATTGCCACAATTGGTCCCACCACCAGATCCGCTGAACTCTTCAGTTTCTGGAATAGGAAATGATTCTTAACACTTCTTGGCTAACATTATACCATAATAGTTTATTCTAATATAAAAAGTTGCTTTTTTATTTATCGATTGAGGCAGTACGAAGTCTGCTGGGTGAGCAAGTTATAAACATAATTATGTGTACGAACTTTCACAGGATTTTTTCGGTTACGTGAGTTGGCACTAACTTCTACGCAAAGACCTTAGAATTCCGAGGCTAAGACGTTTAGGCAACTCAGAATACACAGTTTACATTGCAGTGCCATCTTATAGCAATGTAGAGAATAGGGATCTCTTGAAAACATTTCATCATAAAATTTTTCGTAGTGTTCGGAAGAAAGATAGGTGTAATAACACATGGACTCAGATGCGTTAATATTATTATAAAATGTAGTTCACCGAATTAATATTAAATATAATACTTAAACGAAAACGCTATCAACCGTAGCGCCATCTACTGGCGTTATTCGCAAGAAGGAAAATGATTTCCTATTTTTTTTTTCCATTTCATCAAATTTTTCAGAGTTTCAATGTATTTTAGAAGAATCCAACAAAAAATCTTTCATAACAAAGAGTTCATCCAATCTTGAGTTATAAATGGTGTAACCAACAATATGGCCGACTTAGTTTTATATATTAAGATCTAATAAGAAGATGAGTACAGGCCTAGTCAATACTGTTAGATCCATTTAAGATCATTATATTGGAATCTTATATTTCAATATCATTTGTCATTGTCAGATTGTTTGTCAATAGATGCTTTCGTTGAGTACCTGGTGTGTGAGTTTTTGATTTCTTGTGTCGGATTGTTTTTAATAAGTGTATGTACAATATTAATGGCCATAACTAGATAATATATTAATTATATCTATGTAGGTATTTATTTTCAGCCTTAAAAAAACGAACTGTTTCGAAACGTTGCCGTTGTTACAAACTGAACTAGAGAAATAAAATAGTATTCAATATAACGAAAGCACAGAAGATTTTGGCAAGAGGTTTATCACCAAAATGACGTCGAGGTTACATTCACTTGTAATTATTACCTACTGGCTGGATTTTATTGGTTCTCGAAAAATAGTTACGTATACCTAGTAAATAATATTTACATTAGCAGTGAAGCTGTTTACTTCAATAAAGATTTAGATGAGAAAGCTTTGAATAACGTTAAACAATCTTGACATCGTTCCTACGAAGAGGTTCGAAATAAATTGGTTTTGTTGAACAAGCGAGCTATCTTAATGAACGGTAGAGAGTTGTAAGAACACCGTCTTTTTCATCACCTGGACAAGATAAATCAACATATTTTAAACCACCTTTCCACCCAGAAAACCGTACGGACTCGGTTTTCTCATCGATACCATCAAATATCTGAAATGACGCATTTTGTCCTCTGGAAGACTACTGAAATACCCCGCTGCGGATATTTATGGCACTGTTATTGACGTGCATCGCATCTAACTATCCGATCAGCATCGATGTAGAGAAACCGATCTTGGTTCTTTATCTCCGCAAAATCAGATCATTTGCGAAAAGAACACAGATCTATACATATATTGGGGTCTGTGCGGTCGGAATGATTTCGAGTTTGTGGTGAATTCTGTAAAACATGAATTCCGAACATCGTAACTTGTCAGTCGGCCGACTTGGTCAAGGTAGAACGTTTTACTTTCGAATGTTGAAAATACCATGTCGATCGATATATTTCGGGATTTTGGATTTTAAGGATATGGCCGATAAAGATCTACATGTTCGTGTGTAAATCTTCAGTTCGAGTAGTTGCTTAGGATATCGTAATCTGACCACTAGAATATTTTCATGACAAGGTAAAATGACGCAAATGTTCACTGGATCTTGTTGGGGACAGTGCTTAGCAAAGTTTATTGAAGCAATTGTAACTCAGAAATTTCACAAATATTTTGTGAATCAATTGAAGAATTGTTACTAGGATAGTTGGTAGAGCAGTATATTGATTTTTTCATTCATTCACGAATTTTCTTGAAGAAAAGGAAAGTTTGTTTTTATTGTCGACATCATTTAGAAAGAATTGCCTAATCAGGAGCTCAATTTTGAAATACAAACACATTGTGTATTCAGCCACTTCATCAAAATATTTGATGCATATTACTAGGGATGAAGACCGTAAAATTTCTTCAAAAATTTATTAAGATATTTATGTCATGAAACTATTCAATATTATTTCAGTCTCTGACGGAAAAATTCATAATAATTTTGTAGTGTTTGAATGTAATCAAGTACATACATATTTAAAACCGCATACTCTTAAGGTTAAGAAAATGACTTCTCTTTTATACTATTTTTTTCAATTCAGACAAGAAAAAAAAGTCATTGTGAATTTCAACGATGAGGTATGAGAGCACCCCTGGAAACTTAACCTCATGGGTTTTTGCAAGAATTATATATACCATTCGAACCTGGAAAAAATGTTTCAACTGGTTAAGGCTGTCGCGGCCATCGTTTAATGTCGTCTGTCCTTTCTACGTTTCGCTAATTCGAGTGTCTGGCATCTTCAGGAGTCATATTTCAGGAGATGTTGCCGCTGAGTTGGGCTGCCTGAGTACTCACATATTTCTCCTGAAATATAACGTTTGAAGATGCCAGACACTCGAACTGGCAAAACGTCGACAGAACAGACGACATTGAACTGGCGAAACGTCGATAACTAATCCAGGATGACAGCCAAAATGCTAGAGAGAACAGATGACAATGTTCCAACTCTTGAATCCTGTATATATTTGCAACATTGAATTTATCAGAATTATCAAATCTCTTCAATTTTGCATTTGAGAGCATACATGTTTTTTATATAATTTTCAAACTGCCCGTTTAACTAGAAATTATGAAAAAGAAATATTTTTTTTCAAAAAGCATATATCGGAAAGAACATACTTTCAAGAGTTGGATTTCTAGTATATTTTTTAATGAAATGTGTATGTAATGGTTATAATGATGAACTAACCAAAAGATGTGAATAGAATGTTTTTGGGGAATATAATATTAAGAAAAAACAGATATTTTAACAATAGATTCATGAGGTCATTTTATGACCCAGCTTATATAAATAAATGAAGCCACCTTGAACATTCATAATGAGGTTTGCCATCTCTAGAAACATGCCATGAATTTTCCGATCATTAGATCCCAGCTAAGACCTTCGACAAAATATATAAGAAATTTAATTCTGTGAATATTTCAAACAGAATTGCCTTCAGCGAAAATAGGTAATAATTTTCCCTAATTTTGCTGATGAAGATTGATCTGAATTATAAATTTCCCGAAAAATTCACATTTCACGCTATTTTACTGAGGATACTTTCATGTTCCAAAATAAATGAATTTTCATTACAAAGCATTCAACTTACTTTCAAGGGTTCTGTCCCTTAAATTCATGGTAGTTATAATTATGGAATGTGGTGTTCTGTCATGGTTATAATGAAAAAATACAACATGTGAGATTTGTCACATTGAAAAAAACATTGTTCATTTAAGATTTATTTTTGAAAATTACGATTGATTATAATAACATTCATGAATGCCACAAATTAAAATATATGAAAGTGATATTTATTCAATACATATACTTATTTTTACTTCTTTTTGTGTGTCTTTATCAATTTTCAAACTCGAAAACTGTTCATCATTTTTTTTATAAGGATAGAGTTTAAACATTGTTGTATTGTTTGTAATCGTTCGAATAGAATGATTAACAAAAGGTTAGAAATATCAATGTTTTCAAATCAAATTTCTGAAGCAAATTAATTCAGAACCTTTCAAACAGTGCACCTTTGTCAATTCTTGCACTTATTTTTTACGTGCAAATCAGTTCTAAAATATTGTTGCCTGAACGAACTTTTTAGGCAGTTCAAAGTTTATATCGATTTCCTACCAGAATAAATCGAATTTTCAAAATCACAGATATATTCAATTTGACATTTTTAATGATCCTGCTGTCAGGTCTTTTTCAAAGAATCAATGCAAATTTGATCCACTCCTACCGACCAATTAGCGAGAATACAACATTCTAGAAAATACAGGTAAATTCTTCAAATTCATTCCTATTATAATCAGATCCTTCTTGGGGTCAGTATCGGGACACACATGATCTGCAATCTATGACTTACGAATATCTCTTGATTCGTATACAGATAAAGAAAATCCTTACGAAAACATAGGAATATGAATGTTAAATTCGAATTAGCGTAAATCAAAATGTTTACGGTTGAAGAGAAAATTCAAATCATAAAATAGTACTTCGGTGACAATCTATTGCGGAGACAATAACTTCTTCAATTGTTGCCTTTGGAGATAGGCCTATACCTTAACGTTCGCCTCTCCAACTTTGTGCCAAAATAGCAAGAATTCCTAATTTTCTCAGGGATATGTGATTATCTCTTTATAAATAGATTTGGCTACTGTTTGATACAACAAGGTGATTTTTATGAACATTTAATTTGAATTTGTCGATCTTCAATTTCGCATGTTTAGAAATTTGTTTTGGTTTCGGTTTTTTTATTGTCATGTGTTATTAATTTCTTCTCGTAGAATGTATTCGTGGCTTTCAATTTTTTCTTTTTCTAGAATTAATTTTATTTCGAAACCAGTTTTGGCGAAAAAAACCTGAATACCAATTTCCACAGGAAATCATTTGTGTCATTCATTGAGGCAAAAATATGGGCATTAGAATAAAATTGTCGCATTCATTCACAACAGAAATGAAATCACCCATACTGATTTTGGAGTGTTACTGATTGGATTCGACACTTCGCGTACCATACGTTGTGCTCTATATCCCCACCCAACCGAATCTATCGGCCCAGCCGTTTAATCAATATCACTACCCTCTGAGGTCAATGTCAATGTCAATCAAAATATTGTCACGATTCTACGAAGTTGAATGAAAACTGGTAATTGTCTGACGAAGGAGTCTTATCTAGACTCTTAAACGTTACGTTTAAGAGTTCGAAGTGTTATCTTTTTGTTCATTGTTGGGCAACAATTTCTTCTCGTGAAGTTTTGGCCCCTGACAAATCAGTGCTCAAATTTTCACGCAGAAGCCTTTCTCATTTTATCAAAAAAATTTTTCTAATTGTTTCAGAGACTGGGAGAGAAAACCCAAATTAAGTTTTCAGGAAAATGCAAAGACCTCCCAGACAATATTTCAATAGATATCCAAATTTTCATGATTTGGTTCCTTTTCAGAAACTGTTTATATGTTTAAGGTGAAACCGATTCTAATAGCTTTTTCTGAAAAGTCATTAACATAAAGAATTACATACAATAAATATATTGTTGTTTCTGCGCATTTTTCGAAATGTTTCAAACATTTTTTTAAACATCTATGAAAAAAAGTTGAATGTTCTGTTCAAGTTCCACCTTGAATTTCCTGGTAATATGTTATTTCAATCCTTAATTCTTCTCTGCCATGTTTCCAGATGAAAAAAATATCATCAGCATATATCGACATCAAGTCTATGGTATCCATTAATTATTTATTTGTTTTTCGTTTCCGGAATAATCTATGAATGTGAACTTGTGTCTCCATAAACAAATTTTCGATTTTAAAAATATTGAATCCTCAAATTATTCTCATCAAATTGTTTTATTGTGCAGGTTCTTCAATTCGAGAAAGGTTGATCTATCAGGTAGTTGTGATGTCAAATAAAAAAATAAATAAAGAATTTACCATGAAATCAAACTTTTGACTTTAAATGAAGACTATTTGACAATACACTTTAAATGGCATTGAATTGACAAATATTGAATAAATCAAAAACTCTTTTCTTTCGTTGAAATATCCTTTAACCTTTTTGTTTGAAAGCTGTTAACAAATTAATTCAAACCTATATTCAAAACAAAACCCTCAATTTATTACGAAAATTTCAAAGAAGGGGAATTTTAATGAATTTAAATAATTATCGAGAATCATCGCAGTTGTTTTTATTTTTTCCTTCTTGTTGAAAGACAGATGAAAAGTACCGCTATGAAAAATGTAAGTTGTCGAAAAGAATTTGTGTCTCAATAATTAAGAAATGTCTTTCCCCATATCGCATTGAAGGTGGAATAACGTCAATCATCAGAATGATTGTCGAAATATGCATCATGTTCACAAAATTCAAAGAGACCGGAAAGTTGTTCCAACATGGTACATCGAATAAATCCTTCACATTGACTGATTACTGGGATCTTCATCTACGTAATTCCGCAATTGCAGATATCAGAATATCGGTGGAATTTATTTAAACTACATTCATGATGTTGGACTGGCCTGAGCGCAGAATTTTAATGAAAAAAATGCAGAGCTCATCTCGGTTGTCGCGCAAGAAAAATATAAGTGTCAATCGCGCTTTTTTATTTACCGACAAAAGAGACGATCGACAGGTTATCGAAAATTTGGGTGCACGCTCGAATATGCCAACGTTCTGGAAAATTTAAATGCTAGCCAATTCTCGCAATTTTGAAGCACCATCCTACTCGTGACCACAGCCTTAAGGTTGCCATACACTACACAAGTTATATCTAAGCTGTAAGCTAATAGAATCGTTCCAGTGAAGGTAAGTTCGTTTTCGTTAACTGTGACAGATTTTTTCCCCTCCATTTATTGTAGGTTGTAAGTAACCTGTTTTAACTCTGTTTTGACAAACGTAAGTGAAAGGAACTTTACAAGGAAGAGCTGATTTACGTGGAGGGGGGGGGGGTTATCACCCCACATGACTATCGCCTGAAAAAATGTAAGTACCTACGCAACGTGATGCACATTAAAAATTTCATACATTTCATAATTTCAAATTCGTTATTTCTCAAATATGTATTGTCAATATACTTCCAGCAGCAATCAAAGTAACAGAAAAATATTCAAAATTTTTTGGTGATTTTCAACAGGCTGTATCTCTGTGAAAAATGTTCGTATAGAAAACGAAAAAACTAACTTTTGGAGCCTTAAGACTTTTGTTTCTAAATTATTTGTTCCACAATTTTCGGAGTACCGGTAGTCATGCAATCATCGGATGAAGCACGAAGAAAAAATTCTCAATTTTTTTTTCCTCAATGCGCATGGAAAAATTTACAATGGACAAAATGTCAATCAAAAAATCAAAATATTGTCACGATTCTACGAAGTTGTATGAAAACTAGAAATTGTCTGACGAAGGAGTCTGATTTAGACTCCGAAACTTTATGCTTCAGAGTTCAAAGTATTTTCTTTTTGTTCATTGTTAGGCAACAATTTTTTCTTGTAAAGTTTTGGCCCGTGACAAATTAGTGCTCAAATTTTTACGCAGGGGCCCTTTCTTCTATTATTTTAAAATTTTTTCTAATTGTTTCTTGTTTCAGAGACTGAGAGAGAAAACCCAAATTAAGTTTTCAGGATTATTACCATTTTTTGTTTAATGGACTCTATATTCGTCAATATTGGCGGAAAAGCTTAGGTTATGAAAAATTTTCACTGCTTGATATTCCCCGAAGTCGCTCATGAATCGGTAGATCGTTCGGTTCAGCAGTTTTCTTGAGATTACTGATTGAAATTTTGAAATAATTAAGGAAACAAGGTTTTTGTTCCTCAAACTTGACGTAATTTTTTCAACCAATCAATAATTGAATTATTTCTTCCCTTTTCACTCAAATTTTTTTTCAAATGAATCATAAACCAATTTATTTTTTTATTATCAAAAATTTTCGAAATTTGGAAAAAAATCATCATTCGAAAAATTTCGTTAAACTTTGTTCTTCAGTTGAATAAGAATTACAAAAAAAATAATTAAAAAAAACAAGACAACATTTCTGACTCACCTCCACTAGAGCTATGGACACTGGATACATTTAAACCTTCATTATCCGCAGAAAAAATTATTTTAAATTTGATACCCCTAACTTGCCCACGGTACTCGTTAAGCGAAATTCTGAGCGACAGAATTTTTCCGCTTTCTGACACCACGTTTTAAAAATACGTTTTTCTGAAAACCTTTCGACTCATTCTGTAAAAAAAAACGATTTGAAAAGATAAGGTCAGGTTTAAGGAAAAAACCTTATTCTCCAAATTTTTTCAAATGCTCAATCAATCGTTCCAAAAAAACCGCTGAACTGATCGATCTACTGATGTAAGGGGGACTTTGGGATACACCAGGCTGATAAATTTCTCATAACCCAAGCTTTTTCTCCAATATTGAAGATGATACAGTTCATCAACTAAAAAATGGCAAAATGACATTTTTGTGCTCTTTTTCCACGTTTTTGTTATACGTGAAAAAAACTTTTTTTCAATTGAATAAAACAGATTTTTGTAGAAAATTGTCGTAGAAAAAGAAATCACCTTTCGGCTTGCTAAGCGACCAGTTTTTCCGGAGGTACCGGCAGTTGAGTGAAAAAGGAGCCTTTTGCATTCAAAACCGAATATCTCGTCGTAACAAGCACATTAGAGCTGATTGAACAAGTTATGTGACATTTGCATCGATCTAGCTAGATAAATTTTTCTGTGGGCGTAGAGCAAATAAATAAAAGTTCGAAAAATTATCAAAATTTTTTCTTCGTGCTTCATCCGATGATATTGCATGGCCACCAGTACTCTGAAAAATTGTTAACCAATTATTTCAGAAACTGGAATCTTCAACCTGTAGAAGTTGGTTTTTATTTTTTATACGACCATTTTTCACTGAGATAGAGCCTGTGGAAACAAAAATCTTGAAAATTTTTCTGTTCGTTATAGTTATTCGTTTTCAGTGGTTATCAACCACCCAACCACGACGTCAGCAGCTCTACTGATGAATACGAGAACCTTCGTTTTATCAGGATTCAATACTACATTGTGTTTCAACGAATCAACCACCAAGCGATCAAGATCAGCATTTATTTCATCATTTGCTCTAATGATATCTGCAGCAAAGAAAGAATACAACAGTTGTGTGTCATCGGCGTATCGAAAGTCTCTGCAGAACTTGAGTCCATCCACAATGAAAATTGTATGAATACAAAAAAGAATGTTTATTGTATCGATTTTATAACTTTCCCGAATTTTCGCCTAAACAATTATTACATCCAGCAAAGTAGCAAACATACAGCCAAAACGTGTGGGGCTCTTCACAACCTGAACTAAATCAAAAATGGAAATTGACCGCTCAAATCCCAACATCCTGTAGTCATCTCGCTTCAAAATATCAACATTTACTTCTCCTCCTCAGATTAACTCATGACATTCTGCTATGAATGTTTCGAAAAATTGCAGTGGGTAGGTTCATATTGGTGTCATAGCTCATATAAATTAAAAATAACCATTTTTATGCTGAATCGAAAAAAATTTTATAAGAAAGTGTTAGTTCAACCTCAAGATCCTATTTTAAAACATGTATATTAAAGTCAAAGACTCATCCTTGCATCGTTTCGCTGCTCTAACCGACATGGAGTTCCAGAAAATAGCCATAAAAATTAGTGTCACCGCCTGTGAGGAATCAATGAAAGTGAAAATAAAATTCTAGCCCAGATCAAGGAAACGTTGAGTGTGTGGATGCCTTAGACGATTTCTCATCATTTAATCAGTCAAAACGAGTATCGGTCCTAACAGACAACTCTATTATCTCTACGCTCTTCAATTTCGGTCAGATATTGGCGGCACTATTGAGGTATCGCGATATTAACGGATTCTTTTAGTGCGTTAAGTGCGCCATTGTTTTTGGTTTGTTGGGTATATTTTAAGGGTTTTTATCGCGATGATATTCGACTTTGTATCGTGGATGGTTCATATGTTCCCATTAATGTCAATCTAACTTAGGTTTCTATTGCCCGTGCCGCCTTTCTGCGTTTGGTAAACTATTCGAGGCGTGAAACCTGCCAAACATAATTTTGAAGATGTCTAAGGATGGTCAGGATATTTTTTTATTTCATCTGATGACATTCGCCAATATGGGATCCAATATCTGAGTTTCTACTTTAGGATCAGGAAATAAATAGAATAAATTCAAGTAAAAATTTTCTGTGAGTTAATATTACACGGTTCGATAATATCTTGACACTATAGCAACTAATGGCGGTATTCTGCTTTCATCTGTAAGCGAATCTGTAACTTTTCATAAGTTTACAGGACAATTGCGATTCTCAACGCTTTCTATAAATCTGTAGCTTATAGGTGATCGGAAACATATCGAAAGGTATATTGTGAGGTTATGTTGAATTATTTGTTTTAGTCACAGAATATAAAATAATTTACTAAACTCAACTACTTTTGTAATTCATCTTCGTACTTCGGTGGTTAATTTCTCTTTCTCGTTGTAACGAACATGAATTGAACATAAATATATCCAATAATCAATACCTACGAACCAAAATTATAGCAAAATAAATTCTATTCTATGATCTCATTACGAAGTAGTTACGATTTTATTACGAAGTAGTTCAAAATTGACACTTCTAATACGAGAGTTGCAGAAAAACTTTCAGAATGTCATAATTTACGAATCTGTAAGTCAGCCACATATAGATCCATAGATAAATTACAGATCAATCGTACGCTAAAGATTCGTAGCTTACAGAGAAAAAGCAGAATACCGCCATAAGATATGTAAAAACATGGTGAATATATGACGCTCTTTACAGATTTTTGTCAGATTCTTCAAAGGTAATTCGAATATTTGAATACATTCTGGAGAAGAAAATGTCATGATAGTTTCTGAAATGATAATTGATGGTATTCTTGAGACTTTAATTTTTATGAGTTTGGCGGAAAGGTATCACACATTCACACAGTTTTTTGTGGGTACAGTGCAGGAATACAGAAGGAAATATCCGTATTTTTCCAGCACTAAAGGTAAGTTATAGGTTGTTTCGATCAAATGGACTACTTCCGGATAATACTTTCTTCAGTCGTTAATATCGTATCGTGTTCTCAACTCAACATAGTAAGTGGTCTTGTTAATTCATTCTGCTCTCACCTTGCTCTACAGGGTGTCTAGAAATGATGAGCAAAAAATTCAGTGGTCATTTCTGGACCAAAAATAAATGGTCCTCTTCCTATAAGATTTTTTCGAAAATTGATTATTAACGGGTTTTCATGATGTTCAAAATATATTTTATTCACAGTTTTTTTCTCTACATTTTGCCACGTCCTCCTAAACTTTGATCTGAATGACTGATTGTCATGTATCATTATTATTATGTGTGTATTACTATGTTTAATGTTGAAAATGAATTAAAAAAGATTTCGTATTCATCGTTTTCTCAAAAACGGTTAGATTGATCGAAACAAAAAACTTATACCTTTTTTGTCTGAAGAAGTCCAGATAATCAAAATATTTGGTCAACAGTTGCATACAGTGTAGCACACAAAATTTGGGACCATTCAAACAAAAGTATAGTTTCGTATGTAGCACCCTCTACAAAATGAGAGAGAATGGTTCGCAAATTGGTTTTGCTCATCTCGTGAAAGCCACAAATACGAAATTTCGTCGAAACAATATCAACGTGGCAAATCGTTGAGCAAAAAAACTGAGAATAATGTATAACTTCAACACCCCTGTAACTTCGTTTATAATGAATTTCCGAAAAAAATTCATACGAAGAGGTACCATTTATTTTTGGTCTAGAAATTACTCCTGAATTTCTTCCTTATCATTTCCGGACACCTTTATACTCGTATAAAAATAGATAAGAATGAAGTAATCAAATGATTGAGGCTTTCGCGGGCATCATTCAATGTCACTTGTTTTTTCGAACATTTCGGTCGTTGTCGTAGATTCATTCTCCATGTTTTTTCAGTTTTAGTGTTTGGCATCTTCAGGAGTTATACTTTCAGGAGAAGTTCTCGCGGATTACGGATTACGGCATTCCGCGAGAACATTTTCGGAAAGTACAAGTCCTGAAGATGCTAGACACCGAAACATCGAGAATGATTCTACGACGATATCCGAAATGCACAAAAGAACAAGTGACATTGAATGATGGCCGCGAAAGCATTTCTCTCAAATCTATTATTGGTTTTAATAAAACAACCATTACTAATTCAAATAATAATTCATTAATAATTCAAATATTCATCTTCATTGAACAGTATAAATAAAGTTATTGTCAGTGACGTCACATCGGCATATCCTGTCTATGTGTATACTGACTTTCCGCAGATTACTAAATCAATCTAAAAGAGATGATTTTTTTATCGGTGACACTTGATATAAGAGAAGACCAATCATGACTGTATATGGTCCTGGTGGTTTTTTCTTGAATTTTTGACAGTGACTTAGAATGTCGGAGAGGACTTTTGGATTGCAGAACATCCCATTGGGCCTGAATGAATATCTGCTGCTCTCAATTTTAGAAAAAAAATTATAAAAATGTGAAACCATACCTAATATCGTAGCAAAATTCTAGGAAGAGTTTTCAGGATCAATTGACAAAAATGATCAGTGAAAACAATATTGTCTTCGCGTAACAGTGAATAAGATGATAGAAAATAAAGAAGAAATATCCGTAGAAAACCCGAAATTTCTAGAGATTCTTCGGGGTGGTACACACCCTTATAATTATCCCAATTAAAATCCCCTTTAAATCGCACCACTTCGATTTCAAGGCTCAGTGACCGAACTTGCGATACACCACTGGCAAACGTCGTTCCGTCTATCAGACGCCCAGCATTTTCGACCAACAGGGGGGGCCAGTACAACTCCAGGTGTCGGCAGCTGTTGGCAGGAGCCACTTTCACCCCCTTCTCGCGTCTACCCCCGCTAGAGCGCCCGCGATGGTTCAACTTGTTCCACCACTGCGTATGCACCGGTCCAGAAAAAAAAATACAAAAGAGAAAATATACTTGCTCATGGTCGGAGTGCACTTAAGGGTGGTTGCATTACTATAATGTACGAAAGGGTGAATTCTGGAATTGAATGCCGTTTCGTGTGTTTTGCCTTGGCGGATACAGGAAACTGAGTTATAACAGCGTGAAGTTTAGGTTCAGTGAAGCACTGAATTCATATTTTATTTGCGTGGAACTTTAATTTTATATTCTCTAGATCCAAAATCTTTTAAAATAACAGAGTGCCCTTTTCTTTCCGTATTGCTTCTCTTCTCTTGACCTTTGTACTCTCAACGTAATTTCTTTGACTGAAAAAAATATTGGTACTATCAATCTGAGCCTTGCTTTTGAAACTTTGATAACTGCATTCGTTGCAAGAAAGATGCATGGTGGCAGCTAGAATAGTAATTCAAATTACTTATGTTACAAGTGCAGAAGGCACTGATATTCTTCCACAAGTTCAAAATCCAAAAACGTGCCACCAAGTGGCGAGTTTGTGAATGAATTAATGTTACAGTAAACCGTCTGTAGTATTATATGTTATTCTATCTAATTCATTGAATTTTTGTTGAAATCAATGAAAAATTTTCATAAATATCGTTTAGTAATTTTTGCATTGAAAAATATCGATTGGCAGAACTGTTTTGTCTCTCATGAATTTTACTGATGATTAATGAATTTGTGCCAGGAGGCCAACATGTAATCAATAAATATTACCATGAAAACTGTTGCTGAATGAAATATTCTCGAAAGATTTCGTACTAAAAGATGTGGCCGAATGAACGGATTTGATACAGAGTTAGATAATTTTTTTTTCAGTTCTGCAGGGTACACTAACCGACTTTATTCGGAGTCGTCATGTCGAAATTCAATGATATTATCACTGATGCTGATGGCAGTCCGAATAAAAGTAGTTGCAATAAGAATATCTTCACTGAGCCAGAAAGGCAGATTTGACGAAAAAAGCAATTATAATAGAAATGAAATGAATTTTGTCGCCACATAATATTAAGTATTTGAAATTCTAATTCGATCATCAAACAACATGTTTCATGATTGCAATTCTAAAATTACATTCCATTTTAATTTCTTAGTTTTAAATAATTCTGCACAATCAAATATTTTATTCAGTAACTGAAAATATTTTTCCTACTATGCTCAGTAAGGTAGAGGTAGTTCACTGATGCTGTGGCATATTGCTATGCCTAATCTGGAATTTAGATTAGAGATATATTGTATATTGTTTGTTGATTTCTTGCAGATTTTTGTGTCATGAGCACATTTTGTCTTCTTAACCTCATCCCAAATGTATAAATTTGTCAATTATGTTTCAGGAAATGTTCTATGAAAGCAAACACAAAAAATTTAATGTACAAAGAGTTACTAAATTGATTTTTCATTCTCCACATTAGGGAATAAACTGCCATTACAAAGAATATATACTTGGAGAAGAAAAGTATAGATAAAATCTTGATATGGATCACACTTCGTTTTCACATATAAAATATAACTACGAGCAGGTGCAAAACTGAGTGTAGAAGAGCGACATTTCTGAAAGAACTTCTCTGAACATTGAAACAAGAGTGTGAAGATTCACCAGTGTCGAAGGAGATGTGTACATTTGTTTCTTTTAAAAACTCATCTTGTACTGGCGACCTAACAGAAGATTCTCCAATCAATTCGAATCATCACCGAATGCCAAGAACATATTATGTGGTGAAAAAATTCAGGGTGATGAAGATGCCAGAACAGAATTCTTGAATGTAAATTAGCATAGCTCATCAAAATGGAGGTACAACAAAGTAAAGTAGTTGATATTTAAAAAATCTTTTGCGAATACAACTTGAAAAAATTCAGTCGATGGCTTTTCGAAGGGGAATTACAGTAAGTGCTGTGATGTCTTTTGTTTTACTCCATTTATGAATTTGGAATCAAATGAAAAACAAAATTATCAAACTCTATTGAGAGTTGAGTTATGAAAGATTCAGATATTATAAATCGAAGAAGTTTAAGAATTAACTCTTCGAAAGGAAAACAAATTCTAATAATTGAAATTTCGATCAAAATTATTCATATAATTAACTAATCTTATCTCAGTTGGTTAAGTTTTATCAAATTTCTTGCACTTCTCCTCACTCATTAACACCTATTCTGATTGCTTCTTGATTTCAATGAATTGATTTCTTGCTTGAAACTTGCATTTTTGTTTTATCCTCTGTATCAATAATTTCACATCTCGTTTTATTTTCAAATATATTTCTGTTATCTTCACTGCACTTCAACTGAATCTTTACCAATTTTTCTTTATTTCATATCAAATTCGTCTCCCCAGTTTTTTTTTCAATTTTCACTCCAATTATCTCTCGTTTATACTTTCTTGATTTTATTAGACCTAATAGATATTAAATGAAATCTACAATTTTTGTGATCTAAATCTATCCTTTTCAGCTCTATAACTATACAAGAAACCTCAATAGATTTGGATGAACTCGGAATATGGAAACTACAATTGAACTCCATTATTTGTAAAATTTTGAATTGAACTATCTGGAATTATTTATCGAAATTTCGATTCATTTATTTGCATTTATACTTCATATAATAATCTAGGTACTGTCCCTTGTATTAGATATCTTTTCATTGAATTTTGATTTGAAAAGAAAACATACTTCTTCTTTATTTTGGTTATTGCTATAAACCTTCTATTCTTATTTAATTTCCGATATTATTTGAGCCGCTTGAGCCCTCCGAATATATTGAACGCGAAAATCGACTTAGATTTTTTAAACATTTCATTGGTGAGGGGCCAGAAGATTAATGATATCCCCTTCGAAACGGCGCACTCGCTGCGTCAATCATAAATGTACACAATTATAAGTACACCTTTCGCCAGAACAGTCCCCTGTTGCTCTCTCATTATCCCCAACAATAAATTTCGCAACTTACAAAACATAGTAAACCACCCCTTTTTCTATCGCATTGTACAATGACATCTCCTCCCCAGCATCGGCATTTTATGACGACCGGCACGAGCGCACGTGCACCTAGAGCGCATTGAGAGATCTACACCCTGATTTTTGGATGACTCTGCATTGAAATGCATGAATAATAATAATTGGGCGTGGGGTGGAACACCCCCTGCATGCGAGCTAGCTCGCGACCATGTGCAAACACCGGTCAGCAACGGTGAAAAGGAGCGGATTAAACTGACCGAAAGTATTGATATGGAACAAGTTAGGTTCAGTACCGCTGCACGCGGAGCCCTGTTTTTGTTCTGTCCATCATTCGGATAACCTGATATCGGAATAAGGGATGTTTGGCGTGAATTTGTTTGATAACCGGTGAGTCGCCAGATGGAGGACACTTGTCTGTTGTTCCACTGGTTGTGCCGGGTTGTGCAACATGTTTTGCTGCATCGATATTTGATCTGCAAGAGTAGATTTATATTAGAATAAGAATTATGTCGTTCCTTGTGACAGTATATTATATTTTCTTATACATTTGTATAATAGTGTAGGGTATTTCAAGGGGTTTCATTAGATTTCCAGATTATATTGTAAAGCAATTTAGAAAAGACCAGTACAATCATCCTCTGTTTACAGTCATGCAGCAAAGTTTCATTAGACTTCTCAACCTTCCCAGGTTTGTGATTTTAAGAATCACGAGTCAAGACAGCCGTAGCCTTTTCCGATGAACATCCTTACAGTCGCAAGTGTTTGGTCTGCGTAAGTTCCGGCTCTGGTTGAGACTTTTTGGTCCAGGTCATCGAGAAATAACTTGTCCTCTCTTCCCTTTTTATCATCGGCCCGGACAGAGGCTTATTTTGTATTTTCCATTTCGTGGCTGATATTGTCTGACTGTTGAATGGAAAACAACAAAATGACCCCTACGTAATGAAAGAAGTTCTTCCTCCCCCCCCTCGCCAGCAGATCGGCTATCTCCAGAATGATATTTCATTGCTTTGAATGCTTTGAGTTGAAATTCAAACATTATTAGATCAATTATGTCACCAGACTATCTAAAGAAGGCATGGGTATGAGAAAATTAAGTGTCAGAGAGTCTGGTCCTCTCTAAGTTACTACATCTCATCTGCGAACTTTCTAGTCAAACGACCCCTCAGTCTTAAAGTAACTTCGTGTGATTTTTGACAAGTTTTTAGGTCAACTTTTAATTCATAAAACCAACGTTTCGGAAAAGAAGCCGACTAGTTTCGATTTTATTTCAAAATCTTCTCTGAAATGGAACACAACTAAATAATCTCAGATATTCAAAACTTACAATAATCAAAAACTTATAACTTATTTTTAAAAAACATAGGTACACACACAATTATACGAATGAAGAAACGGGTTCGGAAATGGTTAGAATTATCAACCTACATCTTCACCTTTTTTGGTATCGATGTCAATTTCGTTGTCATAAATTAATAAAATATCGGAGAGAATAACTACTTGAGTTGAGAAGACTGATGTGATGTCATTTAATTTTTAACCATGATGTTTCTGGTGCATGGCCGGATTATTGTGGTAGTCTACACATTTGTGTTGGACAACAACCTTTTATTTATTTTTAATTTTTCCAATTACATGATTATAGGCGGTATTTAAGTTCGCTATATCAGTTCTTTTGTTAATTGAATTTTCGTCCTATTTTATGGATGTCTGATATCCCTACCGAGCCAGGATCGAAATTAGAAGAGTGATTTTTTTATGTGCATGAAGAACTCTTACGTGTTCCGCTAGTCCCGTATTACTTTCCTTTTTGTTCTTTGAAGGATTGAGAATGTTGAGGGTGTCTCTTTTGGGCTCAGAAATTCGGTCTTCACGGTAACGACCAGTCTGACTAATATATATGGCTGGAGAGTTATTACAAGATCTTTTATACACGATGTTACTGAGTAGTGCTTTTTCTTCAGTGACATCGTGTATAAAATTCAAATCACGAAAGACTGAAATAGAGAAGTTGAATACCGCCTATTATTGTTTAATTGGAAAAATCAAAAATAAATAAAACGTTGTTGTCCAACACGAAGTGTTAATTACCACAATAATCCGCGCATACACCAGAAATATCATGGTTAAAAATTTAATGACATCACATCAGTCTTCTCAAAAGATTTAGATGCGAGCAGTAGTTATTCTCTCCGATATTTTATTAATTAATGACAACTAAATTGACATCGGAACCAAAAAAGGTGAAGATGTAAATTCATAATTCTTACCATTTCCGAACCCATTTCTTCACTTGTATATATGTGTGTGTATGTTTTTCAAAAATAAGTTATAAGTTTTTAATTATTGTAAGTGTTCGAATTATGTAGTTGTCTTCCATTTCAGAGCCTAAATAAGATTTTGAAATAAAATATAAACTAGTCGGCCTTTCTTCCGGAACGTTGGTTTTGTGAATTGAAGGTTGACCTAAAAACTGTCAAAAATCACCTGAATTCGTATTCATTGGTCTCATTCACATTCATCTCAAAGTAAATACCGTAAAATGGTAAACAGATGGTTCTTAAACCAATGCTGGAGCTTGGATTTAATGGACTAAAGCCAAGTGTGCACTGTTGTTACACTTCTTTATGAGTGTTTTTGAAACAGAAATACTAGTAATTCAAAGATGTATAGACATCAACCTAGAGAGAAACTATCAGAATATCCATATTACTATTCAATCAGATAGTGAAGCTGCTATTATAGAACCCAGCTTCCATGCCATCGACTCAAACTTGACTTGGAGTGCTGGAGCAAACTCAATAAGATAGGTAGGAAAAATAAGATCTGTTCAATTTGGGTTCCTGGTCATTCGGGAATCGAAGGAAACGAACAGGCTCACTAGCCAGAGAGGGTGCACGGAAGCCGGTCACTGGCCTAGTACTTTTCTGTGGTATAGGAAAATGTACCTATCAGAAGGAGTTTCTGGGAAAGGAGAAAGCCGGGAGGGAAATGCAGAATCTCCCAGGGATAGATCCCTCGAAAATTTCCTTCGGAACATTGAAACTCCAAGATCCAAAGGGATTCTGGATCTTAGAAAGAACCAAGTACACGTCCTCACTGGATTCCTTGTGGGTTATAGTCGCCCCTCTAAGCATTTGTTAACCCTCGGACAGGCGCACTTAATCTGTCAGATTAAGTGCATAGTTTTTTCTAGTTTCTCACGGCGGTGTTTGTCACTCAGGGGTGGGACTTTCTGTAGCTTCTTGATTTTATATCGCGATCATGTATGTGCAATATCAACCTCTTCAGAGCCTTGATGTTAGTCGAAAAGAGTGCAATAATCTCCTGGATCGATTTCGCTCATAACGTAAGTACCATCGAATTTGATTTTTTCAGTATTTCTGGATGAAAAAGTCGTGCATTCGCGCTCCCAACACCCGAACAAAAGAACAAGTAAAGATATTTTCCATATTTATTGCAATTCTTGATATAATCTGGGAGTTGAAATGAGCCCGCTTGAGTCTTCAAGTATTTTTTTTTTTCAGGGTATAATGGCTTTCAAACTCAAGAAAATGCAAGTAAATTAAAATCACCATATGCATATTTTCAGGAGGTTCTCTAGAAATTATAGTAAAATATACAAATATAAATATAAAGATAAAGGGAAACAAAACTTCACTAGAGAAAGGAATGCTACACCGACTGCTATCGTATAATATAGAAGTTCCATTGTTCTAGTTTCCCTGGCAGCAGTTGTCAGGAGTAACAGACACTTGTTTTTGTTTCATATATAATCACAATTACATTTTGTTTTTATACAAATATCCTTGTTATGAAATCCGCAGAATTTATCTTTCTTTAATTTCTACCGTCAATTTTTATTTATGTTTTGGAATTTTCTTTATATATTATGTGTATTTGAATGATAAAACTATTTTTCAACGACCTCCCCATTTTCTAGCGTGCCTGAATAAACGACCTTCTTATTACCCAATTTATTGTTTTTTTTAATTTTTAACGGTTTTCCAATTATAGGGCCAGGTACTTAGGGGTTCGGTATCATCTAACTCTCCCCTACATGAATGGATGAATAAATAGTTCATGAACATTGTATATTTTTTGTTTTTAGTAAATCATTCTTATTGAATTTTCTCCCAAGGTTTCATAAATATTTTAAAAATTTTAATTTCACCATTGAAAGATTCTAAACTTAAAAGCAATCGTAAGAAGTTTCTGGCAAGCGTATTGGACTCGATGGTTTCTCTGATTTCCATCCTGCAACAGAATAGATACTTCTGAATCGCTGAAAACATTTATTATTTACTACAAAAAAATTACAAACATGTTAAAAAATAGAAGCTCTAATAAATGTGCATGTGAAACGTTCATGTAACATCGTATGTTCCCAACATAGTGGACTTCTGGTCCACCTGAATTTGTAAAGTTAGAATAAACTGTACCGAGAGAAAGATGCCATTTCATGGATAAAGTTCCACAGCAATATTCAGTAAAAAAATGTAAAACAACTTTGCTTCATTTGTTCATCAGTTGCTTATATACCCAAACTGTACAATAATTCGTTAGGGTAAAGATAATCCGGGAAACAAATTATCGAATTTTTTCTAGACGAAGAATCATGAACCCAAATTATCTTGAATCGATTAAAACCACCCCCTGCACCGTCACTCACTTTGAAAAATTACACAATTCGAGTTCATCTTGGGAGGTTTTAATTACTGGCTACATCCATCACTTTATGGGAACAACGAAGGTAAATAAATAAAGGCTACCGACTTGGAATGTAAATACGTCTAATTCCGTTAATTGTTAGTTCAGAAACGAAAATTGAAAAAGTAATCGGCCTCCTGGTACGCCCCTCATGGGCGCTGCTGGTGAAACAAATAGAACATTAATTTCTAACACCATGCTGATGACTCCCACCAAAAAAACACATCGAAGTGGTTCTTCTATGGATGGGAACAGGATGCTCTAATTCCTTAATTTTGACCGATATCTCTTCAAGAAAAATATAATATTGAAGATATTAGCTGATTTCATCATCATTGTTCAAAAAATACGTCCAACTTCTTCGACAATCGCAATTCTACCCATTATACGTCAAACTTAAGTATCGGTATAGTCGGGTAAAAATGGACCCGAACTAGCGAAATGACTGACATCAACTGATTTTTCAAATGACATTTGTTGTGTCTATTCACAACCGAGCCGAATCGGGAAAAACAAAAAGTGTTTATTAGGAACTAAGGAAGACCCCTCCAAAATTTAAGCACAAGTCAATCATTCACCCTGTAGATTGTTTATGTGAAATGTAGATGAAGTTTTGTTTCCCGGAAATCTTCACAGAGTGGATGAAAAAATGAGTTTTTCTCTTCATCTCCCTTATTGTAAGTACAGATATTGTAATGGATAACTAGCACTATTTACGAATTCAAAATATTGAGTATCTTCAATCTCGCTCTTGTATGTAATTCGTAGAGAAACATGAAAACAATCGAGTCAACGATGTTGATAATTCGATATAAGGAAATAGTAAAAAACTGTATTAACCTATGCCGACAAAAAAAAAACTGTTCGCGGTTGGACTTTACCTGGCTTTTTGCAGTAAAATTCGGGTACAAAAGACCAGAACTTGTTTGCTATACTTCTAAAACTCAAGCCCGCTATGCTTGTTTAACTATAAACTCTAAGCCACTATTTAATGCCGATGTGAAAAAATAAGGGTGGCTCAAGGCTTAGATCTAACGCTTTTTCCCTTGTGGATCTATTGAATCACGAACGCTATCATTACTCGGTGGTCAGGTCCGGATTCTAAAATAACTATGAATAAATCTATATACCAACCACTTACTTATAGATATTCGGATATGTATCAGTTAAGAAGTGTATTACCTTTGCTAGCTCGATCCAGCCAATATTCTTTATTTCAAGATGATTCAGAATTGCGTCGGCAGATCCGTTCTAAAACAGTTTCAAAGCAAAATAAAAATTTGCGATTAGCCAATTTTCTTTCGGATTGATGCATTCTCATAAAAACCCCTTGTATACGTCTTATTTCTACTTTTTTCTTGGAATATTGTGGATTCACAATCACATTATATCAATGCAATCAGGGGTAATATAAAAAGCAAGCAAGATAAAGGAATTTAAATAAAAGGAAACGGAATGTAAATCTACTCTTAATTTTTTAATGAAAATGACACCACGTTCATTTTTTTTCTATTTGATTAAACAAACAAAATAGTTCATTCTATAAGCTCAATTAGTTCCAAAACCACAGTTCACCAGTAAGTAGTTTCCTATAAAGAACTCAAAGTTCGATCGGCCAAATTTTGAGTAGTTTCTGTGATTTCTCAGTCATTCATTTTGATTTTAATTGCCTCTTGGACTTATGAGATATTAAGGTGAGTGAATTTCATGATTTGAGTAACAAATTATATATCACAATTCAGGAAACATTTAAGTTATCAGATTTTGAAGCACATCCCCATTTAATTCAATATTCATAAATCTCAAGAAAAGAAGAATGGTTCTAGAAGCGTCTCTGCCTGAATAATTGTAAATCCACCTTTTTCTTGAAATTGACAACTGAAATCCTCACCCTAAATTTTTCAATGATAATCATTTTCGTTTTTCGCTTAATTTGATTTAACAATCAGATGAATAATTGAAAAAAGTGCAATTCAACCACTCACTAGAGTGGTTTCTTATAAAAGTAAAACTCGAAATAGTTGGATTGACCAAGTTTTGAGTGTATTTTTTTATTTTCAGAGGTAACTTCTAAGTGATTCTTGTTGATTTTGATTGTCTCCTGGACTGTTGGAATGTTTTACGGTGCGAATACATTTCATGATTTATATAACAAATCATACATACACACAGCGAGAGTATTTTTGCTTGGCATCTTTGCATTCAGAATATATGATTTCGAGGCAAATCCCCTTTAAATCAATATTCCGACTTGATCATAGCGAGTCTTGCCAAAATACATTCAGAGCAAAAAAAATATTAAAGTTCACTCGTATCTTTCTATATAAGATTCTTACGTTTATCTACAAACATAAATGTGATTTTCAAGAGAATTTTGATTCACATATTAGTAACAAGACATAGAAATACTTTCTGATTAGTACGAATTAATAACACCAGCTATAGAAAGTCACCACACTACTCTGGATTGCAATTCTTCAATCATCTACCGAAAGATATTAAAATATTACAAAGTTCAACAATCTAAAACTGAATTGAAGATATTCTTATTAAAAAAAGTATTTCATGATATTAGGGAATTTTTGTCGATACAAAAAAATTGTTAGTTTTTTCTATTTTTCTCTTTTATGAATGAAGCATAATTGTAAAGATATAGTTTTTACAATAAATATAGAGTTTTATGACCTGTCAATCCAAATATAATTGTTGGAATCTATCTATTCATTGGACTGAAAAAAAAGTGTTCCCAAAACGTCGTTGTGTGAATAATCGTTCAAAATCTATTCCTTAAGAGCGATAAATTAATTGGTTCTTCAAAATTTCTGGCAAGGATATATCCTACATTCACATCTCCAAAGTTTTAATACTTCATGTCTGTTTTGGTTTAGTTACTGTTAAATGAGAAATATATGTCCAAGTAAGTTCATCGCCTATGTAAAACCTTGTTCGATCAGACATGTGCACCTATATCAAATACAGAAGGAGTCCTAGTACATTTCCTTTTGGATTTCTTCAGTTCATTGAAAAGAACTGAGATTTTTCGTTGTGGAATATAAAATGGATTCTCTCATTCATCGACGTTTACAAAATACGTGGGTATGCTTGTGTGAGAGACACAACTTCTCCAAAAGATTGTAACAAATCAGTTAATACAGTATTGCGATATTCCTTATTCCTAAATGAGTTCTTGAATATTTGAGTCATTCCATCGTTATGCATTACTGGTGTGTGCTTCTGAAGGAATCCAAACTGATGAGATAATATTTTTGAAAGAAATAATCTGTAACCCAATTTGTTAAAAATGCTGTATAATGTTAAGTAATCTATATAAGGAAAAATTGGGCCAACCAAAAATCTTTCTGAGTCGGTAGGTACGATTCCACCAAAACTGAGTGGGCAACAATTGTACACGAACATTTTGTGCAGCCCTCTAGCTCTGATTGCATAAAGCCCTCATTACATCACCTCGTTCCCACCGGCATATTTATATGTGCGTAAGTAACTTTTGAGAGAGTACTGCGCGGCATGCAACTTTTTTGAGAGCCCATGATGAGAATTTTCTTCAGAAGTTCGCGCCATGAACATTATTGCCACACATAGTGCTGCTCTCCGGTGGAATCGAACATAGTGACAACCCACACTGCTTATTATTTGCTCCGAAAGTGAAATTTGCGCCTATTATTTCTCGATTGCCATTAGTGCTCGTTCCGGTCCTGTTCACGAAATAGTCATTACCTATCCCCTAACAAAGCAGTTAATTCACAATAGCGTCCGGCGTAGAGAGTTATGCACGTGAATCGACAAAGAGGCGAAACAACCCCTAATCCAAACGCACCCATGGCTTGAAACACACATTCGAAGGTATACAACAATATCGCATCATATTTGGTGGCACGTTCCAGCTATACTTAATTCTAGGTACAGAGATGATGAGGGGGTTGAACAGAAAATTACACTTGATGAGATTGAACGGCAAACTGAATGACTCAATTGAATGGACCACTTGAAAAAACCGTTGATATTGGTTCGGTGCTAGAATCAAAAGGAAAATGGCCATTCGAATTTTTATGTATTGGATTTTTTTAAAATTTAAGTCAATTCCTCCCTGCACAGTATCTTTCAGATTTTCAATACCAATGCTTCATAATTCACATGAGAGCAATGGATTCATTGATCAATTCAAACTCACAAAGTCAACTTGACTGTAATCAATATGATTTGAAATTAGGTAATAGTCTAAGATCTGAATCTAAATGGACCTTCATCGAGCTGATAATAAAACAAAACCTATTTCATAATGAATTTGCTATATTAGAAAATTCAGGGTGTTCCTAAATATGTGTATCAACGGTGAACTGTAGATTTGTCACGAAAAAATAACATTTTTTTTCTCCTCCATTTTTTCCTCCGGGTCCTCGTTTTCGAGATACAGGGTGTCAAAAATTCAAATTTTGTTTTGTTTTCTGCTTATATCTCACGAATCGTTTCAATTACAGAAGTTTGAATTGCTTACTTGTCAAATTTTGTTGAAATTAATTAACTTGTTGATTATCACTACTAATTTTTCCAATTACAAGTAACTCACAAGAATCGTGATCGTGGTGAAGTTGGTAGTCCCAATCATTTACTATTTTATTGTTGTAACTATAGATTAAAAATCACAAAATGTACAGGAGATATCTCAGGAATAATTGAATACTTACAGCCTTTTAACCTTGGATTTCTGTTATCTCTCAATATTATGAAAGTGAATGAGATTACATTTAAACATGCCAGGTCTCTTGCAGTCGAGTTTTAGCAGCGCTTCTTCCTTTGTTATTAACCTTTTTGATTTCCTATTTTTCCGTGGCTCTGTTCTTGTAAGTCTATGGAGAAAAAGTCGCTATGATGAGCCACTTTGCGCTATGTGTCCCAGTGTTTGCATTGTTTTTTTCCTTTTCTTTTTCTTACTTGATTTTTGTTTTATTGAGTTTATTTGTTGGATAATGCTTCGCAAGCCCATTAAACTTGAAAAAAAAACTCACAATGCGATAGCAAATTGATTATGATCACAAAATGACAGTTTTCTCCGAAACGGTTCACTTCAGAGCAATGAACCAAGAGTACCTTTTTTATGTAAAACACATTGACGCATCAGAATTAACTGTGCAAATGCAAATTTGTTAAGTGGTGTAAATGTAAGGGGTTGAAACCATTGTGAAAATTCAATATCTCCGCCACTGGCACTTCGAATAAAACCGAGTAGAGCTCAATTAACTAGCTATTATAAGTGACAATATGTGTACAAAAACTCAATTAAAAAAACTGATAAAATATAAATACTTGACACCCTGTGTCTCGAAAACGAGTACCCGGAGGGAAAAATGGAAGCGGTTGACAAATTTGCACTTGACCATTGATACACGTATTTAGGAACACCCTGTATATTGAGAAAAGGTTGTCTGAAAAAATTACTGACAACATATTTTTAATTATTTTTTGGAAAATTTATTGATTTTTCATGAAATTTTGCAACAACAAGATAATAAGAAAACTTCATACAGGTATTATGAATGTGAGACAGTGCGAATGCTTTGTATGTATGGAGTGGAGAGGTACCCCTTTTCCCCCCCATATTGTAAATAGTACGGCGTTAATATGGAGTAGTTAGTTAATGACTTATAATAATATATTGCATCGAAAACACGCGATCTTCTGTATTGTTGTGATGAAAAATGGCTAAAAAGTGTTTTCTGTGTGGCTGGCACGACTCTTCAAGAGATTTTACTGGTAAAACTTTTGCTTTTTAAATATCATGAAGCTAATCTAACTCAAGCAGCACTCGATTTTGTTGGTTACTATACCACGTTTTACAAAAAATTATCTGTTTTAGGAAATAAAAACAATGAAGAATTCAAAATATGATTCTTTCAGTTACTTCAAAATAACGCAGTAATGTTTACAATATGGAGGAGAGTAGGTGAACCTCTTCTCTTTTAAACTTACCTACCGAGAACTGTCTTACATTTAGGGTCCCATCAGACTTGACTGCGAGGTTCTGTTACGGTATACTTACCTCGAACCTCTCTGTCACTCATTTCCACACGCGTTGAAATTTAAATCTTCAAAACTAGCAAATCTCTATTAGGACCAAATTTTTCGCAGACATCTCTATATCAACGTGTTCTCAATAAAACAGCGCTTATACCTACTGATATAAAATTTCTTTTTTCATCACACAAGTGGTATCGACATACCTGTTCATATGTCTGTACATTCTACATGTTTCATGCTCTAAGTGCATTAAAAACTTTTCTCATGATCATGATGTTGCTAAATTTTAAGAAAAATCATTTTTCAAAAAATAATTACAAATTTTCTGTAGGAGATTTTTTTAGAAAAGCTATTTCAAACATATTTTATTATACGAAATTTATTATAAAATAGGTTTTATTTTGTTATCACCTCGGTGAAGGTCGATTTGGGTTCGGATCTTCTGCTATAGAAAGTACATCACTGTGAATAGAAACAATTTTTCAAGGAAGCTTCTGAAGTCTATAATTATTCATGTTTATACAATTTCTGAGAGAGCTCATCACACCACCAATATTCTTGAAAGTATCGAAATTTCCGTGAATGAAACACTGCAGAGAACTCTCCATGACATTTCTAAAAGCTGCATCGAATTCCTCTCTGAACCTCCAAATATGCCTAAAGGTATCATCGCTCCTTTCTGTTAAGCATTTCCTGAACAGATTCACGTCCTTGTCGGAGTCGTCCATGTGCAATTGTTGACAATTGGACAAGAGTTGACCGGTGATGCCTTGCAATTTGAGTAGTTTACTTTTGACTCCCAACATGTCAGTGTTATTTGGGGAACAGTTAAAAGATGGAACTGTGAAGCTCTTGGGAGTTTCATATTCTTGCTTGTTGATGCAGGTTTTCACGGTTGTACTGGCATACTTCGCTTCATCCTTTGCCGCAGAAATAGCTTGTTTCAACTCCTTAATTTTTTGTGATGCAATATTCCTAGAATTTACCGTGCTGCTGTGGACTAGACTCTGAGCAAGCCTGATTTGTCGGTCCATATTCTCAATCTCCTTCGTCAAGATTACCTTGAGCGCTTCGACCTTAGGTTTGAATTCGAGAAGAACTACTTCGTGAGGATGAGCTGGAATTCCCTGAAAAAAATTTTAAATCAGTTGTATTGAGTTAATGGGAAGTAGAAAAATGATAGTGAATCAGGTTGTTCAATAAAGATAAAAGCTATTTACTGAAAAGCAGAGACTAATTTACAATCAAAGGTTTTTCGAAGGAAACGTCAAAGAAAGAACAAAAAAAGATAATTGATACATATAAATGAAAACACCGTTTCGAATATTCGAATGAAGAATCAAAAGGACGAAATTATTTTTATTTTCATCACTAGCTACCTACACTCATTTACGACGGAGCTATATGACAAGTGGCTCATAAATTAATATTTCTTACTCCTATTTTGATGAAAACTTCTTTTAATAGTAATTCAGATCTGACGTTCATTTCACCAAATACATATATTTTGGAGAAATATTCAAAATGAGGGTTTAACCTTATTTATAGAAGGTATATCCGAATGAAAAAAATTTTACTCATCATTAAAATCTTTCCGGCTATGCCGAAAAATTGTGGAGGAAGCTCATAGTTTGTTTTCATTATACCATTCTGAAAACCCAATCATAACATGTCGATTTAGACCATCGAAATGTACCCTTTTTCCGTGCTGCCGCACCGTAAAAAGTTTTACGGTGCGCTGATTTGTATCTTTTCTATGGCTGAGATGAATTATTATTTCTCTATTTCAGTATCGTAATGAGTTCATTACAGTACTAAAAGTAGTGCTGTAATGAAATTCATTACAGCATTGTTTTCAGTTATATTTTTCGTTTTATGATTGTCAGTACTGACCTCCGATCGAATCAAATTTCGAATCAAATCAATTCAAATTCCGTGATCTGTCAAATTTCGTATGTCACACCAACTGCCAAGATACAGAACAAAAGTCACTAATCTGAATTTTCATTTGAAGTTCGAGAGGTTTTCACAAAAATGGACTGAAATAGAGAAAATACCGTCTAATACTCGTTGCAGAAGGCAATTCCAACACTCATGCTATCGAAAACTCGCTCCTTCGCATTCGTGTTGGAATAGGAGCTCATTCTGCAACTTGTTTTAGAATATACTATTATTTCCCTCAGAACCACAGAACAACGATTATATCATGACAATAGATGCCAGTGTTTTGGGAAATTAATGTTCTTCAATATCGAAATGATTTTTTCTACTGAAGAACAAAAATCGCTAAAGTGGTATAATGAAAAATATCGTTCAGATATATATTCAGATCATATTCTTCCAGAATAATTATTTATGATACAAGTGCAGAACGCGTTGATATTCTTACACGAGTTCAAAATTCAAAAACGAGCCACGAAGTGGCGAGTTTTAGTATTAACGAGCTTCAGAATGAGCTTTCTGTACAAATATCATACATTATTTTACCTAATTCGCCTAATCTTTATCGAAATTAATTAAAAATTGCCGTAAATAGCGTTTAGTTATTTTTGCATTGAAAAATATTCATTGGCAGTTGGCAGAACTGTTTTCTCATGGAATTTGACAGATTATAAATAAATTCGTGGCAGGAGGCCAACATGTCATCAATTAATAATATTGAAAACAGTGTTAGAATGAAATATTCTAACATTGTTTTGTTCCACAAGATGTGGCGGAATGAACGGATTTGACACATAATTAGAGAAAGGCTTTTTCCGTGCTTGCACGAGTTGCCGTGTGAGGCTCGCGCACGGAAAAAGCTTAATTTCTGTACTCGTAATGAAATATACTAAAACAGTTTCGAAAACATTTTTATTATTTGAGTCCTATGCTAAACTCCATCTTTATACATCCATGAAGAATTCAACGAAAAACAATGGAACGGACGATAAAATATTGATTATTTCTTTCTACTTATGACAACTGTGATTTCATTTTGTTTCCCCTCCATTCAGTTGAGTGTTTCATTGCAATGAATTACCATTTCCAAACCGCATCTTTTCAAGCTCATCTGTCGAAAGATTTTTTGAACTAGGTATGCAGGGTCAGTCTTCGACTTGTAAATACATATTATTAGTATATTACTAACAATAGATTCTGACAGTCCAAAGAAATACTTTTTTCGTATTATCCTATTCAGCCTAAGAGAAATGAATATATACAGCGATTTCAAACTTTCGTAATGATGGATACATGGCATAATTGTTTTTTCGAGCATAGGATCTACCAGCTGAACCTTTAAATTTTGTGATTCTTCTGAACATAAATGCATTCAGCGAAAAAACCAATTTTTTTTTCCTGATATAGATTTTTTAATGATTGATCACTCGATTAATACGGATTTCAAGAGATTTTTCGAAGAATACTTTTATGTTCCAAAATGAATGAATTTTCATTAAATAACATTGAATTTACTTTCGAGGGTGTGCAAGATATCGACTCAACTAAAACTTGTGAGTGAGTTATCGACTAAGCAGCGTAATGAAGAACTATTCAGTCATCGAATACTTCTCGATTAATCACACACAAGTTTTACTTTTGAGAGCTCTGTGCATTTAATTTCTGGTATAATTATAGAATGTGATGGTCTGTAATGATCATAATGAGAAAATAAAATGTGTGAGATCCATCACATGAAAAAACATTATTTTTTAATCATTTCATTCGATAAAATTCTTCACGAGATATATTTGAAAAAAACATATTTTACGGATTTTCAACAACCTGTATCTTTTCAACATAGCTGAATTGAAAAATATGGTTGAGACAAAAAGTCGTTCTCTTCAACTCGGGAATCTGTCGTTGAAATATTTGCACATGTCATGTCAAACACTCACCCTGATTATAAGCGAATGCAAGCGAGAATCAGGCGGAATTTTTGATATATTTTCTTATCCGAGGCCTTTCCTTACAAGGAACAAACTTTTGTAGTGGTTGATATCACCGTTTGATTAAAATAACATTCATTAATAACAAAAGCTTGTGAAGTTGCTATTTTCTTACTACAACAACTCATTATTTCAACTTCAATTTGATTATGTACTTATTTCAATTCGAACATTTCATTATTTAATTTATTAGGAGAATGATTTGAACATTGTTTCATATTTTGAAATCATACATCGAAAGTTTCGAAGAAAATGTTGAATGAAAGGTTGAAAAATCAATGAGTAATTTTTGGGTTTTCACTCACATTCTTTGAAACGAACTTCGAAATTTTCTAACAGGTAATAGAAATGCACTTACATAGCATTTGACTTACTCATAAGAGTTGGGCCCGTTGGTTTCTGGTATAATCATGAAACGTAAAGGTCATAATGAAAAAAAAAAACAAAATAGCGATTGGAATTTTGTGTTCGTTGAAGATAACCACATCAATGAAAACCTACGTTTCGAAAATCATTTCATTCGATAGAATCATTTATGAGAAAATTACGGCCTATTTCTATTCAACCGAGCCGAATTTTAAACAATGGTAATGACAAAAGGGGTTTCTTTAGACTCCAGAAATCTCCAGTTAAAATATATACCTATAAAAGTCAAATACATTTCGAATCATTGTTCTTTCACATAGAACATCAAATTTAATATTATTATCAAGATGATGAAATCATTTCTTGTAAAGAAGCGTTAAATTTTCCGAAATAAGATGGAATATAATATATAATACTCATTTCGTAGAAACAACTTTGTTAAATACATTTGTCCAAATCTCAATCATCAAGACTTTTCTAGTAATGAACTAAACCACTATTCATTGTTATGATAATACTGTCTTCATAATAGACATAATATCATTAAGAAGATGAGTGCGTTTTTATCGTTTTGAGAAAATGAAAGCTGATATACTCACTGTAATTTTTCCAGGAACATTTCTCTGGGCATGACTCCCTTCAATTAAGAAAATAATCAGTAATTCCAGAACCAACATTTTGTTGCTGCACA
Source organism: Hippodamia convergens (assembly GCA_038502775.1). Taxonomy (NCBI): domain Eukaryota; kingdom Metazoa; phylum Arthropoda; class Insecta; order Coleoptera; family Coccinellidae; genus Hippodamia; species Hippodamia convergens. The sequence goes on from CM076614.1 coordinate 42,985,438, forward strand.
CTTACTTGATACTTGTTGGAAATACAATTTTCCATAATATTTATTCAGAATTTAAAAGGAAATGAGAACTTGTGAAATCCCAGGAAAACTCAGATAACGTGAACACGTTCCCATATACGTGAAATGATAAATGGTGCGTTGCTGAAAATAAGAAACTCATGTTTTACGAACATTTATTTTATTGTTTTCGCTTAAATCACGTACAGTCAATATAACAAACAATGAGATTCAAATCCGTATTAATCATCTCCGGAGCATTTTTTGTAATCATCGATGGCGGTTTGCAGCGTACCGCAAACTTCTTGAGTCTTGCTCTTCACGCATTCTTCAACCTCCTTCTGGATAGATTCGACGTCCTGGTGAAGACTCACCTCGCTCTCTTGAATGCCCGTTCGAACAGAGTTGACTTCGGTTTGGATGCACTTATCTACTGGTGGCGTTCTTAAACATTTCGTGAACGTTGTGACGCACTGGGTCCTCAGCCTTGATATCTGGACCAGTTTTGCAGAAAGGGTATCTCTGATCTTCGTTTCGTCCACACAGACCCTGACGATGGTGCTGTTCACGCCCTGGGACACCGCTCTCAGCTGAGAGGCGCATTGCTGATGATGTGAGTCGTCTGGGCAACCCACCAAAATGTCCTCTATGTTTTTGTTGAGTTGGACGATGGAGTTTTCAGCGCTTTCAATGATTGAATCCAGAGAAGAGAATGTGTGGCCGATAAGTCCCCCTGTGTCTTTCAAGAGATGGGTTATGGTGTCTGATAAATCTGATATCAGAGGGGAAAAATCCCTGAGTATTCCTAAAACGTGACCTTGAGCTATCTGGAAAGAAATGAAAAAATTTCAATGAGTATTTTCAGATGATTACTGAAGAAGTCACGACCCTAACTGAAGGTCGTCAGTCAGAAAGTGACAGTTCATATTTCGTTGATGCTAAGATAGATATCATGCGATTATTGAATTGTTGACATGTGAAGAAATCTCTCATGCAGTATCTTAACGGTTTAAGAGCAATATCATCCTTCAACTTGGACCACATCGCCATAGCTTTACGAAGTGGTCAGTAAGAAAATGTATAGGTACGGATATAATGTCGCCTGAACTCGGCAAATACTTGTTGATATCTCTTGAAATATTTTATTGGAGGTTTCTGTCTTTTTCGGATTTCTTTTGGTTTTCTTTCTCAGTATCTGAAAAAAAATCAATCATTTTTTATTTCAACTTATAGAGAAAACCTACAAAACCTTCGCTGAATACTCGGTGATTCAGGATGATCAATTCATTGAAATCGGAATAATGAAGAAAAATTACTTGAAATTCCAATCAACTGAAATCCAATGAAAGGAGAGGCAATGAGCCTTGCGGCCCGAAGGTATATTTTTTTTAACAAATTCTAACTTTTTTTGTTTATTTGGGTAGGCAACAATTTCTTTTATATTGAAAGGATTATCTAGTTGTGAGACAGTTTAAATCAGAAAGGGTCGGAAGGCCAGGGTCCATTAAAATATCCAAAGCTTTCATGTGCCTTCATCAGTCTGAAATTATTTCCAACTATGTGCTTCAATACATACGATGAAGAGGCTGTTGAATATATTTGGGATTATTATTGACCAAAAAACGCTCTATCAGAGTACTCTATCAAGCTTTGAATTCTTGACAAAACCTATTTTCTTCAATTTTCAATTCCGAAACTACAAGAATAAGTACTAAATCCCCTCAACCAGACAAGAAACAATTTTTACCGAGTCAATCAAGATGACTAAATTAAACAAATTTAAAACTTGATACAACAACTTCCTCCTTAATTTTGTCTGCAAGGTTACATAAAATAATATGAACTGTGACAGATCAACACTGAGTTGCAGCAACTTCCATCAAAATTTCCTTCGAACAGAGTATTCATGGTTACCGTCTATGGATAGTCCGAAAATTAAAGGGTTCATTTTAATAGATGTTGCTGTAACTCAGTGTTAATCTTTCACAGGATACAATGTTGGAACGAAATTTTTGAAGTAGTGCTAGATAATTATCTCCATTCACATCGCCCTCAATGAATAACATTTTCTGCTGAAATATTAACTTTCTGAGAAAATTGCGTGTATTTCTTCCCATCAAGTGAGGGTTTTCGGTAGATCAGTGGTGGCAACTTGGACGATTAGAATTACCGTTAAGAAAAAAAGTGTATAAATCAGCAAACAAAAACCTTCATACTAATCAGAAAATAATGTTTTCTAACATTTTTATCATTTTTCCCAAAAAAACTATCGAAATCATCTTACAAGATCGAGTGGGAAGGTATCATTTCGTATTTCATTGTTTTATAATGTTGAGAATCGACATATTGCTGACATTTAGTAGGTGTGGTAGTTTTGAGAGAACTGTTGGTTGAGAAGTGTTCTATTTGCGCTATTCATCACAGATTGGAACACATCGCGGACAATTTTTTTTATGCATTTTTATTTTTTCAAGAAACCGATTCTAAAATTCAAATAAAGCTATTCTTGAAAAAATCAAAAATACCAATATTTCACTCGAACAATGAAACTCTTGGTATTTCAATGTTCCTCTTGAATTTCGAATGAGTATTAGGATTCTAAGAGAAATTCATATAAGAATTAGCCAAAGACGTTAGGACTTGGATTTCATTCATAGCTGAACACTTAGAACCAGAAAGAACGAATGAATATGTCTTTACTCACCCCAAGAAACAATGCGGAAATCAAAATTCCCGAAAAAACCTTCATCTCGATTTCCCAGCGAGTTTACCCACAATAATGAACATTTCTGTTTGTCTCGAATATAGTAGATTAAATATCTGTGCAGTGTTTGCAAAAGGCTTACGCTCATGAATTGAAAAATTGTGTAAGTGGCACAGTGAATTTCATTGTTCCCACGTCTCAATTTTCGTAAGCGAAAATCCCAATTGAAAAGAAAACAATGAAGTTGCTCTCATGAGGTAGGTACTTTCAAGATTGAGGATACGTTTGGCAAGTTTGAGGTTAGTTATGAAAGTTTTCAGTACACTCTTTTTCGAACTCTTTATTTCAGACTACGACCACAATATACATTGTGTTTAAAAATTCAATACAATCATATGAGCGATATTCAATATCTGATTTATCTTAGAGCAGAAAGTTCATAAAAATATACGTCCGCATAATTCGTAAAAATTTCAATTTTTCATCACTCTTTCAGTTTTCGACCCGGATATTTGGCTCACAATTTTCATCATGCCGACTGAACTGAAAGTTCCGAATAATCATACTGAATAATGATCAAAATCTTCGAGTAAAATTTTTCAGGGCTCTTTTTCCAGATTTTCTGACATGAGGTAGAAATATATTTGAACTTTACTTTATTCATTCATTCAAAATTGAGTTGAACTACAAAATTTCTGCTGAGTGAAGTGATGCCTTTATCAATATAAGTAATTTTCAACTTTCAACACTCCGTAGAAGCGAAATTAAACATTTGCAGATCTATATTTCGTTGAATCTTTTTACCTTGATCATGAAAAAAAGGTACTTGAAAGGAATATTTTTTCACGTCAGTGAATCAATAAGTCTCTTGTTTGACATTTCTCAATATTTAAAGTTGAAAGTTGTTTTATCCTATAGTTTCAGCAAGAAATTCCATAAATTCATAACCACAATTGTTTCACCAAATGATAAAATGAATGAAGAGCACATAAACAAAAGCGATCAAGATATACTTTGAATATTCAAAATTTTCATAGCCAGCTTGTTTGAAGATGAAATATTTGGAAGGGGGGAATATAACTTGTTTTTCAAAAGAATTGTTATCGCAATAGTAATTGAATATCAGATTCGTGTCAATCGACGAAACGACTGATATTTCAGCAAAATACAGATTGTGCAAATTATGTGAAAGGATTTTTTCTTTGCTGTCGAATATATAGTTATGAATAGTTTCCTGCTATTAAAAAAAAATCATTCTCGTGACTAAAAGAGTACCCATTCAATCATATAAAAGCTAGTTAACAGACGAGGAGTCGAATTGACCCCGTCATGGCTTCAAAGTCTTTTTTATTCACTATAATAGATACTGATGAATGATTCTTTCAAATGAAAATTATAAAAAACGCATATTACCCTCTGGAGCTCGAATTTTTCACTATTTGTAAGGAATGAACAGAGAGTAACTTGAAAAATGATTGAAAACATGCGAAACAATTTTCCACAACATTGCCATTTTTAACGATTTTTGTTCATTGAATCTCTGTTTTGTGTTTATTCATCTATATTCTGATTAAAGGCAAGAAATGAGGAAACAATCTTATGCGTTTTCCATGGAACATTGTTAAATATCGTGAACAATCGACCCCTTCTTATAAATATGAGTATATTCACCAAATGCATGCATTATAATCGTTTCAAACGTTTATCTTAATATGGTGAATGCCGATAAAGTTAAAAAAATGTAAGATTTTTGGAATAATTCGAATTGTTGCCACTTGTCAAACTTTTCACATCTGTGGTTATGGGTTAATTAAATTTTCATTGATTGAATTTATTTGTCTCCCAAAGTGTTCACAATTTTAAAAGGCAAAAAGACTAAAAATATTCAATATCAAAACAATTTTTGATTATCTCATTGCATTGCAAAACCGATATAATAAGAGTTCTCTTGAAATTCTTGGCACAAAGCTACAAAAAACCATTTTGAATCATCCACTTGAATTATTTGAAGTACACTGATAAAATTCATATTAATCAAATATCCTTCAATTCATTTTTGACGCACTCGCTGAATTTATCTGAGATTTCTTCTATGTCCAAATCTAGATTTCCCAAATTATCTTCAATACAGTTGTTCGCATTTTCATAGATTATAATAGCATCATCATCTATGTCTGACTTGATAAGGTTGGCTGTAGAGTAAGTGTCGTCAATTTGCTCCTGAATACAGTTCTTCAATTTTTTGTTGCTGAGGGGATGAAGAAGTGCACAGGAGGGTATAATAGAAGCTGCCTTAACTTTAACATAGGTTAATTTGGCTAGCTTCAATTTGAGGACGTCGAAACTGAATGTTTTTTTGCATTTCAGGATACGCCCTGATCTTATCTTCAACCATTTACTCAGCTTTTCTTTCCGAACGCAGGTGGCTATGCTTTTCTTGTTCTGTTTAGCTACTGTCGTTGCGTTCTTGACTTGTTCCTCCAAGTCGCTAAGTTGATCGTTGATATTCTGAATGGAAACTTTCGCTATGGATTTTATCGCCTTCTTGTATTGATCTATATTAGCTGCTTCATCGAAAGCAGCTTTTACAGCATATAACTTCAGTTTGAGAACCTCCTTAGACATCTCAACCAAAATTGCGATTCTCGATTGCGATAGTTCTGAGGATGATGCATTTTGATTGGTTACTTCGAGATTGCTTTCAGATGCATTCACCTGTAAGACGTTTAAGTTCAGTTACTTATATCGACGTTTGATGAGAAAGATGGGAGCTTGATAAAAAAGGCAACAATCAGAATAACCCTTTGATAACAAACAAATAAAATCGAATGAATGACAATATGTTTGAAAAACCATGTAATTACTATGAATTTCCATACTCACCGACAGTACAACTAAAAGCAGGAATATGGAGATATATTTCAGCATTGTTGATGGATCAATCCCAGTATTATAACCTTCTGAAACTCATCGAAACTAATTATCGAAAGTCAATGAAATCCATCATATAAAACTGAAGTATTTTAATCAGTTATTGAGATATTGCATTATCTTGAATAGACATGAAACGATTTTTCAATTGCTGATTTGATCAATTCCCGGAAATCAAAGATGAGGGGTATTTTCTCAACATTTTCACTCTATTGAAATTGAAAAGAACGATGGGCACTGGGTGATAGGGAAAACACACCGACTAATAATATTTTTTTCTTATATACATATCTCTCAGGGATAGGCTAGTATCTACCTGGTCGAGATAATGTTTGGCAATATTTCTGATACTTGGATGATTTCATCTTGAGCCACTTTTGTTCGACAACGCTTTCGGGGCAAAAAGGTCTTGGAGTTCTGGGTGTCACAAAGCTCTTTATTACTAAGCAATAGATTGTTCAGGTTTCCTTTTCTATCCTCTCAATAACTCTTATATTTTGTGATCGTATTTTAAAAATTGCAATTTTTTCAGAGTTTGTATAAAATGAGCGGAGTATGAATTGCCAACGTAATATTTTTTTACCACGAATTATATTCCCCATTGTACGCTATTATCTACTTTCCAGTAAACCAAGTTGTATATTAACCCTTAACCACCGTAGTGCGGTCTGTGAGACCGCGGCAGAAATTTGATTCGCTCTAACTTATACACACTTAAATTTTATCGCACTATCGCTCACTTACCTTCATATGGTCGCATCCTCCATCAATGTTTGCAATGAGATAATTCTGGTAGTACCGTTTTGCAAGAAAAATGTATTTGAAGTTCCGGAGCGGTCTATGAGACCGCACTACAGTGTTAGTGTCTGTATTGGAATTTGGAAATCATTCGTAACGTTTGAAACTCAAATAATGAATTAAATACGTTCCATATTCCACACCGAAACATAACAGTTGATAACTGGTTTTCATGATTAGAATTAGCAGAAAAATTAATAGAAAATTTACTTCGGAACTATAAAAGAATATGATTGAAATACCATTGGCTTCTCGATTGGCTTTTCTTCCACAACAAAATGGAGAATCCAATCCAACTTTGTATAGTTTTACAAAAAATATAAGGTTAATATGATACGTCTTAAAGTAGAACAAAGCATCGCTATAGATATCTTTAATGCATACATAGATCGCAAAAACCTGAAAGAATTGTATTTTACAATTCGACAAAAAGAAGAGTTAATGCTTTCGATGGAAAGTGTGCTAAATGTTCTACCAGCATTCGTCCTCAGAAATGGCCGATGATGATTTTTTCCGGATTTTTGAAATAAGCGGTGTGATCCATTCCTGTCTTGGAATAAGATAAAGTCCTCGAAAAAACTTGGAAAAAAGAAGAACATGTTACACTTGTCCACCCAGAATTAAAAGAAAGATATTATATCTTTGCTTAATTTGTCATAAGCCGACTTGTTTGGAATGAACTAGTAAAATTTGTAAAAATTGTAGGTATAATATTTGAGATGTTCACTGTTTGTTATTTTCGTGTGTTTTTAGGATTATATGAATGATTTCTTGTCGTTGTAATCCTTGATATTTCTATTTTGGGGATACATAATATTTTTATATTTTATAGATGCGTTTTCCATTTATTGTATAATATTTGGTGATCCTGAGAACATGAACTGAAATTCAAGTTTCGACATATTTCCTCCACATTGTACAATTTTGAATTTGAATAAAGAGAAACGAAATAGTTCATTCTTTTGTTAAAAAGCAGATCTTGATTAAAAACAATTTTTTCCATAAGACTTGGTGCATCAGAATTACTCATGAGATAATTAACTTAGAAATCACAAAATTAATATCCTCTCCCATCCTCTTAATAACTCCCATATTTTGTGATCGTTTCTTGAATGATGAATTGACAACGATATATTTTTTCAACACAGACAATATTCCCCATTGTACGCTTCTGTCTACTTTCAAACCAAGTTGAAAATTAACTTCTCTTTCGTTTGTGAATTTCTCTGTACCTTTAATGTCTGTGTATTCATGATCAATCACAAGAATTGGTCCATCAGAATTACTCATGAGATTTCTAATTGAGGAATCACAAAATTCAATCATAATTTCTTAACAGTTCTGAATGATAAACGAAAATATAAGAGTATATATTCTGGATGCGAATAAATCCGTTGTAAATACTATTTGAAAATTGTAATGCATTTATATTGAAACCCCGTGAATGTACGATTGAATGACAATATTGCCTTCAAACAATCCTATCAAAAATTCCAAATCACCCTAATAGATACTATCAAAATATCTACTACTCTAAGGAATACGTTGGAGGAAGAAAGATGAGAATTTGAATACGTACTGTTTTGATTTCAATCCACTGAGGATACAAAAAATTTTCAAAATCAATACAACAAATCATTCCTACTCAACAGTTACATTCACTTTCACTGTAAGAGCATGAAAATATATAGTTATGAAATTATCAAAGGATAATAAAAGCTTCGTAACATCAATTTCTGAGACTCAATCAACATTATTTATTTCGACAAAAAAAATTTGCAAAACATTTTCTAGTTAAGCGGTAGAACTATTGATAATTTATCGTTGCTACTTTGCAAAGAAAAATTCATCGAATTTACGAATTTTAGTTCACATATTCACAGTGCAATTCCTGTGCAAAGTTGAGTTGTATTTGTTACTGAATATAAATATAAATTTATCTTTTGAGGCACTCATTATCCTCTGACAACAAATGAACTCTAGTAATATGATCAAACCGACATCAACGCCAAAAACTGAAAACTAATAAACTTTCAGTTATAGATTGAAATATTTTATGGGGTTCTGCTTTGAATCATTTTGTTCCGTTTTCACCTGGAATGAACTAATTTTTTTTTATTTAATGTTTTCGGAACCGATTTAGGATCATAAGCGTGGTTGTCGATAGGATCTTCGAGGATCATAAGAACAAACTCAGTGAAATAACAATCCAATTCAGGAACTGACACAACGTAAATTTTCTCTGTATTCTTTTTGTTATGGAGGCTGGTAGCGGAAACACACACACACACATCAAATGAATATGTTCACAGGAAAATCTATTGAGGGTGGTGGTAAAGAAGCATACTAGACCAGCATGCTCCACTTGAATGGTCTTCACTTAAATTCTGTATTTGGAAACAAACTTATGCAATATGAGGATGCTCTATTCATTTTCTCACTACCATTGAATCATTCTGAAATCAAATCAGTTTGTGATGCTGACTATTCTACCCCACTGAAACGCACGTAGAAGCTAACTGCACAGACTCCAAAACGAGGCAACCAAGGTTATGTTGAGAGATCTGCTTGGAAATTAGTTGATCTCCGGCAAACTTTCCCGAGACAGAGGGTTTCATCATTGGTACCAAGGATCAAGTGATACATATCTAGGCAGAACCACTTGAAATATTTAATCAAGTCATTCTAGAGTTGCTGATGATAGCTGTCCTCATGGTTGTGCAACACATGAAACTATGCGGCACATTATGGGCTGATGTCAGAAAGACCCATGAACTGAAAACATCGCTGTAGTTTAGATTTCACATCAGGAAATAAAATATCAACTACTCAAATTCAGTCAGAACTAATCTATTGGGGTCGGATTCTGAATTCTGATTGATGCAAAATATACCCCAAAGTGGATTACAGATAAAACCTTGTAGTACTCCTGAGTTAACAACGCATGTTTCAGGAAATAATTGTCAAGGTCTATACCACTGCGATGGCTGGGATGGAGGGCCTTTTCTGGTGACCTACATGAATTTGAAGAAGTGGTGGTTAGAGCCCACACAACTTCTGGCATCAATCCAAAGCCCAGCTGCCAGGGAAGGCTGGTAGATCTTCTACCTTTTTTAGGCCACAAAAAAAGATGAATTCATCTTGAATCCCTCACTGCTACTTTATTGGTTGAGTGACCAAATCGGGAGCTGGGCAGCAGTTGAGTATTAAAGTTTCCAAAGAATTCGATGATTTTGTTTACTACAACTCCCCCAATAAAATATACTGCAAAGGGAGTTAGTGCCATCGGGTTTGGATTTTCTCAGAAATAGGAAAAGCTAATGATTCCTGGAGAATAGTAGGAAAACTTCAGAACAGATAGAATAGCCTTAGTTGTCTGGCATTCCATAGAATGTTTTACTTAACAAAACTGAAAAAAGGCTCTGGTTTTAATGACGAAGTTTAACCTCAGCTAAAGTTAAGAAGTTATCAGTGAATATTTAATCGAACTGGACAGCACCACCTAGGCGTACAACTATTCATTATGGACCGAATTCTCTATCCGTTTTGTCCCATTTATGCCTAATTTCACCATAAAACTTCAGATTGGGAACCCACATCATTGAAATATACGACAACATGGCATATTGAAACAGTAGAGCATTTAAAACTCCGAATGAACAGATAAGTTTGCAATTCCAAAAAAATCGTGAAAAATCTTCACGATTTTTTCATTCAACTCTAGTTCAATAATATGTGTAAAATACAGTTCAACCTAGGTATATATCAAATGAAAGCTTATTAATTCAGGATTCAATTCATTATTCCATGACAGCTGATTCACGTTTGTTTTTTTTTAATAATTTGATGTAAATGATGAAATGAATGCAAGGAGATTTGAAACAGGGTGCAAGTTTGTGTAGATGATTTTACTAGCCAATGGATTTTTTGGTATTTTTTTCATTCATTCTATTTCAGCATGCCTACTGATTATGAAATGAAGAGGTTACATTGCAACAGAAATGTCTTTGCGATGTTGCTGTCAGTTATAACATCAACCAAACTTCAATGAATAGAATGCAAAGCTTGGGCTGTTGAAGCATATCCGTTTGATATGTTTTTTCCCATGAACATGATTTTGTCAGTTACGTAATGAACTAGAACTCATGAATATTTCATGACTGTTAGAGTCATTCTTCTGGGAGTTTCTATAATGTTCCTGAAAATTCCTGAAACAAAAAAATATCGAATGGAAAATCAAAAATTCCTAATATTTCAAGAAATTGCATAAAGTCGAGAATTCTATTGATGAAGGAATCAAATGTTGAATTTTGGTTTTCAAAAATGTTTTTGTAATTGATTTTTGTTTCAGAGAGTGGAAGAGAAGACCTTGAAAAAACTTTCAGAAAAATGTAAAGACCTCCCATTAAACATTTTAATAGATATCTAGAGATATTTATCGACTGAAATTTGATATATTATGAGGACGTTTTTTTTCCTATTACCATTCTGCTCATTAGTGTTACATTCGTTGTGATGATTCCTTTTGTTAACTTCATCAGGGTTACAATTAACCAATTGGAATAGTCTTTTATACTTCAATCGTGATAACCGATAGAAAATGTTACAGAAAATGGTGACGAAGTATCTCTGAAAGTTTAATTTCCATAACATATTCGAATTTCTTGATCTTTCATCCATAACAACCCATAAATCTATCATAAAATAATGTGTTTCGACTCACCACGGGCCAGAATTTTCACGTTTCAGCTGATTTTTCCAATCATGAATTTGACACTTGAGTTTTCGACTCTTTAGGCATACATACGCCAATGAAATGAACTATCTGAAGGTTTCGATCTCATGCAGTTTGCGTTTATAGTTTTTTCACTATGGAGCAAAATGTGGAGATTGTTTAAACTTCCCTCGGTCTTCCCCACAATGGTAGGATGAACACGGAAGCCATTGATATTCATAAACTTAAAGAGAACATAACCTGGCATCGAACCTGGCATCAATCCAAGAAATTCAGAGAGTCGATTTACAATCTCAGACCAAGAATCCTTTGAAGATGCCTACCGCAGATGTAGGCCAAACCTTAAGTGAAATAATTCCTGACAATCCACGGCAAATAAGCGCGAAAGACTTTCCTAATGTCAATAAAATATCTTTTTGCTAGTAAGTGATTCATGTGTTATTTTCTCATGTTCTAAAAATCACAAGTTAACCTCACCCAGACAAGGGATCCAAGGGATACTTTATTTAGAGTATTGAGTTCTAGTTGAATATGATTCTCTCATGAAAGTTTTCTTCTAGCAATTGATTATTTCGAAGATATAGGATTCTTTGAAGTGGGTATTGAATGAAAAAAGTCTCTAGTTGCGAGTTCTTATCAAATCATCTTTCATACAATTCTTCGAGAGGAAAATTTTTAAATTTAATATTCTAGATCTAGATGTTAACAATCAATCAGCCCTCATACTGTTGACACAGTCGTTCAGAGTATTGGTGATGCTAGAGATAGAATTGTCGATGAGAGATCTGGCGTTTTCAATACATTTTCCAGCTGCATCCGTTGCGTCATCTATAAGAGTACGAACATCTGAATTCAAGGAAGTAGAGGACTCGTCAATACGCTGCAGACCATCGCTCAAGCAACTCCTCAAAATGACGGGGTCATTTTGGGCGCCAGCCATGCATCTGGGGATCAGGGTGCCAAGTTGACGGGGTATCATAGCAAGCTGAGGGATCATTTTTTGAACGGTGATGAGTTCTTTGCTCATGCTGCAGCCCTGAAGACCGTCAACACTTAAGGTCGACAAGCTGGAACTAGCGGAAGCCACGCATTGTTCTGCGTTTTTACCAAGTTCCTCAGCTTGGGATTTGAGTAATGCCTGTGCGTTGTCAATTTCCTTATTGAGGTCCTCGGCGGTTGCTCTGATACTGTTCTCGATCTCGGAGTAAGTTTGACCGATGTTTTTTCCTACCAGGCCAATGAGCTGACCAGCCTCGGAGACTCTGTTGTCGATTATAGAGGTATATTCTTGGATTAATTCGGGAATTGTTTCGGCGGATGCCAACTGAAAATGAAAATATAAGGATTATAGATTCAATCATCAATAAAACGAAGAATATAAATGCAAATTTTCTCGAAGCACAAAAGGAATTGGACAAATTTAAATAATCTGAAAATACCTCCAGAAATAACTTATCAAAAAGACAGATTCAACTGGAGAAAAGTAAAACCTATTCTCACTTTCACCAAAGCTTGGCATACAGAGGGTGAGTTTTTGACTCACACCTATATTTTAACAATGAATTTTGGAAGTGAAAATAAATAATGTTTTCTAGAGCATTTCGGCTGTCGTCTTTGATTTTCTCGACGTTCCGCAATTTCAAGTGCTACCATCTCCACTAGTTATATTTCAGGAGATGTTCTAGCTGAATTAAGTTGCCTGATGCTTGAAAAAATAGGTGATAGTGAACGATGGCCGCAACCAATTCAGGAATAATGTTTTTTTGTATCCCTTTTTTTCTGAAGAAAAAGAAATATACGATTTCATATTGGAATATGCTACACTTGGAAACATGCCACTATAATTCGTTCGAGAATTAGATCTACCTCCTAAACCTTTATTGTAACTGAAATTTTAATCTGTGAATTTTTCAACAGAGTTGAATTCAGCCGAAGTAAGATATTTTTGAATGATTCACAATTCGAAAAAGGCGCATTTGATGAGGTTTTACGAAAACTACTATATCTGCAACTTTATTCGTTCATTTATACTTTTTCGAAAATATGGAAGATGCATGGGAGAGTAGAACATCGCAGAATGAAATGTTGATATCAAAGTAATTTAAATGAAAGTTAATAATTGAAATCATCTCTTTTGTCATTTTTCGAATGGGAATCAATCAATCAATGAAAAGAATAGGTATAGTGAAAAATCCCCAAATATGTCTCATATTTCATCTTTATTTCTAATCGAAATGTAATTTTCATGTCTACTTCCAGAAATCAAATAAACTGTCCAAATAAGTCAGAAACTGAAAACGAGTGATTGAGAGATGAATAAGGAAATCGAATCACTAAGAAAAAATAATTGAGTTTTTCAGTTTTTCATTCATTTCATTTTTCAAGAGGCATGTATTAATAATTATCTTCCCATAGGAACTGCCCTCTCGGATATTCAACTAGAAAATAATGAGACAATCAAAGCATGTAACGAATACACCTATCTGGGAGTTATATTTGATAGTACAGGAAAGGACGATAAGGAAATAAAAAAAAGGATAACACAGGCTAGAAGAACGATTGGTTGCCTCAATGGAATATTCTGGTCCCAACAGATAGGAAAGAAACGAAAATATAACATTTATGAAACACTCATTAAGAACAGCCTTCTATATGGGGCCGAGACTGGGAGGGTAACAGAAAAAAACAGGAAGAAACTGGAAGCAGTAGAAATGGACGTTTTCAGGAGATCCTTAGGAATATCTCGGAGAGACAGAATTAGGAATGAAGAAGTGAAGCTCCGAATGGGTATAGAGGGATCTCTGACAACAGACATCGAAAGAAAACAACTGATTTGGTACGGACACCTCCAGAGAATGCCAATTACAAGAATACCTAAGAGAACTATGGAGTGGATACCGACAGAAGGAGAAAGAGAGGGAGACCAAGGAAGAATTGGAAGGAAGGAATATCGAGGGCCATGAATGAGAGAAACATTTCTGAAGATCAATGCAATGATCGTCTGGCGTGGAAATTAGGCATCGGACAACGTCAGAAGACGTTTTGAAACCGACAATATATATATGTATTAATAATTTGAGATATAATCGCTCTGCATGTTGCATAATATTTGTATCTGCTTAGACTTTTCATCAATAGAATCGAGCACATGAAAATAAATGAATTTCATTAAGAGAGTCTTCCGGGCTTATTGGCCGTGGTCTATTAGGAATTATTTCACCTAACGTTTCGCCCACAACTGCGGTAGGCATCTTCAGAGGATTCTTGGTCTTAGATTGTAACTCGACCGTTGAATTTCCGAAAGTGATGCTGGATTCGATCCGTTGGCCCCACTTATACCCTGATCATTGGCGGGAGAAGGTAGTGGGTTTACGCGCGCGATGTTGATTGGTCCATCGCTTCCACTTCGTATTGGCTTGATTTTAGTCTTTTCCAACACCGGCAACCATGCGCTATGTACTAAAGGAATTTCTTCCCTTCTGTTCATATTGTTCTTATGTTTATATATCTCAATGGCTTCCATGTTCATCCTAGGATAGAAACTTTTGATGTTTGAAATAGCTTCTGCCTTTGAGAAAACAATATTGTGTCCATCTGTCAGAGCATGTTCCGCTAGTGCGGATTTTTCTGTCTGATTGAGTCGACAGCATCGTTCATGCTCCTTGATTCTCGTATTGATACTTCTCTTCGTTGTACCAATGTAGACTTTGCCGCAGTCACAAGGTATCCTGTAAATACCGGGTTGAGAGAGTGGGTCGACTTTGTCTTTGGTAGTTCTGATCATTTGGCCAAGTTTTTGAGTTGGCTTATAGACAGTCTCTATATTGTGGCCCTTTAGTATTCTACCAATTCTATCGGTGACCTTGGGGATATATGGTAAGATAGCTCTTCCATTGGGGGTGACTTGTGAAGTGTTATCATCACGTGTGGAAAGTCTTGGTCTTATTGCCCTCTGAATTTCTTTAGCATTATATCCGTTAGCGACGAATGCATGCTGTAGATGTTTAAGTTCATCCTCCAGAAATTCCGGCTCGCACAATCGTCGGGCTCTATCTACTAGTGTTTTTATAACTCCTCGTTTCTGTTGAGGATGGTGATTGGACTGCTTGTGTAGATATCTGTCAGTGTGGGTTGGTTTTCTATAAACCCTGTGTCCTAGCTTTCCATTAGGCTTTCTAGTAACCAAGACGTCTAGAAAGGGTAGAGCACCATCCTTTTCAATTTCCATAGTGAATTGAATATTTGGGTGCCTACTATTAAGATGGGATAGGAAAGCATCCAATTCTTCAAGTCCATGACTCCAGACGACAAAAGTATCATCCACACTAGAAAGCCTAATGGAAAGCTAGGACACAGGGTTTATAGAAAACCAACCCACACTGACAGATATCTACACAAGCAGTCCAATCACCATCCTCAACAGAAACGAGGAGTTATAAAAACACTAGTAGATAGAGCCCGACGATTGTGCGAGCCGGAATTTCTGGAGGATGAACTTAAACATCTACAGCATGCATTCGTCGCTAACGGATATAATGCTAAAGAAATTCAGAGGGCAATAAGACCAAGACTTTCCACACGTGATGATAACACTTCACAAGTCACCCCCAATGGAAGAGCTATCTTACCATATATCCCCAAGGTCACCGATAGAATTGGTAGAATACTAAAGGGCCACAATATAGAGACTGTCTATAAGCCAACTCAAAAACTTGGCCAAATGATCAGAACTACCAAAGACAAAGTCGACCCACTCTCTCAACCCGGTATTTACAGGATACCTTGTGACTGCGGCAAAGTCTACATTGGTACAACGAAGAGAAGTATCAATACGAGAATCAAGGAGCATGAACGATGCTGTCGACTCAATCAGACAGAAAAATCCGCACTAGCGGAACATGCTCTGACAGATGGACACAATATTGTTTTCTCAAAGGCAGAAGCTATTTCAAACATCAAAAGTTTCTATCCTAGGATGAACATGGAAGCCATTGAGATATATAAACATAAGAACAATATGAACAGAAGGGAAGAAATTCCTTTAGTACATAGCGCATGGTTGCCGGTGTTGGAAAAGACTAAAATCAAGCCAATACGAAGTGGAAGCGATGGACCAATCAACATCGCGCGCGTAAACCCACTACCTTCTCCCGCCAATGATCAGGGTATAAGTGGGGCCAACGGATCGAATCCAGCATCACTTTCGGAAATTCAACAATCTAAG
Organism: Hippodamia convergens; assembly: GCA_038502775.1. Lineage (NCBI taxonomy): Eukaryota > Metazoa > Arthropoda > Insecta > Coleoptera > Coccinellidae > Hippodamia > Hippodamia convergens. The sequence continues at coordinate 43,001,827 of CM076614.1, forward strand.
ACCAAGAATCCTCTGAAGATGCCTACCGCAGTTGTGGGCGAAACGTTAGGTGAAATAATTCCTAATAGACCACGGCCAATAAGCCCGGAAGACTCTCTTAATGTCAATATATCCGGTCGTGAAAGCCTGAAACTATTTATTAAATGAATTTCAATTTGAAGATTTTAATACGTAGAATATAATGTGCAGACGAGGATCGATTGGTAAAATTCCCTAATCACCATATCAGTTGAGTTGACAAGGTACTCAAAATGAGTCATTCTGCATTCGATATCTTGGAAATGATGAAGTGGAATGATTTCTGGACATATTTGTAATAACGAAGAAGAATATTCATTGGAAAAACATACCTGGGTGAAGGCGAATGCCAATAAAAATATCGATATATTCTTCATGTTCATTCGTTTATTCTACTCGGATTCTCGAACAGCACTAACAGTTCCATTTTATATAGTATCGCAGACATTAATCCAAGCAGTTAAAAATATAAACAATCTTTTTAAATCTTATGTAATGTTGATCAGAAAGAATAGGGTAATCGGAAAATTTTTGTTTGTTCTATGTACTGATTAGATTTCCAGATAAGAAGACATGTCTAAATAACTTAATTGTTCAAATATATAGATGCAGAATTTTGCATATGTAGAAAATAATAATTTAAAATCTACAGCTTAAGGAGAGGTTTGTTTTTTTTGCTTCAATTCGTCACTCAATAACGAAGTTTTTTGCCGATAAATTGATAAAGAAAATTCAATTACTTTTTCGATAGCGCACCTAGTACAAAATTTGCCTGTAGGTGCAATTTATAAGGAAAATAACAGATTCTTCTTCATCTTCAGATTTATCATTTCATTGGACTCATTTTTTTATGATTTTGAGACACTTTTTTTCAATTTGGATCGGATTGATTTCAACGAAGCACAAAAATACGTTTCGTATTATGATGAATTCAAAATATTCAGTTACAATTAATTAACGTTCTACTCAGTGAACAGCAATTGTAATGAATTTTTTTTCCAAGGAAATGTGGTCATTATAAGAGATGAGAATAAACCAAAGACTGAAATCCTCAAATTTTTTCAGTCATATAACTCAAAACCAAGAATACTAGTACATGCCAGAATAACAACTTTCTTACTAAGCACACGAGTTGTAGAGACAATCTAATTAAGAATATGAAGGTTTATGAAGCCGAAGTAGAGAACTTCAATATATCATTTATCATACTCAAAGTACGAATTTGTCGTTATGAGGTACCACAAGGTAGCATTTTGTACCCAATATGATCTCCTGATCTTGGTTGATAATCTATATAATCGTTTCGAACTACGTGGAATATCAACTACAGGTTATGTTGATGACACCAATATAATCATTGGTAGAGAGACAGGTCAAGATATTGCCAGTAATGACTTTACCATTGATACTAGAATTCAACATTGGATAGTTGCAAATAACCTTATCGATGAGAAAATAAAACATTGGATTTTCATTTACAACAGAAAAATCATGAAAAGAGAATATTGAGTTCAATATGAAAAATTTGGACATTTTTTCACAATCAACAAAATTGGTGATGAATTTCTCAAATGGTCTCATCACCTTGATTAGCTGAGAGCTACATTGGGATGTAGGTATATGTTGTGGATGGAGTACGGGTAATGATTGATTACCTAAAAATGACTAGTAATTCGGAGGTCGCAGGTTCAAATCCTGTTCGGGAGGGTTATTTTTCCGGAAATCAATTCCGTCTGCACACCATCAATTTTCTAAAAATGAAATGTTACAAATGGCAGCTGACGAGATCATGAGATATTTTCCATTCAAAAAAGAGTTATAAAACTGATATTCGAGATGACATATCGAGATTCATGTAAAAAAGTACTCAAAAAGATTGAATATGAGTCTTTTATATTTGTTTCATTGTTAAAAATTTTGATATAAAAATGGATCTCGTTTTGAAACCTATGTGGATTATACATAGATATGATGCAAGGTCTATGATGAACATTCAATGTCTACAACATCGGTTCAGACTTATAGTAAAACTCCTTGACTATATGTGGGAAAAGCTATTCAATAATCTTCCACCGCAGTTGAAAGTTATTCGATCGTATGAAGCAATGTGGAAGCATAGGAAAATTTTTTCTTTAGAATCAGAACCTAATTTTCTCAATGAATATGTTGTCAGATTGTCAGAAATAAGTGAAAAAATGTTTATTTTTTTATGGGCGTCATTTTCTTGCATATTCTTATGTTTTATGTGTACATATGAGATGTTGTACAGGGTGATTCATTTATCTTGGTAACCCCAATTTTCTCGAAAACGCCCGAATATTTTTTCATTTTGTGAATGGCGTTTTGAACAAGTCAATGTCGACTTGAGATGCGCATAAAAATTTGCGGAATAAATAAAGACGCCAGGCGTCGCAGCGCTATCAAAAATTTTTTCTCCAGGGACATACCATTTTAATCTTGTCATTCGAAAGATACTTTCATTTTGAACTTTTTTTTCGAATACAATTTTTGTCCATTTCTTACCGTCAGCGATCTGCAGCGTGTTTTATGTTGATTCTATTCCATTTATTTTTTTTCTGTATTGTGATAGTATGCCTTAATTTGGAGACATAGATATGATTTTATGCCTTGAATTCCAGAAGGCTAGTCTTCTGAACAATTTGCCTCTTTAAATAAGATCAAATATGTGGATAAAGCAAGATGGGGCTCCATGTCACAACGCTGCCATTATGAAGAGATATTGAGATTAAGAATTCGAAAATGAATGGACCCTTATATTTTGTCCAAAGTGACTTATGATGAAATAGAGAGATGATATAACTTGTTTATGGATCATAATGGCCAGATGACCTAAATTTGATTATGTTCCGTAAAATGACGGAGGCTGTGTAACTATTTTTCTATTATTTTATTCATTAAATATTAAATCTTATAATAATAAACATTTTTTTAATAACAAACGAAAAATTTCGAATAATATGTTCTATATACCGGCCATTATGATCCATTCATAAGTTATTTCATTACTTTGGTCAAAATATAAGGGTCCACTTGGGAACATGAGTTTCTTATCTTCATTTTCAAATAGTCCAAGTTATTAGAATCAGGTATGTAAGAGTCTTCCGGGCTTATTGGCTGTGGTCCATTAGGAATAATTTCACCTAACGTTTCGCCTACAACTTCGGTAGGCATATTCAGAGGATTCTCGGTCTAAGGTTGTACCTCGAACGCTGAATTTCTGACACTGGTACGGTGTTCGAGGTACATCCTACAACTTCGGTAGGCATCTTCAGTGGATTCTCGGTCTAAGGTTGTACCTCAAACGCTGAATTTCTGACACTGGTACAGTGTTCGAGGTACAACCTTAGACCGAGAATCCTCTGAAGATGCCTACCGAAGTTGTAGGCGAAACGTTAGGTGAAATTATTCCTAATGGACCACGGCTAATAAGCCCGGAAGACTCTTTTCATACCAGTATATCCGGTCGTGAAAGCCTTATTCATTCATAGAATGAATTATTAGAATCAGTTTGGTATACCATATATTCAAGGAGACCCCTCAGAAAGTAATCCATGAGCGTTAGGTCTGGCGATATCTGAACTAGCCTTCTTGAATTCTAATCACATCTATGTCTCTAAATAAAGGCATACTACCACAATAAAGAAAAAAATAAATGGAATAGAATCAATATAAAACACGCTGCAGATCGCTAACGGTTAGAAATCGATAAAAATTGTATTCGAAAAAAAAAAACTCGGAATGAAATTATCTTTCGACATGATAAAAAAGGTATGTCCCTGGAGAAAAAATTTTTGATAGCGCCGCGACGCCTGGCCTGGCGCCGCAGATTTTTATGCGCATCTCAAGTTGACATTGACTTGTTCAAAACGCAATTCACAGAATGAAAAAATATTCGGACGTTTTCGAGAAAATTGGGGTTACCAAGATAAGTGAATCACCCTGTACACAATATGAGAAATAAAGATTCATTTATTTATTTATAAATCAGTGGAATATAAAAGCCGTGAATTTCCGTGAAGACCTTCAAAACAAAATATGTGAGGTTTTTTGATATTTTCCCGATGATTAAGGTGCAGTTGACTATGCAATAACAATGAAAATTCACAAGCAAATAGACGATTGTTATTTATGGATTTAATGATATGACACACCATGTGGACATAAGCCTCATTTAACGCATTCACTAAATCTGTATTAATTCTTGGAGTTTCCATGGAAATTTTCATTTCAATGTAAAAGCAATTTTTTTCATCTAAATATCTCTCAAAACGCTGGAAGATGTACGGATATATCAATAAAAAACTACAACAGTGTTGACTATAGACAATAACATGACATAAAGACATGACAGAAAATAATTCAAAGTAGATCATTAAATGATTCAGACATGAATATTCGAGAAAAATAGGTCAATTAGGAAGAGGAACCATCTTAGGATTAATTTAATACAATAATGAATCGAGTTAAAACTCCCTGTATACCGTTGTTGCTCACTAGGATATATGGATAAAGAAAAAGATAAAGAAGAGATAGAATCTAAATTTGTTTATAAATAGCAATACTGATTCTTCTCTCCTCATGCTGAGAGGTAGAAATATTGAAAAAAGAATTCTTAGGTCTTTAACCTCGATATCCATTACCGAAAAATGCAATTCGCACCATAGTTTCTCTACGAAAAAAGAGAAAGAGGAAATATGTCAACTTAAAGCAACGTATATTTAGTTGAGAAATGATAGTGTTGATCGATATTCAGCTATCTTCAACATCTGCATTATCGCAGAAAAATTTGTGAATCGAGAAAACCCCAACCACTATCTTCACGAAATCCATACATTCATCCATCACATTCCAAATGAAAGCGAACAAACTGACCATGAGGAATTATATACATGCACAAAAGATTAGAGAATGAATAATACGAAAAGTTATCTGCAGGTCAGATTTTAGACTTTATTCCCGATGAAACTGACCGCTTCTTATTTCAGACGTTGACCACAAAATCCCTGAAATAATGGTTTACAGGAGCACAAAAGCACATAAATCTTTTGAAATTGTGCAAGTTATGAATGACGCGTTGAAAATGAAACGGAATATTCCTCCTCCTTAGCTGAGTTACATAGAATTTCTATTGTATCGGTTGTTTTTTTTTCGGTAGAGATGTAATACTAGCAGTTTTTGTAGGGAGTGTTTGGTGTCCTCGGGTACCAATTGGATTTGCGGTTTGAGTTTCGACACCAAGTTCTATGCCTTTCTTCGATTTCAGCATAACGCGTTTCGATATAATTACCTCAGAATACGACAGAATATCCGCTCCGCTACAATCGGTCAGGCAGTCTAGTGCGAAAAAGACACTTTTTCTACAAGCGTGCACTTTCATTCTCTTTCCCGCACGTATTTCAATTCGTAAAGAGTCACATTGCCAAACAGTGTGGGAAAAACCCCTGCTATTCCATTACCGCACGCAAATGCGTGTGGTAATGGATTAGCAAGGGTTTTTCTCGCACGCTTTTTCTAAAGAATAAACTGAATAATGATATATCTCTATGCCACCGACGACGTTACTATGGAAACGGCATGGGAATAAGAATTAATACATTGTCATTATATTATGAAATTGTGTTTAAATATAAATAATATCAACTCGAATTCAATCAGTACGCTCCGGTAAAATGGATACTTCGGGATCTGATTATGGCCTGCCCGAAGAAATATTAGCAGCTTCTTATGAAGCGAGTTTAAATTTGTTACCGGCCAAGTCGAAGATAAAATATGAGAAGCAATATTCAGAATTCATTGATTGGTGTAATTCCAAAAAGGTTCAACCGAGGAAGGAGGAAGTGTTTTCGGCGTATTTTTTGGAAATGTCCAAAATTTGGAGACCAAACACATTATGGTCCCGATATTCAATGATAAAGAGTGTTTGTAAACTGAAACAGGATTTGAATATTGGAAAATTGCATAAATTAACTGCCTTCATTAAACGACAGAATATAGGATTTCGTCCAAAAAAGGCCAAAACTTTTAATGAAGAGGAAATAACAAAATTCATGAGTGAGGCATCTGATGAAATTTACTTGATGATGAAGTTGGTAACAATTTTTGGATTAGCTGGTGCCTGCAGACGAGAGGAACTTACAAAACTCACCATCGACGATATAGATGATAAAGGAGACTTGATCATAGTCAATATTAAGGACTCCAAAAATCATTCTCCAAGATCGTTTGTTATATCCCAAGACACCAATAATGGATATTTTCTGAACATATACAGAAAATATATGAATTTACGTCCAAAGGAAATACCTCATCGCCGAATTTTCATAAAGTATAATCGGGGAATATGTAAGATTCAACCTGTCGGAATCAATACAATAGGAAAAATACCGTCCGAAATTGCAGCTTACTTACGCCTACAAAATCCGGAATTATACACAGGACACAGTTTTAGGCGCTCCTCGGCTACTTTCCTAGCCAATTGTGGAGAAGGTATCACAAATATTAAACGTTTAGGAGGATGGAAGTCAACTGCTGTTGCTGAGGGATACTTGGAAGAATCTATTAACCAGAAAAAAAAATGTCCACTAAAATTCTTAATTTGAATGGTTCTTCAAACTGTAATACAGAATCATTACCTTCCAAAGAGCCTTCGAACAATATGATGGCAAATATTAAACGTTTTACTTCTTCCTCTTCAAACTGTAATACAGAATCATTATCTTTCAAGGAGCAGCTGACTTCGACCAATATGATGGCTTCTGCTATGAATTTGCATAACGCGACCAACTGCACGTTTACAATAAATATAAATAATAACTGAATATTTCTAATGAATATATTGATAATAATGGGAAGAAACAGAATGTACATAGATTCCTTATCAAAATTCATTTTTATGTGCTGTTAGTCTAGTTTTCTCTTCAATTAATAAAGAATTTATGAATATTAATACAGTTTAAATTTATTTCATAGGCTTGTAGTCTCTATGGACCGAACGTCAACGATGAGAGTACAATGGTAACGACTTGTCAGAGACTTTTGTCATTCATGTGTATTTAGAATGATCAATTCACATTTGATCTGTGTGTTGAAATCGATCTCGTATAAGCGCTTGTAGAAAAAATATTGTTCCTAACTCGCGCGGAAAGTGTTTTTCCCGCACTCAACTGCTTACCCGAACTCCGCTTCGCGTCGTTCGGGTAACGGCAGTTTCGTGCGGGAAAATATCACTTTCCGCACTTGTTAGGAAAATAACTATTACTCTAGGAACAATATTTTCCTATCAGCGTAAATGAAATACTTGCAGGAAGAGTTTAGTCTTGATCCTGACAATAGCAAAAATTTTCGGCGTTCAGTGCATGGAGACATGACTGCTCATAGCTCATATAGAAGAGTAAACGTAGATCTGAAATCACTTTTTTGCGGAAAGAACTGCATTTTTGATATAATGATTGTCACTTGAGTAGGAACGCATGGTTGAAAATGCAGGTTCCCAAATTCCCAGGAACCTTTGAAAATTTGTGAAAATGTCGAAAAAATTACGTTTTCTCGAAAACTAGAAGGTTTATCGAAAAAAGTTTCAAACAAAAGTTGTAAAGCGAAAAAAGTTCTAGTACAAATGATGGCTTTTTGCATTCTCGTGGTGTTTATAATGACTACTTAGAGATGCATTTCTCTAGTGGCATTCTCAGTTGCAAACTTCATTACGTAAGAATTCCCGAATATAGAGACATTAAACTTTTATGATTATGATAAAAATAACAGGAGTTTTTTCTGCGCTCATCTGGAAATGTGTTACTTTCCAAACGTCAGTGCGTGTGGAAAAACAAACTTCTCAAACGCTCGTGGGAAAATATATTTTCACAAAATCCTTTTGATTCATTTCAATTAAATGCTAAAATGCAGACGATTTTACAAATTATACACACGTTTCACTGAACTAATCAGTCATTTTTGTTGGAAATACTTTTTGTCCAATTCTGTGTCAAATGAGTTCATTCTGCAGAATCTTGTAGAAGAAAATCATGTGAGAATATTTCATTCTAGCATATTTTTCATGGTGATATTTATGATTGTATGTTAGCCTCTTGCCATGGATTCATTCATTATCTGTCAAATTTATGAGAGAGAAAACAGTGAGAACAGATCTGTCAATCAATATTTCTCAATGAAGAATGCACTGAAGGATATTCATAGCAATATTTCAATAATTTCGAAGAAAATTCTACGATTTGGAGAAAATAATGTATGGTACTTGTACTGAAAGTTCACCCATAACACTCGTTCATTCAAAAACTCGCCACATCGTGGCTCGTTTTTCCATTTTGATTTTAGTGTAAGAATATCAATGCCTATCGCACTCGTATCATAAAAAACTATCGAATTTAGTTTCAGTTCTTTTAATTCAAAAATGTGTAATTTAACGTGTCGTTATTCCAGAATAAATAATTCAGTCTGCTTCATACATTCACGATTTTTTTCGCTCGATTAAATTCTTTCGATATTTCACCCCTTACCTCACATTATTGGCAGCACTTTTCGATAGCTACAAAACGTCTTCTCCCTGAGCTTCATTCACAACTTTACATTTCAGGCCCAACGTGCATTTAAGTGGTGGTTTCGAATTTTTCGATCCTCAGATACAAAACGAAAAATAATGTAGCATGCAACGAACGCGTAACGTTACGCTATTATTACAAATGGTCAGCGAGGGGTCAAGTACCGTCTAGCGCCAAAACAAAGCAATTTTGTCTGGGTTTCGGTTGGTGAGCTACTTGGTAGCTCTCATTTAACACCGCACGTGCATCTACAGAAAGTAATTATATGGGGCGCATGGACGGGGTAATTTGAGCGTTTTATGTCATCGGTGCCACTGTAATATAGTAACTTTCCAAGTTGAAGTGCACGTGTCAATTCCGAGTTTGGTCCTAGAAAATAGCGGGACCATTTTATGAATTATGGAGTATGGAAAAAGGGGATATAGGTAAAGTTCAAGGAGTATGCTTCATGGTGCCAGCAGAAACGAGACCCCCCCCTGCGTGATTTCGATGAAAGGCAGGCAAAGTTCATTACGATTCTGCTACCGTCGAATTTTTCTTTGTTCACCCAATTATTTAATTATTCTTGAGAGAAAAAGCATATATTTAAGGAGGCAAAAGTTTTAGCCTGTGTTTGTTAAACTTGAGCTACGAGACCGTGTCAACTAAACCACGGAAGATAGATCCTTTATCGTCAATATAAACTAGACCTACTTGAATACTTTTCAAGATCTACCATGTTCACAACTACGAAAAAATTCACAAATAATTTTCGATTTAATTTCGAGTATAACCTATATTATTGCAAGATCATGCGATGATTGCTCACGAAAGCTTTGGAAAGAAGAATAATTTTTGTCATTGTTCCAGAAAACAACATGATCTGACGAATATCCCGTTGCAAACTGGAAGAATATTGCAGCTGCATAACCTAGTTATCCAGAGAAAAACAATCAGTAGATGGGGGCCATACTAAATTATCATTCAAAGAGCATAATTTTTTCGACAGGTATGAATAAGTTTCCAATCTTTACCTTTTTATGTTTACTTAAAAAAATTCAAAGCTGAAGAATAAAAATTAATTTTATTAAATAAATATTGATTGAAAATTGAAGGTTTTTCCCTGAGGTGATTTACTCTAAAAGCAGAAGAGAGCGAAAGGGGCACAATCTGAACTGAAGTTATTTTCGAGGTTATTGTATTTTCACAGTCAGTAATATTGTAGGTCCGATTATTTTCCTCAAAATAAAATGAAGTTTTGAGTATATCGAAAGATACAATACAGTCACTAGATCTTTAGAACTTCATTGTTCAATGCCGGTACATATATATGAACATCGGAAGGATCAGATCAAATTCCATTATGATGGGTTCTGTTTACACTGACTTTCTACGATTTGTGATCATAATGAGAAGTTAGAGGTGTAAAGCTCACTTAAATCTTAGATTGAGAACGGAACAGATTATCTTAGAATTTGTTACCTCTTCATCAAATTTTGACAACAGAAAATTCGCCGCCTATGTGCTAACATTTCTCACTTCGATCAGAACAGGCTTTGTTCCGCGATCTGAGAATTTTGTGAGAACACAATTCGAAACGCGTATTTTGTTGATACAGTTTTTTGAGGAAAACCAATGTTGTTATGTGGACATTTTGTCATTGTTCATTATTATAATTTTCCTTATGGATTTCTCGTGTTACGTATGTTATGTTACCTACGAATGTGATTTGTACGAAATTTGTTTATATGTGAAAATTCAGAGTACATTTAGCATTTGTTATTCTCTAACTTTTCCTTTTTCGTACGTACCTTTTATGCATTTTTGTATTCACTCTTCGTAGACATGGTAGAGTAAAAGATTGTCGCAAGAAACTTCTTAAAAGCAATGGGCTGCCCATAAAACTGTCTAGTAGTATTCATGACTACTATGGACAGAAATCTCATCATTTGAGATCTCCAATGTTTCAGCAGGACACTATCTTCAGTACTTGAGGAAAAAATGTAACAATCGATATCAATGTGCTGTGCATTATCCTCTCACAAGCAGTTTTGTGCTGCACAGTAACAATTATTTGATTTCCTCCCATTATATTTTGATCTCTTGTTAAAATTAATTTATGATAATTTAGTTTCCATTAGTTTTTCTTTATAAATTTGTCAAAAGGAAGTTGTTTACTCTCTGTTGAGTTTTGCTGAAACAAAATGGTCCAACATCAGGTTGCCTTCTGTAGAAGCTCTCTGTTTTATCCTATTTGTCAATATAGTTATGAACTTTGTGTTCGGAAAAGTTTTGGTGGGGGTCTAAAAATGATATTTAATTACTGTTTTATAAACAAAATGAAGAGGTCTTTTACAATTGAAATTTATATCATCTGCAATTCCAGAGAACTCCATAAACTTTTTTTTTCAGATTTTTAATTATATTCATAAAATTTTGTTCACTTATTTATCGTCATTTGATGGCACTTTGTTGAATGCGAGATTTTAACAGCAATTGAATCAATTAGCGTATTTGTACTTTTCATATTTTACATCTTTATTACTGCATTTTTTATAGCAAGAAATCAAGGCAATACCGGAATGAGAAGGTTGTGCTGTAATAAATTCATTATACATATTTCAATTTGTTGAAACAATGATATCTAATTCGTTTAATTATAAACGTTTTTCCTCCTGAACAACGTGATTACCAAGTTGTGAATGCATTTCCACGAGTAGACACAATGAGCGTTTTACATTGGCTCGAAAATCAGACAAGGTAGTTTGCATTTCATCCGAATAATGTGTGACATCTTCTGTTTTGGAAATAAAAAAAACTCCGAAGTGTACAGAGTCAAATATTGTGAATAAGATAAATTGTGACAGGACTCAAACACTACTGAATATTTAATGAAAAAAAAACAACGTTAGTTGACACCACTCACCAAATCTTTTTGAAGATCTTCATGTACCTATCTCATATTAAAGTGCTATCACGGAGGATAATAATAAAAATAGGAAGTTTGTGAAATCGTATTTACTGAGAAACTTTCATCAACTTATAACATAGTTGAATTATTCTGGGGGATTTACGATAGTTTTATTGAAAAACTGTGATATTCGATTCTTAGTGATTGACAATTTGTCGAAGTGCGGGTTTGATCCTGTTTCATTATTATATTAACAAATAACAGATGTTTCATGAACACATTATTCAGTGTTAGATTTTTCTTTTGGTTTGTCTGCTTTGTTACCTCCGTTTTTGTGCTAGATATTCTTTGAATTTTATGACATCACTGTGATTGTTTCACATAAAGTGCATTTTGAGAACAATTGCATAATATTCTAAAAAGGAATTGAAGATAACTTAGGTTATTGTTGCCATTCTGAATTTACTTACCTGATTCTGGAAAATATAAGTTTTTCGGAACATTTATTTATTCATTCAGCGTATGGCCCGGAATATTTGAAATATCATCAACAGGATACCCAATTGAAGGATGATGTTGATGGAAAGTTGTTCAAATCAACTGACTTTTTTCATCACTATGATTGATTCATTTTGAAAATTAAATATTTTTATTTTACCCCAACAACATGAAATCATCTGTTTCGGTTTGTTGGACTTAAATTTGTTCTGCCGTTGATGGAATTGATAATCCCAGACGAAATAGTTTGAAGGTTCAGATTTATTCAGCGCCTCTTCATTCTTGGAAAGCAATCTACTAATTTTTCCGATGTAATTTGACAAGTCGCGAGCCATTCTTCTTCATCTCGACACTTGCAGTGGCATCTTCGCATTTAGAAACGCTTCTTCTGGTCCACAATCTTATCAGTGATCTTCATCTACTGTTTTAATCACTGGTAGCGCGAGTGTAGAACGTTTATTACAGGTATCGATGGTACGTACTTTGAGATGGTAAGGAGGTAATGATATATTTTTTGAGTCTCGAGGCGATCGATATGTGATTTAAATTAAAACACAATTTATTTCTTAATCGAAAATTAAGAGTGTATTACATCCATTCGTGTTATCTGCTGATAGGGAAAAGATTTATTGACGCGGGACTGGGAAACGACTGTTGGGAAGTTCGTTCTTTTTTTGGAGCATTCGTGGTTGTATGAGACCGAAAGCAATGAAACGAAGCACTTTCCATTACCGTTTCGTGAAAATATTTGAAAATTTTCGTGAAACTATGCAAGTCTCAGATCCGCATTATTTTCAAACTGATAAAATCCTGAAGGGTTCAATAGACACATAAAATAGTATACTTTCTAACTCTCTCAGACTGTTTCTTCTGGTAAAACTACCGACAATTCAAGATCTAGACCTAGAAGGCTGAAATTTTTAGGATGTTTGGATTCAACTCTTTCCAGAAACTGATATGTTTTTTCTCAATATAATAAGAAGTGGCATATCCCGATTTTGATTTCCAAAAAACTTCTAAATATATTTTGTCGTCCAGCAACAACCAGCGTGGAGTTGAGATTTTATCTTGTCAGGGAGGACAATGATGGTAGCCACGAACCGATTAGCCATTAACATCTATCATACCGATCAACATTCAAACCTCCATTTTGGCGATTTTCACTTGGATTCGAAGAAAGTAAATTTGGCCCAGGATGTGTTAAAGTAAGTATTTCAGTATCGTTATGTTCACACATTAGGAAATCCCAAAATGTCAACAGAAGAATTGATGAAAAAAGTCAGAAAATATCCGATTTTGTACGATTTATCGAACAAAGATTATAAAAACATAAGAATGAAAGACAAAGTCTGGAATTCAATTGCTAATAATCTTGAAAGTGATGACGGTAAGGATCGCACACCCAAATTTTCCGAAAGTTAATAATGCTGTAAGAGATTTCAATTCTGAGAAACAATCAATTATCAAAAGATTGATGAAACAAATTTAAATTATTCAATTTATGACTGATTCTATCAATAAACAGGCAAAATTTATTTTCATTTGATAACATAAAAAAAACTCAGGGATTCCTTCGCAAAATTCCTGAGAAATACCTATCATGTGTGAAAATATTTCGTCGAATGTTGCCGTTTTATTCGCTTTGGTTTGGGGGTACTGCGGATTCCGCAACAAATATTCTCTGCGAATCCGCGTCTCGAATTCGCGGCGTTTATTTCGCGTTGGTATGGGGGAGCCTTAAGCCTCAATACTCGTGTCGGGAGGCAATTCCAACACTCATGCGAATTCCGCATTTTTGTTGGAATAGGAACCCATGCTGCAACTTGTTTTAGAATACTTTCTATATTTAACTGGCCAAAATTATTTCTCAAAATACAATCTACAATATTTAGAATTTGTGAGTTCAGCGTTCTTTAATTGGATTTGGAAGAACCTGTCGAACTCATAAATTAGCGAAGATAACCCTGAAAAATATAAAGCTTTAGAGGAATAGCTGATTGTTATTATTCCCATAAGAAAAGGATTTTCTCAGTGGCATCCAACGGTGAAGATAATGCTGTGATTTTATTAAGTACCCAACATTAAGGCCAGTCCATGTTACTCACCGAAGACTGTTTGTATATTCTCTTTTAAAATTCTTCAAAAAAAAAATGGCTGAGTACTTTCACTCCTATAATGTATACTACTCACTGCGTTAGACTATCTTCGGCAAATTTTTTTGTCAATGCTGAAGGAGATATATAAGATATAAAAGGACTTGAGGGGGAGGTCAGATTTCAGAGGGTATTAAGAAGAAAATGTTTCCATGGCTCGCTAAATTCAAATCGGAGATGTCTCGGGCAGTGGATTTAGCACTGTGCATCGCACGAAATAGAAAAGAGTTCTTGCTTGGTCATGAATCAATCTTCACTGGATACACCTATGATCATGAACGCTAAAGGCAAAAATGTATCCGTCAAATTGGAATACTGTCGAAATATTATTCTTCATATTCATGCAATCTTGTTCTACTATATTTTGTTATCTGAAGTATAACGCTATCGTAACAAAGGTATTATGAGTAACTAATAATTTATGTAGGTTTTGGTAAGTTCATGATATTGATAATTATTAAAGAAGATTGCATATAAAAAATTACTCGGTCTTCAATGATACGATGTAGGTAAAAAGGAAGCAAATTTGAATCTTGTTTGTTCATGGCAGAATTGTTCACAAAATTGAAAGAAATGACAAAAGACAGTACATTTTGGTTCTTCTCCACAACACTTCAAACCTGTTTTCATTCCTTTTCTATCGATCTTTATTCAAAAATATTGGAGGTTGGCATTTTGCGGTGAAAGTCACTGTATATAACATAGCTAATCACTTTCTGATTCAATTTTCAGAAATGTGAAAGCCACCGTTGTCTTCAGTATATCCCTTGCAAAAAAAATAATTTGTTCAACACAGAACAATGTTTCAAAACCATTGTTATCCCTTTTTCATTAGATAGAATTTGGTTTCAAGTTTGTTACATAATATTCATACTCAATATTTGAAAATTATTTTTTATAATAAACAACAAAAATATCCGGAGAAGCTTCGTACATTCTGCCATAAATCCGTTTAGGTTCATATTGAAGCACACCTACTGCTGGAAAAAAAAATTTCTGCTATGTTGAATTAATTTTTATTTCCTTATCTAAAATTTCATCAAGTTAGAGAGAATGATGAGATTTTACATCATCCCTGATGGAAAAGACACTTTATAATCATTACAACACAATAAAACATCTTGAGTAGCAAATAATAACCATAACTCGAATTGATGACAGTATTTACATCGGGACTAGAAGACCACCTATAGTGTATGACATTGCAGAAAGTTCATAAATCCCTTGGGCCGCATGAAGGGGACGTAGTAAAAATTCAAATTCGATGAAGATGAAACGGAGATAAAATCCTATTAGTCGGTATGAAATGATATACAAAGTCAGATGCTTTCATCGGACAACCATACCCTATTAATCATAAGTCTCAAGGTTCTCTTCAGACTTCCCAGTAGTTGATGCCTAAGTTAAGGGGCACTGTCGAATCGGAGACTGACAATTCTTCATCTCGATCAGTTCAGTAACATTTTCATTCACATACAGGTCTGTACTGATCAGATTCTTGTGTAAAGCGGTAGAATATTAACATACGATATTCGGAAAATGCGAAAAAACAATTTCAATTTTCAAAAGTACCGTATCATTCTATACACAAAACCATCAGAGGTATTCAGGGCAGAATGGTTTCCAGTTTCAATACACGAAACTCTGTAATTTATCGCTTGAAAGATATTGGCATTTTTTCATGAGGTACATTGGATGGAAAAAACATAAAGCTCAAGTTATTCTTGATATTGTAGTTAATTGCAACTAGTATACTCTACTGTATAAATGCCATCTCTTCTTATTTATTCAGTTAATTTTCACTAATTAATTGGCGTGACGAAATATCACAAAACCTCGACTTTATCTTACACTTCTTTTATCAAATTTGTTCGTATTGAATTTTCTCGAATGATAGATAAATATAATTAAATTTTGAGTTTTTTTTTCTGCAAATGAAATGGAGTTATTTATTTTTCTGTAGAAACTGAGCGCTTCCGACAATAATATGTCACCATCAGGGTTATACCACATGAGGTATGTGACAAGGTCAAATAATATAAAAAGCCATACAGATGGATAGTCGAGTGACAAATTTCATCAAAATAGTCAACAACCTCTATTTCAAGTTTTTTTTCAAATTGAATGCATTTTCGAATTGGTTGACTGCTTTGATGATTTTAACTTGGCACTTGACGATCCTTCTGTAAGCCTTTTGATATCATTGAACCTTCTTTTGAATTAAATGAGTTTAATCAATGCATATTAATGTGTTCAGACTGCGAATTGAGACTACAAATTTTCCCCCTAAATCTGTCTACCCAATTTTTCATCATTCATTTTTTCTTGACTATCGAGAAGAGTCAATAAGATTATTCTTTCTTTGATAACACTGGACTCCTAATGCCTGTCAACATAGAAATTTAAATTCAACTCTTCATTAAGCTTCCAAAACGTATTTCTCACAAACATGGAAATATAAATTTCGAATGAACGGCCGTATAGATCCAGTCGAGATTAAATTAGTGAGGAAATTAACGAATACATTAAAAATAGGTAGTCGAGGAGGCTCCATGAGCTTCTTCAGTTATTGACGATGTTTCAACGCTCACAGCATCACGTCTGGAACGCGGTGTTGACCAGAAGTGGCTTATGATTGATGAGTAGACTCTTGTTTGATTCGATGCGCTACTAATTTAGAATTTGAAAAGAATTTCTTGTGAATTTCTTCGTGAGGTTTATGACTGTAATGTTATCTTGAATAATTGACTGTTAATTTTCATATTTAAGAGGTCTCTTGGAATTCTTGAGAAATTTTCGATGATGGTAGGGAGCTTTGATGTATTAGATCGTCCCAGCAACACTACAACCACGATGAAGCATGTATAATTGATACAGCTAATAACAACCAAATTAATTCGGTGACTCGGTGAGAAGTTAGCAATTAACGATTTAATTCTGACTAGAGCTGACAATAATGCTGGACTGGTGACTTTGAATAAAGACCTATATAGAGAAAAAAAAAAATAAAGAATTTTTCAATGAGAATAAACTTATAAAAGTTCAAAATATTCATGAGATCCGTAAAAAAGCAAATCTTTTTCAAGAAGATATACTCTCATATTTCAATCAAGCAAAACTATATTTCAATGCCATTTTTTTTTAAGGCTTCAATAACAGATTATACTAATCCTCAAGAAAGTGTTATTTTCCTATAGTCAATTAAAGAAACCGAGCTTTTGAAAACACACTTGTCAACAATAAGAACAAGATTGACAATGATTATTGTTTCAGTGGAGTTTACAAGATTGCGTGTGGTGATTGTCCTTCTTTTTCTATATGCATGACCACTCGCGCAGCTAAAATAAGATATAACGAACACGTTAAGAACAGACCTAAGTCAGCCCTGGGCGAACATCTGATCGAAATTAATCATAAAACTACAATTCGAAAATTATCTCCGATACATATATGTGACCATGATCATTTTAATAAACTAGGTACGTTAGAACAATATAAATTCTAAAAAATAAAGACGACGATCACCCTTCAAATAACATTTCAGAATTCATAGGACATAAATTTAAATCTTCATGAAAATGTATTTAGCCCAGCAATTAGAGGAACAGAAAAATTTTCAAAATTTTTTGACGATTTTCAACAGACTCTATCTAAGTGAGAAATGATCGTATGGAAAATAAAAGAAGTTACCGTTGAAGCTAATTTCCTAATTCATTGGTTAATAATTTTTCGAATCACCTGTAGCCATGCAATCCTCGGATAAATCAGAAAGAAAAGATTTCAGAAATTTTTCATAATTTATTTTAGGTACTCTAAGCGCATGAAAAATTTTTTCGAGCTAGACCGATGCAAAGGTCGCACAGCCTGTTTATTCCGCTTTAATTTGCTTCTTACGACTCTCGAATATGATCATTTGTCTTCGAGATATCCAATTTGAATGCAAAAATATCCTTTTTCACTCAACTGCCGATTTCTCCGGAACTAATGGTTGACTAGCGAAGCGACAGGCGGTTTCTTTTTTTTGGAAGAAAGTTTTCTATAAAAATATGTTTTGCTCAATTGAAAGATTCCTTCAGGGAACTTGCTCCCCTAATTGAGTTTCCATCAATCGGTTCAAAAAAACCGCTGGATCGAACGATCCGATTCAGGAGGGACTTTGGGAAACATCACGCTATAAAATTTCCTTATAACCTAAGCTTTTCTCCCAATCTTGACGAAGATGCAGTCCATTAACCAGAAAATGCCAAAATGGCATTTTTTGCTCTTTTTTCACGTTAACGTTAAATGCGAAAACATTTTTTTTTCCAATTACACATAACAAATTTTTGCAGGAAATTTTTTTGCAATACAAGAAACCGCATGTCGGCTTTCTAGGGGATATCGGCAGTTGAGTGAAAAAGGATCTTTTTGAATTCTAAATTGGATATCTCAAAGACAAATGGTCATATTGGAAGCAAATTAGAGCTGAATAAACAGGCTATGCGACCTTTGCGGTTAGGCTCGAAAAATTTTTTCTATGCGTAGAGCAAAAATATAAATTCGAAAAATTTTGAAGATTTTTTCTTCTTAATTTTCCGAGGATTGCATAGCTATCGGTACCCCGAAAAATTGTTTACCAATGAATCAACGAACTAGAGTCTTCAAGCTTCAAAACTACTTTTTTTTTCATTTCCCATACAACTATTTCACCGAGATAGAGGGTGTGGAAAATCACGGTGTTTTTTTTAATAATCAAACAATTATTCTTGCGCGAAGTGTACATACTGTGTTTCTTCCGGAATTAACACATGCAACTATTTTATTGACGTCTATCATTCTACCTGTTCCCGCTTCCGAATTCACTTTACATTTTCCCTATATTGTTTTATTCGAAATCGTGATACTGATGTTGTTTTTATTATCCTGATTTCAATTATATTTGACATCTATATTGATGTTGATATTATATATTATTTCATGATTTTGACGTCGAGTTCTGGGTAGAGGTCACTTACCTTTACACAAGATCATTTTTAACTCTTGGAGATTGTCGATATTTAGGTATACCTGTCTATTGTATGTCTGCTGGTCTGATGATAGTAATTTAGCGGAAATAGATAGCCAAGAAATACTTATTTCGTGGAATAATTTATTTAGTGAGTATTAATAATAAATCCACAACCGAAAGTGCAACGCAACTACCACCGTCATAACTGATACATATACAAACTTGAAATCGGTCTGCAAAATAATCCTTTTTATAGTGGTTTTATTAGTGACTTGTGAAGTGACAAAACTGTATATGAGATATTCGATATTAAAGAATTGTTTTTGTATCAAAATATGTTTCAGAATTTTATTAAGTACAATTAAAAAAATATGAGACTACTTGTAACTCACTCAACTTATTTCGCTAAGACAATGTACTCACAGTTATCGATAAATTTGTATTTGTTTTCAGCAAAGTATGTATGTCGATTAATATATGTTATATGAGGTCTATGCATTTTTATGAAAATTTAGGGGTTTTCTCTCCCAAACCATGGAATGAAAAATAAATTTATTAATTATTCTGAGAAAATATCCAACTTATTTAATTTCCAGATACTGGGAGAGAAAATCCTATAGTGCTTACAAATCTACAGTGGATCAACACCGCCTCCATAAATGAGCCGCTCAATGATCACATCGATTAACTCCACTTTTTTAAAAATTTCAAATTTGAGAGTAAAAGCCCTTGGTATGGTCATAATTTCATATTCATAATAACTTTCCTGAATTATAAAGATTAGCACAGTGAAATGGAAAATTTTTTTGGCCATTGAATAATTAGTAATTTATTTCAGAAGCCATTTCGATTAACTCCATACTCTAATGTAAATCGTTTCAGTACCGCTATATCTATTCTGGCCGTGCATCGACGCTTATTTGTTTTTAAAGAGATTCTCTCTCCCTCTCAATAATATTTGTAACAAAATCGCATCGGTAGACAGATAAAAAGAAGCACAATGCAAACGGTAGTAAGGGCTTCCAGTTAATTGGCTTAAAATACGCTGGATGTAGTTAGAAAGCATCAAACCCTATCTTATACAATTCAAATATGACTATGATGAAGATACAGAATTTCAAGCCATTAATATAAGAAAATGTTCAGGTTAGATCGCAAAGTTTGAAAAATAAGGATCAGCCTTTATCCTATCCTAAAGGTAGAACTGTGACAAAAGAAAAATGGAGAGACATGATGGACCTGCTAAAATTCATTCTTCCTGTTAAGCACAATTACTTTAAGAATTTGTCAACAAATCGAAATGACGAATCCTCGTATACAGCTGATGATCATTTATAATATTGCTGAATAATAGTCACATAAACTCTATAACATTACTGACATTGTTTGTTGGCTATTCTTTATTATAATTTTATATACCGATGGATGAAAGCTATATCTGCAATTGTGCATTCCACATTATATATTTGAATTCATAATATCAGAGGAATTTAAAAAAATTATCGTGAGTACATTTAATTATTATCGAATTACTTTCACTTTCAAGTAGTCTAAAATTTATCATTAAATTTTAATTAGGTTAACTTTAATTAAGATCATTGTTTCTTATTGATAGGTAGGTGTTGATTTGGATTTGTAGTGAGTAACGTACTCGCGTGGTAAAAACACAATTATTTCTTCCCAGTGAGTATCAATTTGTTTTAGAATTTTTCATGATATTTTTTTTTCCTCGAAATCATTATACATTTGTTGATTTTCAGACACCTTTTTTTTCACACAATCAACGGGGACCACAGTGAGAAGTTGTAGTTCTTTCCAGGATATTTTGTCACCGTCCATGTGTTCTAAAATTGTAAGAACATATTTCAATTTATACTCCTCGCCAATCCTTTCAAACTTCCTCCAATTGAGCTATGTACAGCTTTGAACAACAAACAGGAATTGAAATAAACTGTGAATGAAACAAAAATGTCATTGGTAAAGATGAATCATTTAAAGTGCCAATTGTTGAATCTGTAACAATGGCGGAATACTTAATTCATTCAAACTCATCTAGACTCTTTTCAGCGTCTGTAATTGTCATAAGAAATTGTAAAAAGTGTACTTTTGAATTTCACTCATCAAATTATATAAATTTCTGTAAATATGTGTGCTCAAATGTTGAAGAAAATTGTGCTTTATTCGAGCGCAAATTCATGTTCGATTTCAAGAGATGACAGCGCGACGAAGGGCAATAGAAAATATATCATTTTGCGCTCTTAATACACAAATATCTATTAATCAATGCGACTTATTGTGATGATTCATTTTACAATGATTTCTTGAGTTGGGACGACCCTAAAAAATGTCCTCGACACTGTGCTCGTTGCCATAGTTCTTAGTTGCTTCCATCCCGAGTTCCATCCACATCTGGCTGGCATGAGGATTTTCAACGGAGTTCACCCATCCATCAGATGATTTTTCGAAACTTCAGATGAACCATACAATAACAGTTTCGTTATCAAATTCGAAAAGATCACAGTGATGATTGAATAAAGAAAAGAAGTAATTGAGCCTTGTCAAATTGCATTAATGAAATACGCTTGGACTTCCGTCGTAAATATTCATTGCGTTCAGCGACATCCGATGATTTCCGTGGAGAATCAACGAGATACTTCGCAACTCAATTCATTAGTATATTGACATCAGATGCCAACTTGTTCCGATCTTGAGGGCGGACTCTCCCTACTAAATCTTCCGCGGACATCTCAATCCCTCACCCCCGTTTTTCGGGCACGTCCAGGACGAAAATGCGACGTTTGAACCCGCTTAATTGAATTGTCTACGGACGGGAGACCACCTACAAGTCAACGTATCCGGATCAGCGAGTATTTATTCCCTAATCAAGGATAGGCATTGTTTATATCCAATCACGGTTGGTTTATTCGAGTGAGCGGGCAAGATCGGGCAGAGATCAGTAGCCAGGGAGCATCTGATTTGAATTTCAACTGGAATGAGAATAAATTCGTTAGCGGTTGGCATTTATTTAAACTTGGTGCCCGCCATAATTTCAGTTAAGCCCCGTACCACCGGCCAAACGACATTAGCTCTTGACATATTGAAACTCTCAATAAAAATAACTCAAGACGCGCTCCGCCACACGGCGGACAGAGAGCTCAAACGTTTCGGTAACTGTAAATATCGATACGTTATTGGTGGTATCGGCGGATGCTGTATTTTATACTTTTTGATTTTGCTGGAGTGCAATGAAGTAGCGTATCTATTATTTTCGAATGAAGACGTGCCATTTATTTGATGGCGCTCTGGTTTCTTTACTTTCCGTTGAATGAGACTTTCATGGTTTGGTGCCAATTTGTTTAATTTTGTCTTCTGCGTTGTGAAGCACGGTAGCGCGGTGACCAGCAGGGCTTCATTAACGAAATGGATAACATTGGCTGCATTCACCGAACCTAACAGTTGTGGAACTGTTGCGGAATCGTTCGGTGGCACATACGCTACAAACTCAACACGTTCTGGAGAAGCGGGCATTTTGGGAGCGCTTTCAATTTATGCTAGGTAGCGGTAGCAGAGCGGTGGCAAAATCTTCGTTCGGTAAATGCAGCCATTGGGAGCAGTTCAGTGTTCCGGAACGAATATCATCTTTCTCATATTAGACGTAGTGTCATATTAAACTGGGTACACATTAGGCGTTTGAAAACGAGCGTTCTGCTAGCGCGAATTTCAAAACACAAGAGCTCCAACGTTTCCATACACCAGTAAACGAGCGTTTGCTCACTCAATCTGAAACGCCCTTATGTAAGGTGACATAGGAGCAAAACGCCTGTTTCAAAACGCCTAATTTGTACCAGATCTAGTCACTAGGCTAACCCAGGCTATGGCATAGAGGTACACGCTGTATCACAAACCGGATGAATTTTTTTTCCTATAGAGCAAAACACAACTCTATGCGACACCGCCGGCGTTAGCTGGAACTAAGCCCTAATCGAGAATTCGTTTCGACAGTTAGTACGTGACAGCTGTTTTTATTTGTTTATTTTTACTTTTTTATTGCGATAAAAAGATATGCCTG
Source organism: Hippodamia convergens (assembly GCA_038502775.1). NCBI lineage: Eukaryota > Metazoa > Arthropoda > Insecta > Coleoptera > Coccinellidae > Hippodamia > Hippodamia convergens. The sequence goes on from CM076614.1 coordinate 43,025,018, forward strand.
AGAAAAATCGTGAATAACACTAATTGTAGCGTTTATGGATGTTATTCTAAAAGATCTAGGAATTCTGGAGCCCATTTTCATTATTTTTGTGGTAAAAATCAAAAGGTTTATGTAACCAACAAACTAGAAACCGTAGAGGAAATTAATAGACGTACCTATATCCTGGGACAATGTTTTGATAATGGAAAAACTTGTGTCTAAACATATTAAAGTATACTCCCACCATTTTCGACCAGAAGATTACCTATAGAATGAAAACAGGCAAGAGTGGAAACTGTTGTCAATTGAAAATAATGCTCCATATGTTTTGAATTATTTCAGAAACTCTTACTATGGAAACATTTCTGCTAGTGGAGAAAAAAGCTGTACTTTCATAAAACCTACCAAAAAAAGCAGTTCAATTCAAGACATTTTAACTTTTTGTTCAGATCGTTCTTGTAGAATAATTTCCATTCTTATCGAAATAAATTACTTTGAGTGTACTTGATATTTTTGAATATATAGAAGTTTCAACAATTCAAGGAGCCTAGTTGATAATGAAAAAGTTATTAATGCAGGCCATATGATAATGTGCAATAAAACTAGGGGCAATCTGAGTGTGATTGATTGTTGCAAAAATAATAATTTATTAAAACTGCAGCCTAAGACAAAAATGAGATGCAATAAATGAATAATACATTGAAATCTAGCGAGGAATGAATTCTTCAATATGATTAATCGATGATCACATCATATTCTGCATACATACGGTTCTCTGGAGAATGAGAATTTTCATTCAAAATTCATCAGCCATTTTCTTGCTGATGTTCAATTACATTAAAATCATGCATGTTTTCATATTATGTTAGGTCACAAACTAATTTCAACCTTCTCTTAGTTTTCATCGAATACGGATAATCCTAATGTTTTCTGTTTTGTACGTTTCATTGTTATGGAAAACAAAAAGAAAAACAAATACAAAACTATACAATGAATTTCACCTTCACAATCTGTAGAATTGTCGAGATATTTTGTAGTACGTACAACCTTCTAGAGTAGCAGGGCTAAAATATGCTTGCAAATTCCAGACAATCTTGCTGATTCTTGCTTCGTATGTGTATATAATCTTGTCATCCTTTACACCATCATTTCTATAAGACATCATTTCCTCAATATGATGGGGTTGTCCTTGTAGAATTCCAATGTTTTGAAATAATTATTTTTCCACATAGAATCAAATTGCAACACTTTCTTACCCTCTACAAAGTATCTATGACCATGTAAATATTGGAAAATTTCCTATAGTTTGAGGAACCTTTGGTAAACATTTTGCCAGATGATGTGTAAAGCATTCAAAATTGAATAGTGCTCATCTCAATATTTTACATAAAATATAACAAAAAGCACAATAATCACCTATACTTACACATTCAATATAACCCACAGGATCCACAATTATTAAGGAAACAACTTCGATTATTGATAGTCGATAAACGTTAAAACTTAAAAATCCCATAGATCCCAAATAGAAAGCTAATGTAAACACGAAACAATACTCGTTTCGGTAAACAGCTGATCGGCGAATGCAGCGCCACCATCGGTAATTATTTTGTCCAATATGTTGAATCGGCACAATATGTGGCTCGAGAAAAAGTTTTTTTTTCTCTAGAAGTTGGCGAATTCGGGTTGATAATGTCATGAAAGACGATAAACTGAGACTTACTTTTATTAGGTTTCAATATATATTTGTGCCACCATATTGTGAAGTTATCCACTTGTCCTTGTAGTCTTTGTATGCAACTCTGCATTGATTTTTCATGTACTGTCGTCAGAAAATTGTAATACTTGTTGTTGTTGTACCAGGTATGTCTTTCTCTCGACTGAAGTGACAAGAAACAGTATTGTTTATTAAGCATTTTTCTGTGTTATAGGAATTGGAGTAGTACAGGCGTTAAGTTTGATTAAACCTATATAAGAGCATCTGTGCTATATACTGTCAAACGCCTTCTATATGTCTGATCATTACACATAAACCGTTGAATCTGAGCTGAAAATTTGGTATATGTTTGTTTAAATCTACATCGAGGAGTTTCTTCATTAATTTTTCATGAAATTTCGCTGCAATATCTTAGTTTTCGACTCTCTTTCTACCCAAGCTTGGTTTGCGAATATTTATTAGAGTACATCTTAAATAGTTTCAGGCTTTCACAACCGGATATATTGACATTAAGAGAGTCTTTTAGGCTTATTGGCCGTGGTCTATTAGGAATTATTTCACCTAACGTTTCGCCCCCAACTGCGGTAGGCATCTTCAGAGGATTCTTGGTCTGAGGTTGTAACTTGACCGCTGAATTTCCGAAAGTGATGCTGGATTCGATCCGTTGGTCCAACTTATACCCTGATCATTGGCGGGAGAAGGTATTGGGTTTACGCTCCCATGTTGATTGGTCCATCGCTCCCACTTCGCATTGGCTTGATTTTGGTCTTTTCCAATACCGGCAACCATGCGCTATGTACCAAAGGAGTTTCTTCCCTTCTGTTCATATTGCTCTTATGTTTATATATCTCAATGGCTTCCATTTTCATCCTAGGATAGAAACTTTTGATGTTCTAAATAGTCTCTGCCTTTGAGAAAACAATATTGTGTCCATCTGTGAGAGCATGTTCCGCTAGTGCGGATTTTTCTGTCTGATTGAGTCGACAGCTCCTTAATTCTCGTATTGATACTTCGCTTCGTTGTACCAATGAAGACTTTGACGCAGTCACAAGGTATCCTGTAAATACCGGGTTGAGAGAGTGGGTCGACTTTGTCTTTGGTAGTTCTGATCATTTGGCCAAGTTTTTGAGTTGGCTTATAGACAGTCTCTATATTGTGCCTCTTTAGTATTCTACCAATTCTATCGGTGACCTTGGGGATATATGGTAAGATAGCTCTTCCATTGAGGGTAAATTGTGATGTGTTATCATCACGTGTCTTATTGCCCTCTGAATTTCCTTAGCATTATGTTTTCGATGATCTCCCTGATTAATTCCAATTATTTGTGCTTTTGGTCAAGTAGAATGAAATATTACATTTCAAAACATTGTTCGGACTATAACAAACACAACAACAAAAAATTATCCCATTTGGTGCAATTGTTCCGACGTGTTGCTCTTAATAGTAATAACCATATATCGTCTTTTATTTATACATATACAGTGGCGTAACGTTTCTCAGGCGGCCCCCCCCATGATTGTCCCCGGGTCCCACTCTTCCTTCAGCCCCTATCCCCATACCTCTGATCACCCATTTTCATGTACCATCTTTCAATTCATTATGAACATCAATTGTATAGGATTACCTCAGTCCTCAATCATTTATTTCATAGGGCGTTGTTTAGTGCAAAGAGTGGGCAAGGGGACCGCTTCAGCTCGACACGCTCGCCAGCGCAAACGCGGAGCGCAGACGTAAACACAACCAGATCGTGCTGCTTATCTGTTATTGCAGAAATTATTGTCAATTCTCCAATCAGGGTATTTTTAGGAATAAGGAAAATTATTGTGAAATCTTTTTATTTCCATTTCTAGTAGTGAAAGAATCAGGTGATTGAATACGAAACCACGTTGTGAGTTTGTTTACAATCAATGACGAAGTTTTCAATTTTTTGACTTTTTTAGTGCCTTTAGTTTCTGGATTACAATTTCATTCAAGGTTGGTTCTAGCGTAGCTTATTTATCCGTTAAGAAACGTCTCTCGTATTTTTTCAATGCGAAAATTAGAAAAAGCAGTTTGATTATCTCATAATTTTTCAGGTATTAGAAAAACTGTCAGAGCGGAAAAAAAAATATTTGAGTAGATCTTGCAAAAAAAACTCCAGAGAGAAAAATAAAATGCATTTTCTAAGCAACTGAAACAACATATAAGGTTTCCAATGAGTATTCGAACTATCACTCAATTGCTCCCTGTGCTACCCTGTTTTCAACAGTTTTTTAATATACCCACAAGCTCTTCAGGACTCTCTTGAAATATCGTTGAATAATCGTTTCATCAGGCTCAAGATAATTGAGAATTAACTCAGGAATTCGATGTCGCAAACACGTCTATCAGACTTTTGAGCCTACTCAAGCTTTGACCAAGAAGTAGCGTGAAGCTTGGACACTGACAAGTTGAAAGATATATCTGAACAACAAAATTAGAAAGATTAATGAAGTTTTGTTAAATAATTTTTCAAGTCTTTTATCACATTGATTTCTTTCTAGTTATTTTTATATCAGAATCTAGGTTTTTTTGTTTAGAAATTCTTGTTATTCAATATATATATTATTTTTGTCACATTTTCTTCAACGCTCATCTTTGAAAAACGTCAAGGGAAACTTATCATAAATGACATAGATCTATGGAGGGGTCCCCCGACTAAAATCTTTTGCACTACGCTACTGTATAAGCACTCTGGTTTTCCACTGCCTAAGACAATTCGTGTTCACAGTTGTGCGTAAGTTATTGATTTACTTTATTGGTATAATCATGAAGTAATCAATCGTATAAGGTTTTCTATATGAGAGTTGAAGAAAACTAAGAATCACTATTCGTATTCTATTTTGTAGTACCACCAGTTTCAACTGGTTACTTTGTTATATTTCAATATAACAAAGTAATTGAAAAGCAACTATAAAAATTCCTCATGATAACTCGGAAGATTCTAGAAATAACCTTCAACTGGTCCATTTCGCTTAAAGACCTCGCCATCAATTACTCTCTGGACCGATCCCTCCAAGGCACGAAATTTCAATTCGATCCGACGGACAAGAAGCGCAATAAATCCTCGAATCGTCCTGATTGTCCGCAAGTAGAAAATATACAAACTTTCCCACGCATGAATAACGTCACTAAATGATCGAACGAACAACTCCATTCAACTCTTCTCCTCGTCCTTTTTGTCTCGGCACAAATTAATTAAACTGTTTGTTATTCGCGATAGCTTGAGAATCGGCTGAGAAACCCTAGCAAGCCCAACGGGGCGGGCGCACACATATGCCGATTTCTTGTATGGCTCTTACTTCGGGCTGTTTGAAATTGTTCCATCATGTTGATTGAAAGCTGACAGAAAATATGCTCTCTGTTTTCCTTAACGATTTCGTGCCAACCGAACATTCAGGGCTCAGCAACGTACAGTGTTAGGACCATTTAATTTGATACTGCACGATATGAGTATGTATGTCTGTTAGACACAACGAAATTTTGCACATAGTCAACATAACTGTAGATTATAGAAAAATACCTGCGTTCGATTATTTCCAATCATTTCCTGTACTATTTTTGTATGATATCAGGAAGACAAACCTTTGACTTTGCTTAAAAAAATACATTCAAAATATTTTTAATATATTTGTATTGATTTCATTCAACTGTCTTTTATTGAATAATATTAAACATACAATCGGAAGAGTATTTCCATAACGCTCTAGGCGAGATTTAGTTCGGCTGGGTGAAAATTTTACTTAGGAAGAGGAACTCTCATTGGTGCTCAACCAGAAGCACATAGTTAAAACTATTACATCTACAAATCCAATCAAAACAAAATGAATGAAATAAGATGAATAAGCTTTCATTTTCACCGAATACATCAGCTCATGCTCTGTTGTGATTAAATTTCTAACATACTCCCCACTGACTGCATTAGCAAAATCTTGTGGAATATCATTTAGTTACTTTTCGAAATTGTACCTAAGACCTATTTTATTTATGAGGGTGAGTCTTTGACTTGTACATATATTTTAACCGTAGATTCCTGAGGTCAAAAAAAAAACTTTTTTCATCTTTCATTTTTTCCGATTAGTCTTGAAAAGATACAGGCTGTCGAAAATCCATAAAATAATTTAATTTTCAGTTATATTTCGCAAACGAATCGATCGAATGAAGTGATTTTCGGAATATAGTTTTTCGTAAACGTGATTAATCTATCCCCATCACAGAACTTCACAAACATCCACCAGTTTCTCAATTATGACCATAACATTCCATAAATTCACCAGAAATTCAAAGAGTCTAATTGTAAATAGTAAATTCAATGTGATGAGATGAATATTCATTTATTTTGGAATATAAATATTCTTGATATTTTCTTATTAAACCCGCCGTTTACGAGTAATTCCATATTGAAAGAAAAAAATTTCAATTCCATAAATTGGGTACTTTGGCTGAAGGTTGTCACGTTGAAAATCATCACGTTTAAATCCGAGGATTTATGTTCTGGAAGGACAAGGTTATTATGAATGGAAAGGGAAGCGGACTTTGGAAATTGAGTTATATTAATGAGCTCACCTCTAATTCTTCGATTTACATCCTTATTTATTCGAGCAAATTCACATATCTTTCTGAATACCTAATACTTCAGGCAAGTTACATTTTTTAAAAGGGGATTGTTCGTTAGAAGCCCTAACTTCCCGCTTTCATTAAAAACCAGAGTGAATGCTCCACCCAGAGAAAATCATGTTGGTGTCTCTGGCACCTCCTTCCGAATCTCAAAATACATTTGACACACGCGATCACAATTCGGCCACATTATTCATAAAACTGCTGTTAACAACGTTTTAATTGAAAATCACGATACCATTAATTCCCAATTTGAATTATTTGTCGATCACTTTATTCGCAACAACGATCAACATAGAAGAGTCGCGAAAAATCTGCTTTGTCTAAGTTAAAATTTATTCCTTTTCATTAAATTATGAAGTTTATTAGACATAATGATGAGTATCTTCTGAAATGTTAAGTCAAATTTTAGATAACAAATTATTCACAACACCGTTATAATTGAAAAAAACTATCAAAACACAATGACATTTGATCATTGTGTGTTGAGTCTATGCACACTCTAACTTTATAATAGGTCTTTATAAAGGTTATGATTCTGTTGGAGAACCTCAGGAAATTTTTACCCCTTGATAAAAAATGATTACATACTGAAGATATAGATTATAGCAAGCTGAATACTTCATTTTCAATAATGGAAAAGAAATCAAAAGAAGAATATTCAACATTTGCCGCTAACGAAATTCTGTATGAATGAAGTATAAGTATTCATTATAGGTACATTTTATACATCACTATCCTCATATAAACCCTTGGAAACACTCTCATAAAATAATTTTTCTTCTTCGTCGCATGAAACCAAATTGAAGTCTCCAAATTTCTCATTTTATTTACGTATGAAAAATGGCTCTGTTTGCCGAACTAGGTATTCAGAATGTTGTTGATCAGCTGATTTCAAAACGAAACATCAAAGATGTAAAAATATCCCAAATCTATGTTGTAAGTTGAAGCATCTTCAGAGTATGTAATGTGACGTCACGAGATTAAAACAGCATATCTGAAGCGGCTTTAAAAAAATGAAATCTTGTATGAAACCAAGATGTTGAAAGTAAAGGGAACTTTAAAATTAGAGGCACAGACTTGATTATGAAACTGACTTGAATGTTCTAAATTCTAATAGATCTTTCTCGAAACCATTTCAAATATCAATCGATGAAAGGTAACCGGCCAAAAACTAACACTCAAAATAAAGGATTTATTACTCTAAACCTATATCAACTTGAGATAATACAATCGAATTGAAATTTTCAAAAATGGAATTTATTTTCTGATTATAATTATAACTGAAAGCAAGAAAGCATAGAACAGATTTTCCATTATCAATTTGTTTTCTCTTTTTCAACACAACAAATTCAATTTTCGATCGCTTCATTGACTACAATTTTTGAAGTTCTGTTGGATAATTAGAATGTCTTATAAACTTATAAAATTTCTTCATTCTCATACCGGAAGAATATATCTTTTATTTCTGTTCTTCACTACAATGTTCACTAATTCCACCTAGACCTGAATGGTTTATTTATTTATTCTGAGATGAAGAGAATGCACATTGCATTTCTAACCGTTTTCCTATCAATAGGAGTACAAAAACGGATTCCGAAATGCCTGATCGGAGACGTGTTTTCCATGAGTGACATATAAGGGCCGACATTCTGAACCTCCCTACATGGTGATCAATAACCAACTGTTGAAATAGTTCTGAATAATTATTTTAGTGCAAGTGTAAATTTATCGATTTATATTGAATATACAAAATTTTTTTTCAAGGATTCATATTAATGAACGGCCATTAGCTATTACTATCAACTTATATGTATTTTTTGACTCAATTTCAACTATGAATAAAAATTTTTACGGGAAAATATGTATTTGGCCTTCCCTACAAGAAATTGTTCCGAAAATAAAGCTGCCTGAATAATTCGTGAAATCGGAAATAACGAGTGGAAATCTCAGAATGTGTATCGGAATTCGTGTGATGAGCTGAAGTTTCCTGTTCGCACAAAAAGGAGGTTGACGTTTCTTAGGGTCAATGAAGTCATGGGACAGTAAAGTATATACAAATATGGTAGTGTGTGGCGACCCACTAATCGTATTGTTTTCCGTAATAGGTGCACAACGACGCGAAATGTTCGAAGCTCACTTGATTTCTCGTTAACATCGACATTAATTACCGTCTCCTCGAGAAGTATTTATACCTTCTGTCAAACGGGCGAAGTAATCAACGGTTAACAACTTCATTTAGCAATGATCGTAAATAAGTAACCAAAGTTCTTGTTTCGGTGAATGGCAACAATGTAATAAATATCGACTTGATCGTACACCGCCGTGTTGATTTGGAGTGAATCGATCGAGGATGTTCGATCTGGGCAAGGATTAAAATCGCTGTCGAACATACAGTTTATATTCCGATTTCCTTAATGAGACCGAATGGGATGGACTCTGTTTTGTGGTCCAACTACCGCCGCTCGAAAATGTTTGGATCTTCTGCGGATCGGGTATGTTAAACTTTCACCCGAGATTCGTTTCATTGAAGTTGAGAGATATTTACGAGGTGCAAGGTATGTAAGACATGCCCGATGGTATGTTCACACGGGCAATCTTATATCGCGTGATGGATCTTAGATTCGAGGTCCTGATAATATTTGCAGGAGCTTTTAGATTGGAGTCTCTGAAGGTCTCAATTTGGTAAAGAACTGTTCGAGGTTGATTGGAGGTTACTCAGCAGGAAACATTTCGGGAAAAGCTTTGTCATATGGTAATATATTTGCGCGATTGTTTCATAGTTAGGTATTTAAACATGGTATGAAGTAACAAAGTTTCAATATTTTAAGACCTTATTATAGGCATTAAAATATGTAGAAAATTTCCCATAAATATGGATACATAAATGAGCCATTTCAAGATGTGAGCTTGTGAGCTATGTTCTGTTCTACTAGCGCAACCAAATACGATATTCGATTTATTTTCATCTTTCGGATGTCTTCTTTACTGAACTCCCAAAGAGAACTGTTTTTCAGACGGTTCCCTAAAAAATCACAGCTGGCATCAAACATTTGCTTTTCATGTGATATTAACGAACTTTTATTGAGTATTTTGCTATGCATCCGACTGGAGCTGTTTATGTTCCTTCACCTTCTACTATTGGCGATCCAGAGTACTATGGCTTTATCGGTAAAGTTGAATCTTCGGATGGGATGCCCCAATGAGTGAAATTAGTACTCTCATATTTCTTATCTCGAGGAAGCCAACGGCATTGGCTCTCTTCCTGACTACACATGAGGGAGGGTAGACACTGTAGACAATAGTCCAAGACCTCCCTGAGAATCCACCAACAAACTGATGAGTTTAGTAAAGAAAACTGTTGGTTAATCCGAAACAAGGAATCAAACAGTGGCCAGTAGAACCTCAATGAAAACAATAAATCAGAAAAAAAATTCCTGTTTGGGGGAATACAGGTGTATTCGTAGTTAATCAGTTTTCAGCGAATAACAAGAGTAATTTTGAGAATATTCCGTGCAAAATTTCGAGATATCTGATTCCTCAGTTTGCCTTGCAACAACAGTAGCCCCATCTGTTTCAGCAGCGTTTGACTATTCGACGGACATAGTGGTCCTTTTCCTTGAAACGGATCGAACCATATCTGTAACATTTTCTGAGGATCTATAGACACATCAGAATTTTAACAGTACCTCAGCTATCATCTGGACCCATAATGGCGGAACGTGTTTCTTTTGCCCGAGTCACGATTCGGTTTACAAAATGAAAGTCGACGTGAAATGATTTGAAGAGGCACAAGCAGACTAGAGTGACTCAATTTCGCCATAAAAATATGTCATTTAAGGCGAGATCATTTTCATTTTATTTTAAAAAGATAGCAGTTAGAACAATGAAAACAAAAATCATTTCGTGAAAAAGAATTTAAGAATTGAACAAAACATTTGTTGATCTAATCATCGTAATCGTTGCCATAATCATTGCAATTTTCATCTTTAGCCGAATCATGATATTGTTCATTCCAGTCATCATTATTATGATCATCAGGTATGTTTTTTCTTCTTCCATGTTTTTAAAATTGCAAATAACAATATTACTCCTCACAAATTACACGATGTCAACAACAAAAACATGTGATCTAACAGACCTGTTGCGCGTAAAGGGCGCATAAACTAATGTTATGCGCCCTTTTTCACACACTTAAAATGGGCCTAAAAATCATAAATATTGACATTTAATTAAGAAACACCCTGTATAAAACAGATTGTCAGTCAACGGAAGAGGAACCGTGTTAACACGGTCGTCGCATTCATTCACTGAATAATTTTTGTGTTTGGGGAATGCTTGGTCTCTACAATTTGTCTGACTGATGACATATAACTTTGTTATAGTTATCTCAATAACATATTCAAAAATCAGACATGTAAAAATATGTGAGGTTCATTCATTTGGTCCAAATAACATGTTTGGCACTCATCGTACTATTTCAGAATAATATTCTAGGAAACATACCCATATAAAAATCAGCCATGTGAATTTTAGTTATATGTTCCACTTATTTTAAGTTAACTTTCTCACCTAGTATCTGCGCAGGTGTCACTAGGAGAACTCCACAAACACGCAGGCATTCAAATATCATTGGATGCTACCGAGAACCTAAGATTTCGTCTATGTGAAAATGAGTTAGGTATGTCAGATCGCTCTGGGATCTTACTCTATTTGCTTAGCTTTGGCTACTACATCTACATCTTCATCATCAAATTATAGGATGTTAAAAATGCTGATGGGTAGACTTTGTACCTCTGGTTTTTCTCTGCGAAAGTTGACAACCAGGGAGAAAATAAAAATTGGGAACTCTTCAGAATTGCGGGTTTCATGCTTATTCAAAAAGAAAATGTCTAATACATATTATCCCGTTTAAATAAGTTCAAGGGTCTTAAAGTATAGAGGTTTGGCCCAAAGGCATAATGTTAAGTGAGCAAAAAATCAAATTACAATTACATAAAACTCAAACAGAAGCTCCATTCCTTCAAATAGATTAGAAATCGTTTAAGTTCCAGATAGACTGGATTGCTTCGAATTCACCCGATTTTTCTTGATCCGACAAAGATCTTTTAACGATATGATGAGGTGTCTCTCTCATTATATCCTTCCCCCATTTTCGAACTGCTCGGTCAAACCACGTAATTGAGACGGGCTCCCACTAACCAGCTTCTGGAAAATTGATCTTTCTGTATGGAGGGTAGAAATGTACCACTCCGTTTGGGCGAGCCAAGTTATCATGCTGTGACCGAAAAAAAGAGGTCCCGAGTCGCCTAACCGCAAACAGCAGTGGGAGAAAAAAATACGAGACGAGCCGTTAACACTTTCGTCACGATTCAAGTGTTAAAATAATGAGGGGTTGTTGATGCGCTTTCATCTCGGCTCATCTCTGAACCGTACAGTTCGAAATTGTTTACTCATGACATTTAAGACGAGAGACCACAGACAAGACAGTAGGCGGCTATTGTTTCAAGGCCTGCTTAATCCGTTTGATTGAAGTCGCCTCTAAGTGAAGTCACGGTACCTTTGAAGCCGTGGTAAAAAATATCCTCGGTTAATGATAGCCACTTATAGTGAGCCGTGCAGTGATTTACCGTGGTCAGATATGACGAGGAGGCGTGTTTTAATTGCCCATTTGACTGGCTCATTATCAATTCATGAGCACAGGGGGCGGGACTGGAAAGTGTTATGATGAACAAGCCGCTTACCACTTCTGGCATGTCCAGGAGTGAGAGACGGGTTACATTTCCTGAAAAATAAAGCTGCGCTGCTTTCCACGCTGAATGGATGGTTCCTTCGGGCTGTTGGGTAACCTGAGATGAGCGGAAAAGTTTCACCATATCAATATCCGGTAAGTGGGAGGATTGATAAGGTTCAAAAAACAGAAAAGCCACAAAGCAGCCTTCTGATTTTGCACAAACGTAAATGGTTCCTATCTTGCAGTTATTTGGTTTTCATTATATAATACTTCGAGTTTTCTTGTGCCTATTCCTCGAATTCTCCTGCCTATTTCTTAATATGCTATTGAGCTGAAAGGATAGAGAATAACTTTTCATTTTATTGCACAGATTACAATAAATACTGTAGCACAGCTCCACACCTTCTTCTTCCCTTCGCTTCAAAGCCAACCTTCACCCTCTATAAAATCCATCAACAACATTAATTTGTTCGGAAGAACAACGAAGAAATGGACCTAATCCTGTAGAAAAAGACAATCGATTCGTAATGAGGGTTCAAGATGGCTTGAAGAAAGTTGAGGAAACACGATGGTCTTTCAAAATAGAGTATCGAATTCTCAAGAGCGTCTTTTCAGTAAAATAAATATTCCTAGAAATATGCCAGATATGTAACCTATAAACAAAGCGTTAAGGTTGCAACTTGTTTCTTATATTTCTTTCTGAAAGCTTTTATGTTATTAGAATTATTTTCAGAAGTTCTGAATGGAGAACCAGTCCTATTAGATTCAATTGTAAAATAATATAATTGAATTGGTCGTGTACAAATCAAATAATCAACAATCATAACCCAAAAAGAGAAAAAAACCAAATTTTTTTCGCGAAATAAAATGAATAGATCAAAAATATCGGTTCACATCTCACACCTGGGTTCCATTATAACGGTTCTTGAAAATGTTCACCGATGGGGCATCCACAACACAAGACGGCAAGGAGTTCCAAGTGTTGAAAATTCTATTGGGAACAAAATTTCTTCTCGTTGTTGTCCTGTACTGCTGCTGCCTCAGCTTGAAATCATGCCAGTGCAGGCGGTGGTCGTCAGACAATGTGAAAAAGGATCTGAGGTCGCTGCCAATGAAGCTGTTCAATATACGAAATGTTAATATGAGATCTCCAGGAACTTTTGCGATTCTCAGATGTATCAAGATTAGCCATGACAAGTCGACGATCGTAAGAGGGCCTTACTCGACCAAAGGCAATTCGTATGGCACATCTCTGGACTCACTCCAACAACTCCCGACTGCGCACTAGGTCGGGATATATGTTCAGACCAGCTCAAATCATTCGTCACCACCACACCCAGGTTGGTGTGAGAATCTACACTAGTTAGTTAGATATATTCAGACAGAGCAACCATATGTGTCACCACTCAAGAAGCCTATCAAGATATTGTTGAAGCTGGTGATACCGTGTGAATGGGTCTGAGTAAATTTTAGTAGCATCAGCGAAGAAAGAGCACGGGGGCGTCAGAAGTAAAGGAATGTCTGCAACATAAACCAGGAAAAGCAAAGGCCCGAGCACAGATCCCTGTAGTACTCCACTGATTACCGGGTAAGCAGAAGAATAGGCGTCGCCAACACGCACGTAGATGTTCATCTCTCGAAAGGATGAGATCAAGTGTTGAAGGATTTTGATTCAGTCTGAAGCGGGTTGGTTCCATTTCAGATTGCGAGAGGTTGGGGTTCATAATCATGTGACAGAATAAGGTTGCGGAATTTTGAGGGTAGACAGAATTAACCCACGGCCACTTTATATGGGGAAAGTTGAAATCTCTCATCAGAACGAGGTTAGGTTCCACTGCAGATAAAAAAGATATTTTGTCACAAATGACCTGATCATCCTCGAAAGCTGTATTAGGCGGTCTGTTAACACATGTAAGGGTTATTGAGAATGATTTGGATTTCAACTTCAATGCCAGTGTGTCGATATTTGGACAGTAGAAGCAAATTGGTAGTAACAAAAAAGAAACGAGAAGTTCTGTTTTGACGTAAACACAAACTCCTCCGCCAACTCGAACCCGTCCTATCAGAGCGGTAGATGGTAAATCCATCTATGTTTACTAATGAATCGGGTAACGTTTGGTCTCGCACAACAAAATGACAGATGGACCTTGTTCTTTAACAATAAGAAGTATTGAACTTTGACAGAAGTGAAGCCAGGTTAGTATATAGAAGTCGCCAGTCATGAAAAGCCTGTCCTAGTTTTTTGAGAACAGTTCACTATCTGCTGAGATCCTCGAACATATTTTATTGCAAGATCATTTTCCCTTGCACACATACGACGCTGCAACTTTTCCCTGAGGTCATTCAAATACCTCTGTAGCAAGGGTGTTTTGTCATCTGTAATCCTCACACTACGAAACTCAGCATGTTGCAATAATTCATTCTTTTTGCGTATTATCGCTTTTGCATGTTATTTATCTTTCAAAACCACCTTAATAATTGGTGGACGTGTACCGGTAAAACGTTGTCCCAGTCTTATTATCTGCCGAGGAACAATAGTTGAATCAACCGCCCTTAATACCGCGGTAACCGTTTCAGTATCGATCTGTTTATGCTCAGTCGGCGTACCTTCAGGAGTAGGTATTCCGCGTAAAATTATTTCTTTACTACGCCGAATTCGGTCAACCGACTCATTCACCGCAGCCTCAACAATCCCCGAGGAATTAATCAGGAATTTTATCAATTTTAGCTTAGATAGCTCTTCTCGAAGAGAGCTCACTTTAAGCGCTTTAGTGTCTGTTAGTTGATCGAATTTCATGCTGCATTCATTGCACAAAATTTTCATGCTTTTCATTTTGTTACGCGTTACGTGATCATCAGATGGGAGATTCGTGCAACGTATGTGTAGGTAGGTACTGCCTGCAACAGTCACACTGAACTCGGCGAGAATCCAAAGAATCGATCCGGCTAGGCTAGAACAATTAGCGCAGACGCTCATATTGTGATTTGTTGTATTGATAATCACCCACACCGAAGGAAAAAAGCATTTGTTTATACTTTTCTCGTTGCGGATCTCAGGCAAAGAAGTGAACGAGGGATATACTATGTATATCACCTTCACGAAAACAGTCGAACTTTATATTTTGAGAGGTCTACCGGTTTCTTCTTCAAAAACGTTTTTATGCTGCACAGCTAATTCATTCTGAAGTACAAAATGTAGTTTTTTTTTGTTACCTATTAAAATTCTGAGCCTCTTGGTTATGATTAATAAAGTTGGTACATATTAATGCACAAAAACGCCTAGGTTCTACTTGAAATATTTGTCCCTGAAATTTTCATTATGAATTTTGGAACAACATGTATACAAATTTTTCTTTAATTTTTCAGCAGAATAGCTATTTTCTTGTAAAAGAAATGTCCCCATCTTTGTAGAACGCCAACAGGTTTAATAATTAATAGATATGTCATTCAGTATTTTGTGATGCTGTGAGATTCGAATAAAAAGGAGAACTGTATACCAGACAGTAGTTATCCAACCAGATATGGGGCAGATATTATTATTGATAAAGTAATTAGATATGTGGATGTCATGATGTTAGCACTTTTCAAACAGCGAACCAGAACCTATGGTTGTCCTACAGAACGAAATTATTTGAGAAAATGTTTATCAAAACCTCGTCATTTTGATGAAACCATAATCTCTCATTGACTTCCCAAAGGCATTTGATCATGAAATTATAGTTTGTGTGGAGATGCTGTAATTTGTTCGTTGTGTTGAGAAAAGAACAATATTTTCTCTGATTCGGTGTCAAATCCGTTCATTCTGCCACATCTTAAAGAACAAAATTATGCTAGAATATTTCATTCTGATACAGTTTTCATGGTTATATTTCTTGATTACATGTTGTCCCCCTGCCACGAATTTATTCATTACCTGTCGAATTTATGGGAGAGAAATCAGTTCTGCCATAAATATTTTTCAATGCAAAAATCACTAATCGATATTTACGGAAATATTTTATTAATTTCGATAAAAATTCAACGATTTAGGTAAAATAATGTATGAAACTCATATATAATGCTCATTCTAACACTCGTCCATTCAAAAACTCGCCACATTGTGGCTCCTTTTTTAATTTTAAACTCCTGTGAGAATATCAATGCATATTATATGATTTAGTTAGTTTCAGCTGAGTTTCTGTGGATACATGTGTCCGGAAATGTGGGAAATTTCTTGGATTCAGATGAAATGTAAAAAAAAACAAGATGACAAGTTCCTATCTTTTTTTTCCTAGCTCCCCTTCCTAAGGTAGATGAATTTTAAATTACTCAATATAATTATTTATTATTTATTTTAAATTACTCAATTAATATTTAATGTTAATTTGATATGATGAACAGTAGTAAGGACCTCCTGAAATATTGCCCCTAAATTTAAATCAGCTTATTTAGTTTACTGTGGGGGCGGCCTAGGTTGTACATTTTAATGCTTACATCTTGTATGAGAAGTTACAAAAACGAATTCGAATACCTTTAACATTAAGCTAAATAAAAGGTACTCTTCTTCATTGTCGATTAAATGAACCAATTTCGAAAAAAAAATAAAAAAGTATTTTTTCAGTTTCTAATGAAAAAAAACAAGAATTCAATTTTTTTTGGTCTGCAACATAGTGTTATACTAAGGTCATTCAAGGGACAAAAAAGTTCCACTTTATGTGATTGAATCCGACAAAATTTGTTATTGTTTTTCTGTGCAAAAACTGTTGAGTACCTTTGTCATTTTGTCGGATGTAATAACATAAACTTAAACGTTTTTGTTCATTAAATATCTTTCGTAATACACTTTGTTGCATTACCCGCACTGAACCTCGCAATACTTATTTGTGTGAAAATTGTTTTTCGCATAAGTATAACGAAGGACCATCATTATTATTATCATAATATACATATAATTCGCTCAGGTCATGACTTACAGAGATGAGAAATTCAAAGCCATGATATTTACACCCTCTTAAAATTGAAAGATGGTATTCTTTAATAATTTGTATTTGCAAATTTTTTGCAGCACTTTCTGTGCAGAAAAGTGTTTGGGTCTTTGAAATAGACTCCGCCCCATTTGAATGTGTATAGATATACATACATTTTTCTTATCTCAATGAAGGCACTATTATTTTTATTATCAATATTAAATATTCATTAGTTCAATTTTCAATCCAACCAATTATGGTGGATGCGATAACCAGTCAGTCCGTAGTAACCAAGTGCATTCGCCATATCAAGTCGACTAAATCGACAATGTTCTCTATGAACTTCCTCACTACTATCGAGATAGAATGAAAAATAATCCTCAACTCATATTCTTATTGCTAAGTGAAAGTAGAAAAATATATATGTTCAGTTATATTTAACGTAGATACTATTTGAAATATGAACGAGTTGGTTTGAAGAAAAGCAAACGTTTCCGATGGCCTGGAAAAATCAATTTCCATATTGTTATGAATCTTTATCAACACGATATACATGGAAAGAATCTAATATAATATCAAATGGAGTATAATGTTAAGTGAGCTGTGTGAAATACAACCAGGTTTAAATTCACAAGAGTTGATCCATGAAGACCACATACGTGAATGTTGATGCCATTGGTAGTACCGCCAGATGTGAGAAATCATAAGAATCGATGTTGCCGTATGACCTACTTTAGGTTTCTGCACCGATTTTTCATATCGAAATGAATCAACGAAATCATGGTTTAAAAAAAAAATTTTGGAATATAATACAAAGGAAAATCTCATTATAGATCATGTACATAAATTTGAAACAAATTAACTCAGTGCAATACAAGCACTGAAACAATCTGTTTGAAACAGATAATTGAAAAATTCTGCAATGGGTTTATATCTCAGCCCTTGTACTATCCAATTAGTTGTTTCAGAACATGGGCGCCAGCAGAAATTCTCAGGGGGGGCCACGCCCCCCCCCCTTGCTCCCTCCTACGAGCGACCATGTTTCAGAATATGTGTATATCTGTCATGAGGTTTTATGAGAGTAAGATAAAATGAGTCTAAGGACAGATGAGGTTTTTTTTGTCAGGTGGTGGAACTCACAAAATTAGATACTTTTTCAACGTATGTTGGTCATATTAAATATTCAATATGAGAATGTGAAAGAAATCTTGGACATCAATACATTAATACTTTTCTGAAATGCATCGCTCTGTTTATTAGATAATATTCACCTGTCATGAATCAGCGCAACACGCCTTATGGTTTTTTCTCAATTTTTACAGCAATTCTTACTTGTGTTATTTTTTAGATCTATTTTATGAATTGAATTTTTTCGGAAATTCTGTATAATTATCTTTCTTCAATCATTTGGCGATTTCTCTTAAAAGAATTCTTGATTTCAAGTAATGAAAATAAAATCGATGATTCCGAAGGTCCAAGAATGAAATACCTAATAAAGAAGTTCCCATACTCCATACTGAACGATAGAATTATTTACAGAATGTTCTTAGCTCATTTGATGTGCTCAAGAATTTTAAATGCTTTGTCTCACTTCTTTCGCACTACTCACTTCAACTCCAAATGAAATCATACCAACAAGTTCACTTTTTCAATAAAAATGCGGAATTTTTCAAAAACTGTGAAATTCGAAAAATTCACAAAAGGCATACACTGGTTTTCAGGCCAATGACAACGCACCAGCTGATCGATTAACGATCTTAAACGTTTAAGTCAGATCCGGTCTTTGAATTTCTCAGAATTTTGGGTAACTTTGATTTCGAATATATCAGAAACTGCATATTCTATAGGAAGGAATTTTGGTATTACTCATTTTGACGAGTTTTCAAAAAAACTCCTCACCTGTGAAAACATCTTGCAATTTGAAATATATTACCGCTGTAGTATAATAGTTCAAATCATTAGTAAATTTCCTTATATCTTGAAAATCCAAATTGTAGAGGAAGTGACTTAACAAGACAAATTACTCTTCATATGATCTATTCAATAAACTCTACATGTTTCGAGCTTTACGAGCTCATCTTCAGGAGTTAGATTCATATAAGTGAAGCTGAAAAAATTCAAATCACTTAGCAATACAAAAATTAACATTGAAAAAAAGGGTGAGATGATGTATAAAATAATATAACAAAACATCCGACACATTGGTAAAATTGGATCTGAAAGGCAGAATGTCAAAGTCAAACGTAACGAAATTACTTTTGAAAAAATTTGGATAAATACTAACATTTTAATCTTCTACAAGAATTCATAACATTTAATTGCCAAATTCATGTCATTGAACTCAAAACCAATATTCAAGAGAAAGTGAATTATAAAAATCTGATTCAATAAAACTGAGGAGAGATCGTTGACCGTCGGACAAACATGAAATTTTTTTTTAGTAAGGTTATCTATCACTGAAACATCGAAACAATTGAACACGAACCACAGAATACAATTTTTCTTTACAGATAGTCAAGTATTAAAAATAGTCCCAACAATGTACCGCAAGCCTATCTATCTATCTGTAAAGAAAAACGAAATAGTTCAATTTAATTTTTCCTCACCTCACTGTCAATAACGCATTCTTAACTCTTCGAAATTGGGAAATATCATACATATCGCACACTTTATGAAGTCTTGGTTTCCTCGAAAGCGGTACCGACAAATTGCGACCCCAATAATGTGACAAATGACGTCAATGAAAACTGTACCATGTATAACATCAACAGTGGCTTTCGAGGATGCGTTGATGGTCAGCGCAACGCAATATATCGGCATGGTGAAAACGGTAAGCATTACGGCGAGAAACAGTTCGTCAACGATTGCGGTGGTGAAGTATTGTGATGTCGTTGGTTTTCATATTAGAAAACCGCTTTTGAGGAAACCAAGGCTTTGCACATTTGATTGCAGTAATCAAGAACCCTGAATTTCCCAACGCAATCTGAAGTCATTTGCCACATTATTGCTGTCGAAATTGTCGGCACCGCTTTCGAAGAAACTGGACTAAGCTCGGTCCAGCTGATCCTACGAATAACATGAGGACATATGTCATTGACAATACTTACGTAGTTAATCAGAACCAAGTTTAGAAATTTTTGGTTTCGATCATCTTTGTCTTGGTGTATATTTTATTTTATGTCAATCATTTTTGGTAAAAAAATGACTTTTGTCATCAACATTTGGATTATCTGGTCAGCCTAGATTATATATATATACCCACAATTCGAAATAAATTCATAAAAAAGAGTTATAAAAGGCTTTTAGGGAATCTAAACAGGGAAAAATTGTTTACTTATCTCATGCACTTATCAGATGGGAATGTTATAACTGAAATCTGACGAAAATTCAATGGATTTCTCACTTACATGCCGTCTTTTATTATATGCCCTACAATTGGGAGTTGCAAATGGCAACCGGGTTCTCGAATATCCCGGTACTGTTTCAAGGCATGGGCTCGTGCAATAACTTTACGCAATTATTAATTCAGCCCGTCGACCTACATAGGGCCGCGTTTTAAAAATAAAATTCGTGCCTAGCGGACGGCTCGCAATAACCGTTTAAACAATTCGTGCCCAGCAGTGCACTTGTCACATGTGTCATGCTCCTGTACGCTTGTCAATGTCGCAGTTATTATTTTCAAGGTTGAAAACAATGTCTTCACGGTAATTTCGCCCGTGTAGACATGCATGCTGAGGGTTTGATGAAGTTTCGAATCTATGGTTCAAATGAATCTGAATATCTGCATGTTTTTACTGTAGTACCAGATCGTATTGTAGCATCGAAACAGTTTGGGGTTAGTTCTAAGTTCACTGTTAGATGAAGTTTCCATCCGAGTATCCAAAGCAATACGTTCTCGGTCCTTTAACCCTACAGTGCACGGGTTGGGTCTCAGAGGCCTGAGTGCTCTTTTAATATTATTCGGATACACTCAGAAATTCGAACTTCCACAGCTCAGTACCTTCCAATGATGCTAAGAGTTGTGTACCAACAGTGTTGTATTGACGATCAAATGTATAGTTCATTTTACATAGAGCATTTCGGTCCAGGAGACCCAACCCGTCCTCATCAGAAATGCGACACTCACTTGGGGACATATCAATCGAAACTGAGTTTCGTTCTGAATCGGTCAGAACATTTGCTACGTGATTTTTTCGGAATATTCAACGCGTTTGACAATGACTCACAGTTGCCGAAAACACAAACAACAATGTGATATCTTATCGATACCAATAGTTTTTCATGTATGATGACGGCTGTCAACGATTAGAAACATTCCAAATTATCAATTTTAATTATATTGATGAACCGTGCGTTTTCCACCTTCATCAGTGATTTAGTGCTCCTAAGGGTATCTACGATGCTTGGTTTAGTCGCGAATGAGTGTCACTCTAGGAGCTGTTCCGTTTCTCTCTTGGTTTATTGAATTTTTTTTCACTAGCGGTTTTTTTTTTTTAATTTGGGTGTATTTTTTCTGTACTAATTTTTTGTGAGTTTACGGGCTTGTCCTCAACTCCTCCAAAAAAAACTGGCCATATTTCTGAAAATCAGAAGAGCCTTCGACTCGGTTTATCACGATATTCTTTTAGAAAGAATTGAAAATGTTAGAATAAGAGGCAACTAACTGAACTTGTTAATTGATGACCCTACTAATGAATATCAAATAACTAAAATATCGAGATAAGTTTGTATCATTATCTAGAATAGAGTAACTGCTTTGTATATCTATGTAAAAAACTATGAAAAATATTCTACAAACTTTGACAGCTAAGATAAATCTCAAATGAAAAACTTCTATTAATTGTTTATAGATCGTTCTTTTCAGTTACTTTTCATGTGTATGGGGTAGCGCGTATGATAATGCCTCAAATACCTTACAAATTTGTCAAACCACAGTTATTGAAATCTTATAAAGAATCGTTCATTTCCAACAGATCAGTTATATTATAATTATTATAGTTTGCTCAATATCAGGAATCTATATTTCTTTTATTGTCTACCGTATTTTTGGAACTTGAGAGATATCTTTTCATCTACCTCGCAAGAGAACTCAATTTAATTTTATATGGGCATGTGAAAATTGAAAATTCCTCTTCCTCACTTCAATATTTACCAAGGTTTCGCGATTTTTTTTTTCCCGAAATTTCAATTTGTTACCAGTAAATATACGAAACTACATATAGGAAATTTAAGGAAGAGTAGGATTGTCTGATAGCGTTTTGTCCCGGATATTTTTTGAATCGTTGTTTTCTCAATTATTTTTTATTTCTTCCACTGATCATTTAGGTTCATCCTATATGCTGCATGTTTCACTATTGATTGTCGAACTGTTGTAACTGATTTCATCGTGACATCATACATCGTACCATACTAATTTCTAGTGAAAAAATCTTTCTCTATTTCGATACTGAAATGATGTATGATGAGTTCATTAGAGTACTGAAGGTAGTGCTGTAATGAAACTCATTACAGCATTGTTTTCAGTAATTTTTTTCGTTTTCTGGTTGTCAGTACTGACCTCAGATGGAATCAAGTTTCGAATTAAATCAATTCAAATTCCGTGATCTGTCAAATTTCGTATGTCACACCAACTGCCAAGATACAATACAAAAGTCACTAATCTGAATTTTCATTTGAATTTTGAGAGTTTTTCACCAAAATTGACTGAAATAGAGAAAATATCGTTTAATACTCGTTGCAGAAAGCAATTCCAACACTTATGCTTTCGAAAACTCGCTCCTTCGTCGCTCGTTTTCGAACTTCGCATTCGTGTTAGAATAGGAGCTCATTCTGCAACTTGTTTTAGAATATACTATTACATCTTAGGAAGAATTTTCCATCACATCACTCGTATCTTTTTCGACTGATCTGAAAACAGCCGATCGAAATAGCAGAATATAACCTTGAATTTCTCGTACACCACTGTACAATTGGGTGGATATGATGCAAACAGAAATAAACTCTCGTCAACGAATGTGGAATAATGTAGACACTCATATGATGACCACTCATTTGAATTTGTTTTCATTAGATTCGAGAGGCCTAGCAGAAGAATTAGCATTCACCGAATCCAGTTACATCGACTTTAGGGTGGAGGGTGGACACACAAATCTCAATTTTCGATATGTCAAAAACTGTACATAGAATTGAATTAAGATTTTTGTTTTTTTTTCAAGAGCCATAGCAGCAAAAAATGTCATTCACCGCATTCACCTTACTCCTCTTGGGGGTGGAGGCTGGATACCTGTAAATCCTCGAAATTCGATATCTCGAGAACTGTACATGCACTCGACATCAAATTTGGAGTTGCCATTCCAGAGCAATAGCAAAAAGCTGTGGACCTGATTATATTCGTTTCTGTTCGAACTTTCATTGAATGGATCATGATTACCAACATTTTTTCATTTATAATGAGTAAATTTTACTTTACTTCACCTTTATGGAATTAGCGAGAATGATATCGGAGTATTCAGTTGATTTTTCAAGCTACAATTTGCAAAAGGGAATTGTGTCGCTTGAGTTGAAATTCATAAATGAATGATTTCATAATTTTTTCATCGGTATTAATCTCAAAGGAATGAGAATGCATCAGTCGTGACGATGAACACGCAGACATGGATATTCAAAAGTAAACGATCACATGGGCGTCCGTCAACATTCCGCAGTCCAAAATGTCACGTATCTCGCGAGCCGTATCGAATTTCATCGGAACATTCTTCAATTTCGAACTTTTCGTTGTCGGACGGAATCGGAATCCGATCGCGACGCGGAAAGGCCGCAGCCACACATTAGACACAAGACGAATTAACCAGATAACCATCGAAAGGTCGGCCGACCGAATCAATCAACCAAATCGGCCTTTGTGATGGATTACCCGCCGTTCAGATCCGACGTTTTCGGCCTAAATCAAAAGGGTAGGTTTTCGATCTAGTTGCCTACGGAGTGACCGGGGTCATTTGGCCCTTTGTGTTGCTACGTATGTGGCTGACTGACTTGGGTGGTTGGCATCGGATGATTTCATCAGAAACGGTGCTGGTTCTGATATTATTATTATTATCAATTCTAAAAACAGTGGAGATACCTATACACTCCAATTTGAAAAAACATGCAGGTAAAATATAACATGCTGCATGCAGAGTATTCCAATGAAACGAAAAAGACAACATTAATAAGTCAGTCTACTACTGACTGTTTTCAAACGCATCAACAGGCGGCCACCCCACAACAAACGGGAAGGCGGTTTCAATTTCCGAAAATTCTATTTGAAATAGATTTTTTTTCTGGGATTTGTGCGAAAATTCTCCTTGCGCAACTTGAGCCAGTGGCCTCGAAGACAGGAGTCGCTGTTCATCAGGAAGAGATTTGACAGGTCCTGACTGAGCATAACGTTCATCGCTCTAAGTGCGATAATCATATCACCATATGAAAGAAGAGTTCACTAGATCGACAGCAGCAATTTGCTGCTTGATCCTGAAAGAGCAAAAAAAAGATAACGCAGAATCGCGCCATTATATGGACAGGTTTTTCCCGGGAAAGTTGATGTGATTCAACACGTTCCAATAAAGAATGTGGCTTATAAAAAATGGAGCAGTCATTACCTATCACGCACCGGGTATTGGTGTTAAAGCCTAAATTTTCTAAAATGTATATAGTGCATTCACTCAACTGAAAAACTACAAAATCAAGATATTTGTCAAGGAACTCATGATTTCAACAAATAACTTTAGTTTTCTGAAAGCCCCTTTGGTATATCTGTCGTTTTCAACATAGAACATAGCCATCGCCTTGCTTGAAAATATTTTACCTATATTGTGTATATAAAAACTAGCTCACTACGTTGCATTGAGCTCCTGATACCAGCCTCCAAAACACACGAATGCTTTCACTCTAAACTAAGTAAATTCAAATGATCAGTAAAACCCTAACTACCGCCTCGTTCATAATTTTATCCTCCTGCAATTTTCACAAAGATTCGGATGAAGAAGTCTCTGAGTTGAGAATCCCTCCAACAGAAGTTTAAGTGGGTGAGAGACCCACAATGTTCATTATTCTTATTCGTTAGGAAGTTAACCTGTCATCTAAAAAGAATTGGATTCTCATTGGGTAACAACCAACATTCATAAAAACTTCGGTAGATTTATTTGTATATATCATTGATGATCTGTTCTGGATGGAATCAGTAGGCTTATAGAACAAAAGATCCAAGAAGGAACGTCTCAACACAT
This sequence comes from Hippodamia convergens, assembly GCA_038502775.1. Taxonomy (NCBI): domain Eukaryota; kingdom Metazoa; phylum Arthropoda; class Insecta; order Coleoptera; family Coccinellidae; genus Hippodamia; species Hippodamia convergens. The sequence continues at coordinate 43,050,293 of CM076614.1, forward strand.
GGTATGCATGTGTCTAGAACTGATGTAACTAAGAACCATTTACTTGGCTCAGTGGGTTCTGAATTCTCATGAGATAACACCTAGGGCTCTTAAGCATTTTGTTGGATTTATCAACGCCATTGACGGCTACCTTGGTATTTGAATGAACAAGTTGAGTCAAGAACAAGAGATCCTCGTGGTCGAATTTTACGGAAGGCTGAACCCCGTTATAACGAGCCCCGTTCAGAAAAAAAATAATAGGAATAGTGACTTCATAAATCGTGGAATCATCAGTGCCAGAATTGACGCTCTTATTGAAGAAGGCCATTTGAATTTTTTAGCAGATAGAGTTAGTTTTTTGCCGAGGAACGTATGTCAGATATGGAATTGCTACCTCCAGACCAATTCTGCACAAATCAACAACAAGACTACTTTTTTCACTTGACTTAGCGGCCTTGCCCGAAAAATTTTGGAATTCGGTGTTGTTTTCCGATGAGACCAGAATCTGTCTATAACAGGATAGCCATCGAACTCGTGTGTGATGAGAGCCAACGAGAACAACTCAGCTTGATCATCTCGTCTTATGTTCTTTGTGCAGGATGAAATGGTATGATTTAGACTGGTACGTCTATTGGTCGCCCAGATTTATTGCATATATTTATGCAATAATGACTGGTGATAGATACCTAAGAGAGAAGAGAGATTTAACTTCCTCCAATAAGGTTATGGCGAGAGGTTGCTGGAGACCCTTTCTCTTTTATGGATAACAATGCCTGACCTCATCGTACAAGAGATGTAAATGAATATCTTGAAACTGAAGATATTAATTGTTTGTAATGGACCGCTCTGTCCTCCTATACTTCACAGGATCTTGTTCAAGCCACTCACGAGGAATAGCTCACATCCCTCAGCACTATATCTTAGAGCGGTGATGTAACAACACGTAGGGCAGCGTTAGCCTTTTTTTCTGCTGCTGAATATTGTTGCCCTGTTTGGTTGAAGGGTATCATGTATCATGTTAAAAATTGATGCCAAATTAAATTTTTCTATAAACATTATCACTGGTACTATAACTCTTCACTTCTCCTTGGTTTCCAGTCCTATCAAATATTGTACCTCCCCATATTCTTACAGAGACAAAAACTGTGAATTTTTATATCAATTTTAATTCCTCTCCGAATCCATTTCCCCTACTCTCATAAAGTCCCCATATTGAAGTCGCGTGAACCATTTTAGCCAAATATTCAATATGAAAAGAAGCGATTGGAAATTTGGAAATCTGATCTTTCCATCAGAGTTCCTAGTTTTAATCTTCCTAGAAGACTATGGTTTGTTCTGAATCGTATTAGAACAGGCCTTAGACGATGCAACCGCATGTTTCTCATATAGAATTCGGTTGAGAGCCCAAGTTGTCAATGTTGGGAAGTTGGGGAGATAATATAATATAAATAGTTGTTTTATTTCAGATTGAGAATTTTGAGAAGATTGGTTATCAGTGCAAAAATAAAATTGGTCATTATGTATCTCTATGTTCTTCTCAAAAAAAAAAACAGAGATGAGTAATGAGAAATTAGGTTTGTATAAAAATTGTATGTGCATTTCCTTTCTAGAAACTAATTTGAAGAAAAATTACTTTTGTAGATTGAGAGTGATGCAAAATTGTGTGTCACCGATGAAAATTGCCCGAATTCATCCGTGTGCATGAGCCGAAAATTCCATCTGATGTAAATTGGCAGAGCCGAGTACTTACAATTGATAAATGCCATGAAAACTCGGTGTTCAATTTTTAATACTATCATCAATCAAAATTCGGAATGAATAATTATTATCAGATTAAATCCAACTGAAGACTAATAAAGATGAAATATAACGTACCCGACCCGTTTTGTCCTAAATTCATATTACCGGTTATGAGACGTTATTAATCGTGGCATCGTCGAGAGAATATTCACATTTTATTAGTGGAGTACGTGGATGTTTATGAGGTCCGCGAATTATGTGTTCAATATGATCACAGGAATATTTCATCTGGACGCGGTTCCTGGTTGGTACATGGCGTTCCTCGAGCTGAAAGATGGATAGTATCGCATTTAACGATTTCACATCCTCGAGAGATTGATGCTGCATGGCTTCCCGAAGTTCTGATGTGCAAGGCATAGGATGATTCTTAATTTTTCGGTTAGAGTAGATTCTCATATGATAATGTGATGACTGATATGTTCTACTATTGCACCATAAGGAATTCTGGGATACTCCAAGAAGTAAACATATTATCAGATCGTATATAAATACAAACTGAGATCATGATTTTGAAATGTTGAAGCATTTGCGTCAATTCTTTGATGTGTTTGAGAGACCTATCTGAACGTTCTTTATGGATTCATGGTGTATTGCTAGCACTTTTGTCGAACTAGGAATGATTACACACGATCATTAAAGAGTCTAGAAAACTGTCGAACAAGTGTTCGACTAGACCTGATGGAGTTCATAGCGTTTTAGTCAAGAACTACATTGATGTGATTGATGCACCTTTAGCTCATATTTTAAAATGTCTGTTATCGGGGATGATTAATCTTCATGGAAACTGTCGAAAATTCTACCAAGTTGTAAGTAATGAGAGATCTTTCATAAAAACTACCGACCAATTGCTATATTGTCGTTTTCCTTTGAACTATTTGAGATCATTTTGTCATTTCGTATAGTTTAATTGTTTCATTTGCAATCACCGTATAAAAACTAATCAGCTTAGTTTCATTTCGATAAGCTTCACCTGTAGTAGTGTTTGTATAAAGATAGAACATCTTTATACAAACAAGTGTTTTACCTGCGGATGCAATCTTTGTAAAGACACTGAAAGAGTCTTCCGGGATAAACTATTAATTGATCTTTATAAGTTTGTTGCGGTTGATCACAGGATTGTGTTGCATTTAGAGATAGGTCTGCCTCATTGATGGGGTACTTAAATGAAAGAGTATGTTTTGTAAAGTTCCAACAATCTCGTTCATTTGAGTTCTGTGCTACATCTGTTGTTCTTCAAAGCTCTAATTTAGGACCATGTCTTTTCTGTTCTCTTTTGATGTTCGTTAATGATTTGAAGCTTTTCTTCAGGATATTCCCTATAACTTATTGTGTTCGATTGCAGAGGGCGCTTGATACTCAGCATAGCAGAGTTGGCTTTGGATAATTCTTTACAGCTATAAAATAATGGCCCCAAACAATAATATATCATGCCGATTATGACGACAGAGCATATTTGGTCAATTCTTGTTGAAAATTGTTCGAACAGAGTGATTCTTTTGCATCCAAAATTGTGAAAATTATTAAAATTTTCAATGGCTTAACAATCTGAATTTTTGTGTCTATGTCGTTATAGAGGAATGTGAACATTTATATCTGGAGAAATATTCGGATATTCAAATTCAAGTATCGTCACTGAATCTAGCATCCGAGCTTCCATGAAGAGATTTACACAGGAGAGAATAGGAATGTGAACAAAGATAAATCTACGGTTTCTGAGGAATTTTTGAAGATATAAGAAAAAGAATTTATCGAAATCTACAATTTTTTCCCAAAATATGGCATTCTTATGTCCCTTTCAGAGCTTGCCATAAGGTCAACAAAAAAAAAATTGAGAGGATGAATAAGAAATTGCAGCATGTGATTTCACATTCTAAATCAAATTATCTGATATTCTTGAAATCACACAATTTGTGCATATTATTCTGACTGTGAAATCTGAAGCTATATTGACGTGGTATTTTTTCGTTAGGCAATAGGTATCGTTCAAAGAAATTGTTGTCTATTATAATTTCTATAAACACTCCTACAATGTCATGCTTCTCCTCTCCGAAAGTTACATACTCGTCTTTGTCATAAGTAATATAAGAATATCAAATTAGGACCTACTATAATATCAACTTAATATAATTCTAACTCAACTATTCAGTATTCATAAAATTTCTTCCTTTTTCGAATACATCTATGGTTTCTTTTATGAGCACAATCACTAAAGTTGTGAAACATTTTTTCTACAAGAAAAAAAATATTCGAATGAGGAATGGATTTTGTGGGCACATCTCTCCGCTTCCAAATTATCAGCATTTGCTGATTTCTTATCCTTTCTTTCATAACCAGTTACTAATACACATACTTTTTAATTCCTTCCAATTATAAGTATTTCAGTTTTGCTCCAATTTGAGATATTGCGAATAAATTTCAGAAAGAGCCGGAAAAGATGTTACTTGTGTCGTAATACGCACTTACATACCTACAGAGAAAATTGGGAGGACAAAGTATTCAATTTGTTGTACCTAGAGGGGGTTTCTTCACATCTGAAAGGCAGGACCCACTTGAAATACGGGTATCTCTTATAGGTCTTGAAACAGCTGATGATGGTGCAGGTGTAATGCAAAGATCAGGTGTATCCGAAACCCGAAATATTAAGTTAATCAGAGGAAGAACGTGAAAGATCTACATAATTCAATCGATGTAAAGGTCCTTGTCAAGTTTTTTGTGTTTTCAATGTGAAGATTTCCACATTGAGTTGAAAACATTCTACAGTGTATTCTTCATTTAATAATAGAACCAAAATTTTATATAGATCTACATCATCTTCAATTTGTATGAATTTTTCGGATTTTTATTCATCTCATCAGAAATGCATGAAGTGAAATGAGTAAAAACTTGTATGTCCTTGTTGAAACTATTGCCGATAAAAAAATCTTGTAAATGGCATATTTCAACGAATCTAAACAAATGCATATTTCACTTTAATTTGCGGAAAAAATTAAATGAAAAATTCACTTCGTTCGAGCGATTGAAAAATAAAGACCTTATCCCGTTGTTGAATCATGGCAAAACAAAATCCTAATAAATCATTAATGAACTATTCAAAATAATTTTTTCGAATGAAAACAAGGAAAGTATCATTTCGGAAACGGCCTCTCACCGTTTATAACAATCCATTAAAAAACATTTCGTATATATTAATAATTTAAATAATAATCACTTCATTTTCATCGAATGTCCTACACTTCATTATGGAATAAGTCCCAGATCTTTCGAATAATAATGCGAAATCTTTAAAAGAACAACTCAGTTTGAAAATTTAGAAATATGCAAGAATCATTTATCGATTATAAAAGATTTCAATCATTTTCAAAACAACTCATCATCTGAGTTATCATTTCCGCTACCCAATTTATAGTATAACTCCATCCCCAAATGCATAGGTGATTGTCTTCCAATTCCAAATCTAAATATGTAGGAATAGTGAAATCAGTATGTGAGGATGTTCCAAGATTAAAAATGAAGAAAGATATTCAAGATCCTTTGTTAAATGTGAACGTGATTTATATTTTGAATATATCAATTATTTTAGAAAGAATATTATTTTCTCTCAAATGATCGATAATAAGGTCCCAAAGAAGCATATTTTTCGCGACTCTGATTAAAATTTAACTAAGCACAAAATGATTTTGTATTGGTATATAAGAAAAGAAGCAGCTCAAAAATTTTCAAATTCAAATATTTCTCATTCACTGTATTCCTACAGCAAAAGCATTTTCGTCACCTTTCAAACTATTTCTACAAAAACTACGTACTCTGTGAAAGGTAATACAATCAACGTTGAGGTTGATACACCAACAAGGGCGCACCCAGGATTATGCTTTTTCGACATATTCAGGTCACTTTCATTTCCTTGATTAAAAATTAATAAATTTGATTAATTGAAAGTTCACAGAGCTATCATAGCTCTGCTAACATTTAAGTTCATTTAAAAATATAATAGTCACAAACAAATTTTCATATTTTCAGTCTCACAGACAATCAATTTTTTTATAGGGAATGAAATATTAAACGAAAGAATTGTTTTATTGAATGTTACGGAGATTTAACAATATCAGAGTTATTCCTGAGAAATCAAGAAAGCAACACATTTTCTGATGATGAAATTAGAAACCAACTGATAGAATGTTTCAATTTTTTTATACTTCCATGAGGGAATATGAATTATAACATTATCCTTCTAAGCCAAACTAGTAAAGTTCAGCATCCTTGTTAACCACAAATTATTTCTCCTCCTCTTTTTCAATATGAGTACCTATAATGGATTTTCAACGAGTTGATTTTACCAAACCTTCTATCAACCCTTTTGTTTCAACATGAATTTAATGGGTTCTCAACGAGTTAATTTCACCGAGCTACTTCAATAAGAGGGGTTGTTTCCTCCCCAAAGTACGAAAGTGGATTCCATTTCTGGAATCAATTAATACCCAATTTAAAGAAAGATGATGATGTTCGCTTTCAGAAACCACTTACAAAATGATCACTTTCCCCACAAAATCTCTGAAATTGGGTTGAGGCGAAATTTGTTTTAGAATATTATTCAAGACAGTCACTTTATATCATTTTTGAAAGAGCTTCGAGATCTGTCAAATCGTTTTTTACAAACAGAAACTCACTGTAATTCGACTACCAGAGAGGTTCATTTATTTTTAGGAATTTCGAGATCAATATTAATCTAACCGAAATAAAATTCATATCATGAATGGCGTTAATTGAAAGTAACCAGCAAATGAATTTGAAAAATTATTCTGCATGGATTGCTCACATAATATATGATGTCAAGACAGGAGAGCCCCAGAACAGAGAGATCATAACTCGTTCAGATGAATTTTTTCAATTTCTTTGATAAAAAAAATCATATTTTTTCAATTTTCACTAATCAGTCGTCCAAGTAAGAGTCTTGTGACTTCAACCTGATTTACATAATGATTCACCGGACATTCATATAGGTACGTATTGGATGTAATGGACTTTATTAGTATCAATTTGTATGTTATTGAATTGCATGAATAATTAGCACATTCTCAAAGTTTTATCGGTTCAGCCTTTAAATATTGAGGTTTTGAAGAATTGAAGGAAGAGTTGTCCTAGAACGAATGAAACGATGAAGATATTTCTGCTAGTACTGTGCTTTGTGCATACTTTGGTGAGTTTATTTGGAAATATTAATTCTTAATGATTATTTTTTCCTTTTTAATTGTGCCCATCGGTTTCAAAAATGAAGTTTTTCGCCTCTGCATTTTCTTCAGTTCCATGAAATGTTTTGATCATTTATTGTGTTTTAGTCAAATTCCTTTCATATCGTTTCACCCTATGAACGGTTGAATTTGAAATCTTTCAATTTGGAGGAAGATGAGAACATCTTGTTTCTCAAGTTTTTTGTGGTATTTGTATTCGGCAAGAAACATCTTTTCATAATGATGAGTGAAATATGGAATCAAATTCTTACGGTGTAGAATTCGTGAATGATCCTGGAGACTCGAAGGAATCTCAAAATTTTTGAAATGGCGAAGAAAGCTATTACATTATAAACAGGCCCGGTCTGGCTCAACTGGTGGCCCTCGGCTAGATGCTGATTTGGGGCCTCTTCACGCAATAATTACACAAGAACTATGGATTCTCCCACGGAAGCTAACGTGATTCAAATAGTTCTGAATTCGACGTGGTTTGAAAAAATTCAAAACGATTTTGAAGTAGCTGATTTTGTTTTATTATTCACAGAACAAAATTCATTATTCCTGAAAACTTTATTTGAGTTTTTTCTTCCATTCTCTGAAACAAGAAACAATTAGAAAAAAATTTTTAATAATAGAAGAAAGATCCCTGCTTAAAAATTTGTATACTAATTTGTCAGGAGCCAAAACTTTACAAGAAGAAATTTCTGCCTAACAATGAACAAAAAGAAAATACACATTCACATTTATATACGCTTCATAGTTCAAAGTGTTTTCACATTTATATATGCTTCATAGTTCAAAGTGTTCATTGGTAGGCAACAATTTCTTCTTGTAAAGTTTTGGCCCTTGACAAATTAGTGCTCAAATTTTTACGCAGGGGCCTTCCTTTAATCATTAAAAATTTTTTTCTTATTGTTTCTTGTTTCAGAAACTGGGAGAGAAAACCCAAATGAAGTTTTCAGGAATATACAAAGACCTCCCAGAAGATATTTCAAAAGGTTTATTATATGACTGCATAGGAGTGGTCATAACTGAAAGAAAACGGTTGTTATGATGTTTTGATGATAGGCCAATAGAAACACAATGCAAAAAACTGCAATATAATATAATTCTAAGCACAAGTTTAATTTACATATATTAGTCAAATACAACATGAAATCAATCATTGATATAAAGTAGACTGAATTTAGTTCACAATATGAATGAAACAAATATTCTAGGCACAGTAATAGTTCAGAAATTAACCGTTATAAATAATCTATAAGTTTTGTGGTTCATCACTTCTCCTGGCTACGACATTGATTATCTTATCTTTTTTTAGTTTTCCCAAAATTAGTTCAACGATTTATTTAAATTTTCGTTCCAAGAAATTATCCAATATATTGCTGTTTTTTTTTGTATTTACAGTTTTCATTCATGATAACTTTTCATTTATTCAGATAACTTTTACATTTGAGTGTGAATCTGTACCTTTTTCATCTTCTGACATTGTATGTTTTTTCTAGAGCCCTGATGATGCAAAAATAAATTTGCGAAACGTTGGCCATTACATAAAGTGATTTCTTAATTCTCCTACGTTCCCTTACCCAAAAAAAAACCAGCAATATATTGGATAATGTTTTGGAACGAAAATTTAAATAAATCGTTTATCTTATCTTTGTCCAAGTTAGAAAACAAGTGTCTTTCTATATTCATAAAAATAAGGCCAGACAATTACGTCTTGGCCTTAACTAGAACAAAGACAACTCTTGAATTATTTTTAGCTTAGAACACACTTTTTCACATGTGAAATGTTTACAAGATATCGCTGGGACAAATTCAAAAGCTACATAAAAATATGTGAACAAACCTGATCAAAAACAGTCAAAAAAGAACTGAAGAGGTGCATACTAAACATTTTTCACTGTCATTGCAGAAATCATGAAAATTCAGGTGCCAAATCGAGTTCACAAGCTTACAAATCTCCCTCTGCTTTTTCAACTGGAATTCAATTTGAGTATTATAAAATTGCATTAGACTTTCAAACTGATTTTAAAATTATTCAATTTCATTCTCATATTTGAATAATTTGTTAACATTATTTTTTTTGGCCTTCTCCCCCCCCCCCCCGCCTGACCAGACCGGGCCTGATTATAAATGAATTTAAAATGCATATTTGATAGAGAAAGCCTGAGTGGAAGAAAGAGAGAGAGGGTAAGAACATTGAGTAATTTAAATTTGACATAAATAAATTGATTGACAATAAATCAACGAGGGTTTGTTTTGCTTCCAGGTTTTAGCGAAACCTCAGTTGCCTCCTGCATTAAGCTCTCCTCAGCCGCAACCTCCAGTTGAGCCTCCTTCACCTGCAGGTCCTCCCAATCCACCTATTGTGGGTGCTCCTCCTCCCCCACCTCCTGGTGCTCCTAAAACACCATTCGTAGGTGCACCCCCTCCCCCACCACTAGGCCCCCCTAAACCACCGCTAGTAGGTGAACCCCATCTCTCACCACCAGGTCCCCCCAATCCACCGCTAGTAGGTGCACCGCCCCCTCCATCCCCTGGCGTTCCCCAACCACCTTCTACAGGCTTACCACAACCACAGCTTGACGGTCTCCCACCTCCATCTTCTAATGGAGCCAATTCAAGAACCCCGTAGTGATCAAGAAGCACCATCATCTACTTTCTCGACTGCTTCATTTTTGCGAAGACAAAAACAGCATCACAACTTGACTCCACGATTATCACCACCACCGCTTGGTACAACCATAGGTCTACCTACACCTCAGTGCCACTCCTGACGTGACTAATTCCAATTGAACACCACTTCAATACACATTTACCGTGTGAATTTGAATGCTATGAAATAAAGATAATTAAAGTCGAATGGACATGATTTCAATTTCAAATTTATTGATTGTATTCCTGTGGCTCTGAATGAAGGTCTCAGGTTTCATATACAAGATTGTTTTTCATCGAATAGAACTTCAGGAAATACAGGGGCTTTTGAAACGTGAGGCTTCTTTTGACAGGCGATAAAACCCATCAAGACAGATCATTGTTGCTCCTACAAAATATTCAAGTTGAAAAAAATTATAAGGAATCTTTGGCATCAATATCTCAGTACTTCTCCGAAATCCATCTCTCTGTTCATTAGATAATCGTCACCTGTTATGAATATGCGTGATGCGGCATATGGGTTTTTTAGTTTTACATCAAATGAATAAGTTGTTAGTAATCAGTTTCACACACTGGAATTTTTCTCAAATTTGTATTATTATTATTCAACTTTAATTACACATTTTTTCCCAAGAGGAATTCTTGAGTTTAAAATACGAAGAAGAAAATTGTTGATATAAAAGTCTGTGTTATGAAAAAACTGATACAATTGATTCAAATTGTTCACCGTTGGTTGGATTCATAACCAGTTTAATTTCGTTGTCTTAGTATTTCCGCACTATTCAACACACCATCAGATATTATCGACAAGTCCTTACCCAAACAAATGTGCAAGATTTTTCAACAACTTTAACGTCATTATTGACATAAGTACTTTTTGTCAACACCATATCCGACGATAGCAAATACACAGGGTAACTTGTGACGGGAGGGACAACGGCTCAGTGGAGATGGAGGGCCTCACCTTGAATAAAGATTTGGGGTTTGAATAACCAATTAAAATATTGGTTTCAAAGATATGATTTATGAGAAGATGCTGAAAGTAGGAACGATTATATCATCGTTAATATTGCCCGATATCCTTCAACAAAAAACCGTATTCGAAAATTGTAATTTAAGTGTCAGGTGAAAATTATGGAATAAAAAAATCTGTTTTTTGTTCGATGGATGGTTTTTATGATATGCTGAAAGCCGAATGTTGCAATATTTTCATATCCTCTTGATGAAAAATAATAGGTATTTTTGATAGAATTCGTTTTGCTGAATATAAATCTGACTCATTCATTATTATATTATGATTTATTACTATCAGTATATTATATTTTATTCATTATATTACTTCACATCCTGAAATCTCCCATAATCTCTGAAAGCAATATTTCAATCTCCTTCTTCAACCTCCAATCCTCATTCAGTTTGGGATTGCAATCCTCTATCTTCACTGAGCTCTTGTCCCTTACATCACTAGTCACCCTGTCTATTTGAGTTAAAATGAATTTTGTCATAGATTTGAGTAAATTGAAGTCAAGCAGTAAGTTTTTCAGCCTTTATATTCCAGAATATCATTCAAGCCGAAAAATATGTGACAATTATTATTAAGTGACATTTTATAGAGTTATGGATGGCGAATGAAAGAAGAAAACTTATCGAAACCTATAGCCTAGCTCAAAATAATTCAAAATATCGGTGGTTTCAGAAACTATCGATATTGATATTGAAATGATGATAAGTTATTATACTCTAGAAAATGAATAATATTAATTTCTAATAAGGTAACGAACTAGTGAAATAATTTTGGCCATGCTGAGTTTGATCTAGTTTTCAATTGAGATTAAATTTTGCCCACATTGAATATTCTATATCTAAATGAGATATCACATGATTACACAACTAAATATTTGAATGATCAAAGATGAATCCTACCCTGAATTTATTATTGGAATATTGTCATCAAGCTGTTTTGTATGCAGAGGACTCCCTTTCAATAATTCACGACTGAATAAAGAAGCACAAGAATGCATTTTTCTTCAAGTTTATGTCCAACAACGCGACGTTTTTGCTGCAATTTCCACTGCTGTTAATTAAATGATGGATCTGTCGTAAGCCAGGTAATTGAATTAGACTTTCAAAGAGACCGTCCGTACGTTTTTCGGGTGTTTTTAATCTTTACAGCTTTTTTTGGGCACTTTAAGTGTTTTACCATTCGCACTGCTCTTAATTTAGGCAAAAAAGGTTATTATCAGAAGTCGATTAGCATTAACCTACTTATTCTCCAGTCTGGAATGTTTTAAATGGATTGGAAGACCCTGGAATAATTGACTTTCGAGTTGCTCTGCTGCAGGTCAACTTTTTTCATGTAATTCGACTCGCAAATATATCCAATTGAATAGGCTTTTTCTCGCTTGTTACTATAAAGTAAAGCGTTATCGGTATGTTAAAATTTCATTTGTGTATGTGATCAATATAACTCTGAAAATCGAAACCTAGAACGTTTAAGTTTTCAGAGATTAATATGGATTCCTGCGAAGTTTCATGAAAAATTTTGTAATGGCCCAATAAAAGAAGAATCACAAGAAAATTTGATTCCAAAGAGTTCTATATAAAATAGTTTTGTCAATTGGAGAAGTTTTTTTTCTTCCTATCGCTTTCAGATTAAAGGGTGCTTCCTGGAAAAACCTCATTGAAAATTAGTAGTTGGAGGTATTTTTGTACAACTGCCAGTGAAATTGACAATTTTAAGGACAGAAAGCAGTTTGAAAAGTGATTGTCCACGTGAAAGCGTGTTGAGAATATTTTTAATACTCGTTTTGATACACATATTTTCTCTTGACAAACGAGCGTTTAATGCTGTATCAGAATTTAAATCTTCCATTGAAGAAGGCATCCATAGCTAGATGTAGGATCAATGAAATATCAAGTTTAACGGAGAATAAAAATTTCAATGAATCATCAAATTTTAAAGGACGTGCTTGCAACTGATCTCCAGAATATCAGATATCCCCTGCAACTTTACTTTGCGATTTTTCGGACTTTTTTTATGTTTTCCGGTGTAACCACCTCTTTTGGACTTTCGTAGCGTTATTTATCCTCGGTAGGTGTACGACCACTTTTAAACTCAGCATACCGTAGATGATGGTTGATTTTCCTGATGTGAACCGTCCAAATAATTCGAATCAAGCTACGCTTCCGCTGCGAATGTTTTCTATCAAATGTATGATCCATTTGTTCGAAAATCTCAGAAGTAGAATCACTTGAAGAGCTGTAACTTGCGAACACATAATTGAAACTGCAAAAAATTTTGCCATTCTTTCTTGTAATCAAGGTGTGGCATGAATAGGCCAATTTAAAATTTCCAAGCGCCAACTCGATTTGGCCGTACATAGCATCAGCACACCTATGCCTTATTCTACTTAGAAGTTCCGAACCATTTTTTTTTGTTCACCATTAAAAGTGCGTCATCATTAGTCCTATTAATTATTCAAAGTTGGAACATGATTTTCATTATCATCCACATCGCTGATTATTCGGTTAAAGGAGACCGAACTACATAATCACTAACTGGCGTTAAACAGACGCTAACATGTCCTAATGACTTGGCAATATAATAGTGTCTGGCCGAGAAAAAAACGTATATTTAATTAACACGGCGCTTTTAAATGGTTCAGTAATGATAATCACATCGAATTATTAATGTGTTTCCTAATAGAAAACTAATAACATTTTTTATGATTTTTTTTCTATGGAAATCTTGTACCCAAGAAGCATAATTCATTGTGGAAACTTTTCTCATCTTTATGGCGAGATCAGAAAAAAGTCCTCAAATATAAGTCACAGCAAATTTCTCTGTAAATTTTCATGACATGAGGCCGAAAAATTGACAGAAGAGTATTGTATAAGTGCTATCGGATTCTTTAGGAATACACAATTTACTGAATACTTCGAGGAAGAAATGTTTCAACTTGAAAATTAATAGAGTTTACGAGAAAAAATATTAGAATTTTGCATAACTATGACTAACAAGAAAAATAAACCAAGGAAAAAAATCCCCCACATCAAAGGCTTTTGTTTTGAGCATCTCGACCTTGGTCATTTATTTATTCTCGACAATTCGCCGGTTGGATTGTTCGGCATTTTCAGGAGTTGTTCTCGCTGAATAAATCAGCTCAATTCAGCGAGAACAACTACTGAAAAAACAACTCCTGAAGACGCCAGACACTCGAACTGGCGAAACGTCGAGAATAAATGAACGACGACGACCTCCCATTGCTTTAGACAGTCAAAATTTAACATCATCGTGTCACTAGACAAAGAGCAATCATTTTCATACGTGTTTTAAATATTTTTTTATATTGTTTCATATCACCTTCTCATGCTATTTGAGAAATTTATGTCATGAAGAAGTTGTTGGTTTTTTTTCGAAATGGGACTGAAAATGATCTCTTTCAGATTATTTTTGGTCCTTTTTATATTCAAATTGATATATCAACTACAGCATTGAATATTGACGATATCCATATTTTTGAGATTGAATAAAAAGGGACACCAAACAATAGCAGTGAAAGCCTCAACCAATTTGAAATTATTCAGCACTGAAAAGGTGATAGAAAGCATCAAAAGCTTCGACAGTGCTCTTTTCAATTATTAAACCTTTATGATAATGAACACCTAGAACTTACTCCTCACAACAAAAAAATCATGAAAGATTCTTAAATAGATCTTCATTTGGTACCTGTCACCACAAACAACTCTTCAAGGAAATTGATGATGATGTCTGAAAATTAATTGAAAAATCATATAGTCATGCAGCACACACAAAATTATTCTATAATCACCTAAAATCGAATAATCTTTCAAAGCCACCTCCGAAAACTCCCGCCTGTATTTCGTAACAGAAATTCTTTGTTGTTACCTGAATAATGGTTGGGTCATAGCCCATCCATTATTACACCATTACATTCATCCTAAAAATCCCATTTTACGGAAATTTCCACATTCTATAGGTCCATTCTTCCTGAATAGACAACATAAATCACACGGTTATAAGAAAAGTCCAACAAAACACCTCTTTTACTTCATCCCCTTGTTCTTTGAGGCGACAATAGTTACAAATAATTAGAGAAGGCTACTTGACGGGCAACCATTCATGATGACCCATAATTCACCGTGAAGTTGTATGCTGAAAACATCGAATTCTCTGGACAGGAACCATCTAACTGCGATTCGATTGTATTCGGGGGAGTTACTTCAAAGTATGTAGCGTGTGCCTCTTTTGTTTGTCAGTAAAGTTCTCTACAAAGAGACCGACTAGTGTCGGGTGCCAAAAGTCGGAAATCTGTGATAAAGGTGTGAAACTTGCGATAAAGAGGTGTTGTGTACAATTGTTGCGTATTTCCGTTTTTCCTATTCCGAATATCGTCAAAAGGATCGACAATAAAATGGCAAGGTCTTCCAAGTTTCAACAGTATTTATTTTGTTTATGGATAACTGAACCTACAAAATAGATAAACACAATGAAAACTGCTTTTATCAGTTCAAACATTGATACCGACATTATTTTCTGTCACATACAGGAAAAAAAGTTGAGACTCAACTATACGGGTTTCAAAACATTTTGTTTATAGTTAAGTAGTAAAAGCGGAACTTTTTCATGCGGTAAAGTGCTTTTACTTCAAGGTACTGTTATGATTTGAAAATAATGATATGAAATCAGATGAGTCTCACCAGTATCTATAATAGATTTACTATGAGAAATAAAAATTTGTATATGTATCAAAATTCCCAAAGATTCAGTGTTTTTTTATTGTTCCAGATAGTTTGCATGCAAAATTTTTATTATTATTATTATTATTATTATTATTATTGAATAAGTAGAATTGAGTAGAATCAATTTTTCTAATATAAAATTGATCTGAGGTTGTTGAGGCCAATATCTGAAATGAAAGATTTAAATAATGAATTGTTGTAAATTTCCAAATATGCAGTTAGCCGGTGAATTCAAATTTCTTTTGAAAATTTCAAAAACAAGGCATCATAACTGTCCCCACACATACGTTTCATATAAAATCTTGATCAGCATTCATCATTCATGGAAATTTTTTTGAGTATATTACGAATTCATATTATAATCTCTTTTTTTATATTCATAATGATGCATGAAAAAGGATTGGTTTTTCAAGTATCTTACAGTCATACACATAAGAGTTGAAAGTAGTTAACAAAAGTAATTATTTAATAATTGCAAATATACTTTTCACTTACATATTAGTAATGATTGGACTGAAGAGTGAGTATTCTAAAAAGGTTTCTTACTTATAACCTATGCCATTATTATTTTTCTTGTTTGTGTATTTGCTTTGTATCTGAATATCTCTAAAAGATTAGTGTTATGAAGGAATTCAAGAGATCTTTTTTCAGTAATAACGCAGTTGATTTGAATAAAGGTGAAAGTAAAACATAAGTTCATTCTGAAATCTTCTTCGCTTGGCCTCAAACATAGTAATTATTAGGGCTTTCAATTGAAATCCATCATGAAAAGCGTGATATTACTACGATCATAAACTATTCTTATTCGATTCAAAACACAACATTTTCCTGGGAAGATTGAATCCAGGACCTCTAGTAGAAGAAATAATAATTTTACTTATGAAAATTAAACATTCATTTGATTCAGATGGATTGTATTTCTAGTTGCTGAAGAATAATATCATGCATTTTTCAATTCTTGCATATCTCTTCTTAGTAATCGATCAAATTTCGATACTTATGCAAATATCATAGTCACTCAAAAGTTAGTTTACGACTACTCTGTTACTTTCATCTTGAAATGGCCAAAATAAATCTGGAGTACCTTCAAAATGTATTAATATTTCAAAAACACAAATCAGACTCCCTTCAGAACAAAAACGCAAATACTATACTCGAATCTATTAATTCCATTCACTATCTGGTAATGTCGATTCCTCGAATAGAAGATATAGATACCAGATAACCACGACTGGCGTCTATTCCAAATATCGAACAAAAGTGTCCATTCATAACTTCCGTATAACTACGAACTTCTTGGTACACAAAATCCCGATGAAAACGGCATGAGATAAGACTCCCCAAAAAAACTCCATGAAGTAAACATTATTTCTGAAGAACACAGAGTGCCATTGTCACTTTATCCTATTTGCATAATAAATTTAGAATTCTATTCATATTAGATTACCTTATACGCCCCTATTTACTCGTAGGTGTGGGTGGAATAAAGCGGACGGACCTGTTGCAAACTCTTGTAAAGAGTTGTTGGAGTGAAGGAATCACCCTTCAAATTGAATTTTCTGCATCTGGTGTTATTTATACATGTTTGTTTGATCTAGTGCCCTACAATGATTTTGGGCACATACTGGCTTATTTGAATATCCACCCACGCATCTGGAGTGATATACAAGCTGTCTCTCGGAGGAGTTTGATTATGTAGTGATATAGGTAGAAAGAAAATAAAACTATGAAAAAAATCTCGAAATCTACGAGATTCTCTTATTTTTGCATACTTAGATATTTTATCTCCTTTCTGCCTGTAAGAAAATAATCGAGATACAGGGTGTTTCGGCATTGGATGACTCTTTCTCGAATGTGAATAAAAAGGATATATAACGGCGTGTCAATAATACTTTGAATATTATTCCTATGACCCCCTCGTGCGGATTGTTAAAATGCTAGTTTTCCCGAAAATGGTTCACTTTAGAGAGCAATGATCCAGAATGAATTAACACACTGTTTTCGGTGAATTTTTTTATCTAGCCATCAATTTCTGCAAGTAATGCTCTATCCTCAGGCTGATCTGAAAAATCATTGAAACATTGAGTTAACGTGGACACGTAATACAAAGTAATATTTCAGATTGCGGTAGTCGCATGTCATATATATAAAATCAAAGGGTAAATTATCGGCAATCGATTAAGGGACATCAGATATTCAAGAATCAAGGTAGACATTAATAAGACTTATATAGGTTAAAATCCACAGACCTAATATACTATGTTTCATATATTAGGTGTACAACTTTGCTTCCGCCGTTTTGCAATAGCTGGCTGTAGAGGTAAGTGGTAGCTGAAATAAATAGATCTTGGATATCATCCAATAAGCTTGGGTATACGTTAACACAACGTCATCGAAATATTAGTCGATTTGTGTCGACATCTTATAGTTTATCTCGATTAATCATGTTTTGGAATGGGAAGTTCTACCCCACTCGCCGTATTCTCCAGACGTTGTTCCTTCGAACTATCACGTTTTCGATTAATGACATCCGGCCTGGCTGACCAGCACTTCAGGTCCTAGGAAGAAGTAAAAAATTTGATCGATTCAGAAGATTACCAGCTATTCAACGCGAGGGGATTCGTATACTCCCCGAAAGATGGGAAAAGGTAGTGGACAGAGATGGACATTATTTTATATCATAAATGTAAAACCAGTTTTTCACAATAAAGAATCAAATTTCGGGAAGAAACAGCGAAAGCAAAGATGTACACCTATTAGTTGAAATTCTTCCCATGTGGTATACCTTGAGAAAATTCGTGAAAATACTATTGAATGAAAAATGTTTCACATCATTAGACTTCACCGAACATCTCGGAAAATAAGCACTTTCGAGCAGTTGTTATACACTTGTACACTATTTCCGTAGATTTCAGCTGATCAATACAAAAATAGTTTTCTTCCGATATAAAATGAGTTTTGAGGATTTCGTCGTAACTGAATTTGACATTGAAATGGAAACACACCTCAATTGCTATGCTTTCTCAAAGAAGCTAGAGAATTAGCAATTTTCTTGCGGAAACATACCAGTTATTAACATTGAAAAACCCTATTCTAAGAGTTTTTTCAGATTTCAGACGAATTTTTCGAGAATAAAATGCAAGAGGCACATTAAAATAAACGCGAAATCCGACTATCAATGAAAAAACTGGTATTACATTTAAAAAATCAAGATGTATAATTTTTCAAGCTATAAAATTTCAAGTGTTTATCCCGACTCTTTCATTGAAATATTCGAATGGTCCTAATCAAATTTCCTTCAAGGAAAAAAGATGAAATTGTCCGAGTCAAAATTAATATCGAGCGAAGAAGCAGCTTCTAACATTCATTACTGTTGGACAATTGATTTGCAGCATTGTTAATAAGTTAATATGATGCTCTATGAATAATTTCATTCGTTGTTTTGGTTTCTAATCATCAGTTATATGATCAATTGTATGAAAAGTCAGTTCGACGTGTTGAATAAAAATATAGTTTGTTGAGTTCTTTTATCTCATGATAGTCCTCAATCGAGTCCTAGTTTAACAATTACAAGTATAGGGGATCGGAATGAGTGAGTTGTACAAGGTAGGTAGAAAATCTGTGTGGCGGATGAAAAAAAAAATTATTATCCTATATCTAAGTTCTCTGTTCTGTTTCTTCTGGCCATTCATTCATTCATCGCTTGGAGAATTATGCATGTAGGTCTCGTATTCCTGAAAGTAATTCATAAAATTTCGCTTGGAAGCCATTATCTAAGACTAATTAATTGAAGTCGTCAAGTGAAAAAAACACAGAAATCTATTCTGACGCAACCGGCAGAATGCAACTAAAAATTAAAATTCTTCTCGGAACTGCCGCCCATATAGAAAAGTGAGCTCGTGGGATTAAAACATAAATCTTCCCTCTTCATTCCTGTTCCGAGTTTTAATTGGATCACGGCTATTGATAAAACCACAAGGATCTTCCATCATCCAGCTGCCATGGTTTTGAATATTTTGGGTCGTGCCGCATTTTCCGCTTTTTTGCCAATCGGCGCATCGACTGAACTGACGATGAGATCGGTTTTTCTATTCTTGGTGAGGACTAATTGACCATTTGACTGGACTGCAAGGTCGCAGACTTGTGGCACTGTCCGCATTTTCGTGAATCTAATACCCGAAAATGAAATAATTTTAATCAGTGACATTAGAAGGGTTATACCTCGAAGAAATGATTCCACGAACGAAACGATGACATCTTCGGCAAAATCCATGAGCATTCAATGAAAAAAAGACAATATGAGCTTCTAGACCCCGTGCACACTCACTCGTCTACCCGTCAAGATATAGACAAAATAAGTTGATCGATAATTCTTGTATCAACACCAAGCAATTTGAACTCTATGATGGTTATTGCAATTTGGACAGTTCAGACCTCTTCATAAAACACATATGATCTATGGAATTTCAATCCTCATCCGGTGGCCACAACAAAACGATAACGTTAGCGTCTTGCAGAAAATCCATAGTTCGAAGATCAATATCCCGACATCCATTATCTTGACTGAAAACATAAGGAGTAGTTATCAACTGTACCGGACAAACAGAAGTTTTGATCAGCTGCCATAGACAGTAGGCCCCCAACCAATTCTCCAACAGTCCTGTGAAGTAAATGCCTCTCAACAGCTTCAACCAAAGATTAAAGAGTATACAGATAGGAAACGGCAAAATATCAGTAATGTTTAAAACCGACTACGACTTTCCGATGTTAGTGAGTGAAATCATGCTCACTCTACTCTGTCGAGCCTACAAAATAACATCTTGTGGTACAAAACCAAAGTACTGTTGAGCAGAGAATCTCTACACTAGCCCAAAATTTAAGTCAGGCCTCACGTTCCCAAGTCAGTTACTCTAACAGCTGAACTACACCACGTGTTTTTTAATTATCATTATTTCGCATATTAATATATGGAGTATTCAGATATTTCCTGAATGAGATCCTAGATGGCATTGACGTAAATGTAGTCGCTTCGATTCCAATCTTCGTTCTCTATAATCTTTGAATGTTACAAGGCGATGTTTTACTCTTCTGAAGCCAACGTACGTACCTAGACAGACAATTGCGATTCGCTAAATGAAAAATTTTGCAATTCCTACTCCCACAGCGGCTGTCATCTATCAGTTGAAATATTGACGACAGTTGTTTGCAATTAGAGGCACTTATCGGTGATATATCATGTTCACACTCTCTTGCAAACTATGTTGATCAGCGATTTGACGGATAGTAGCAAAACTGAGAGCGAAACGATCTCTTAGAGCCAGTTACCTGATTCTCCTATCTGAATTTTCTGTGTTACGCCTCAGTTGATATTCCTTTTGTTTCTTTGCCATCATTTGTCTTATCCCGATTCAACGGTAGAATGCTCCCTCTATGAACATCCAATTTCATGAGTGGGTAAAAGTAAGATCAATTTGAAACGGAAGATTTGAAGGTTATATATGGTGTTTATTCACGGAATAATTACGATAAATTTTGAAATTACTGTTTTTCCCAAGTTGACTCGATATTACCGATATTGAAACAACTTCAAGCAAAATAAATGTAATGGAAGGTAAGTTGATGAATATTTCCATCAACAAAACATTTCAACGGTAGCTGTCAGCTATCATAGTTAAGTAATGTGGAAGTTTTGTAAAGAGTAATCGATGTTAGGAAATACTTTTCAACTTTTGCATTTCTTAATTCTGATCTTTTCGTGCAACATATTTCATTTGTTAAGTGAAAATTGCGAAATGAAAATTTGCAAAACTACTTTGCAATTCACTTCACAACTTTTTACTCTACAATTTTCAATCCTGAATGATTTTCGTGCACCGGAAGTAGGTTGTATAAATTGGTCGATGTCTGAATCAGGACTTGCAATTGGTCAATTAAATAAACACAACTATAACGTTTCATTCTGCTTCGTTTTTTCATTCCAGAATAGGCCTCCTCAGAATTGAGAATATTTCGGACCCAGGATTAGAAAATAGCTAAATTGTAGATTTTCACTGGCCCCAGGGAGTAGTTCGGAAAACAGAGCTTTAGATTCTGTTACTGTATAACTTTTCATCAGAAGTTCATAAATGGAAATGTTTTAATAAAGCTATTTGAAAATGATCAATACCTACGAGTATCTTGCTATGTTTAAAGGTTGATTTACACCGACGTTACCTATCATATTTGTGAAGGCTATTATCAGTTCTAGGTATTTCTCGAGAATAGAGTTATAATGATTTGAATTAAATATTTCGATTGTGAGTTATTTCTCATTTGAAATGGAGCAAGCTACTCAATCTTTAAATTTGGATAAAAAATTGAATATTCTATTTGATCAGCTGTTCCATCTGAACCACTTTCTGATTTGAGTTCTAGGCATCTATTACGAAATCGAACAGAAATTAAAATGTTATGAAGTGGCGATCAGGTATAACCATCGAAAAAATAAAAATAACCTGAACGAAATATTGATACTCTCACAAAGTAAGCCGCTAAAGCGCTTAATCTGCAGGCATTTCGTCTTTCAAACAGTTTAGGGGTGAAATTATTGTTATTATGTAAATCCCCGGCAACATAATATCTACCAATTTCTTACACCGGTCAGATATTACCCTGCAACCCCTAAATTTTTGTTACGCTCAATATAAATATTTTCCGCCTCCGAGGTCATTTGCATAAACCGGAACGTCCTTTTAATTTTAAGGAGACGCCGTTTTGTAGGTTTGAAGTCTGTTAAAGTTTCGTAAATGTAAAAATTCCACTTCGGAATAATATTTTGTCGGCACCCCCCAGACTGTGTCGCCTGGAAAGGTGTCATTAGGAAAAGATTTCTGAGATGTATACCTAGTAATAAACCTCAAGAATTCAGCATATATAAATAAAAATGAAGATTATACATTGCGGATAATTCTGATGTTTTAGGAAAGAGATGCTTTCAGAGTCATTATCTGTAATTCTGTTATTTCAATTCGAAACCATAGCTAGCAGTCAATTATTTAAACAGCGATATTTCTTGTTTTACAATATGCCTCATACAGGCTGTTTGGTTCACAGAAACATATTCGAAAGCCGAAAGAAGATCATATAATTTTGAAGTATTCGTCCCGAACAGGGTGACACAGACTCATGTCATAACAGTCTTCTCTTCATTTTTCAAGATTTGAATTCATCTTCCTGAAACGCAGACCATCGAATAGGTAGGTACACTCAATTAACTACCGTTATCCGCATATGAGTATTTGAAAACTATATTTCAACTTACACTTTTATGTTTATATGATATCCCAGCTAGAAATTGAATGTCTCTTGAAAATTGCCTGTTTATTTTTGTTTTTGTTGCCTTGAATGTGCTCTGCTACTCTATATTTCATCGATGATATGATGAAAAAATGTTCAATTCACATAGGTATTATACCTACACAAAAATTATATAAACTAATAATAATACAATAATAATGCTAAAAATAATAAAATAACATTAATTTTCATTCACAATATTCAATATGGCTGTTGATGATTCATCTCCTTCTAATTTTTAATGTTTTTACCACATACTTCAAAAGCCAGCCACATTTCAGCACACTTCACATTAAGCTCTGTATGAAAGAATACGTTTGTTCCACTTTCAAAATGCGTCCTCTTTTCTTTCACTGTAAGTTGTAATTCGAATGAAAAAACTTGAAATAAACATTTAGCCGAGAAGTTTCGCTATGTTCGGGGCTATGTCTTACTTTTTTCATGAACTCATTGTATCAGGAAGGTTGACAAATACTTTACATACAAGTTGCTTCTATGATTATTTTGAATACTCTTTTTGTATTATAATGGTTTTTTCAGCAGACCTCCCTTCACAATAAGTCGTATTAGAATTCTGAAGATACACATAGAGGTTAGAGACAGATTAACACTTACAAAATATGTTATCTAATCACAACTAGATATCATAGATGATATCCTATGCACTTATGCAAAATCCGGCATAAACAAAAAAATAGGTGTCCTATACTACTGTTGTGAAAATATTATTTTGAACAACTTTTCAGATCAACACAACAAAACGGTATTTAATGGATACATCATAACAAAAAATAAAAGGCCGAGTTTTCTAATATGAAAAAAGTTATTGGATTTTGCCAGTTAGGATCAATTTCATTTCATGATTCAAAATCAAGAATTGGGTGGTGCATGGCACTTGATCGAACAATAAACTTATTTTTCAGTGATTCGTCGATCATAATCCTTCATTCAACTAAATGATGATAAAAGTGTTAGTGTAAGGATATGAAGAGTTTGCTATGAGGAAATCTAATCCATGTCTTTTGCGAAAAACTTAATTATGTCTAAAAATTTTATTGAGCATATTCAATAATTTATATTTCAGAAATCTAATTTGAGAGTTGATGGAGAACTAAGCAGTTCATATATAATGGGTCTGTGTCATAACTTTCATACGGTTTAGTTGTATAGAAGCGGTTTGTGACAATTTGATATTGCCATTCTGTGACATCTATGAAGTAACTCAACAGGGGAACACAAGGCATCTACTGATTACACAAATTTGAGAGCTTTTAAAGAGCTATTCAGAATCGCTTCATCTTTTAATCATAAAGAATTAAAAAATAATAATATATATAGCTCACCTCCGGAACGCAATGGCACCGAGAAGAGATGTCATCATAACCTACCTGCCTTTCAACAGATTGCATGTGCCCCAGCTTTTGAAATTCATTAATGGTCTGATTTTAATAAAAATTTCCTTTATTCCATAGAAATAAAAAAAATTCAATTTTCGGACTTCCAACAAATGATACATTTTTTGATGAATAAGGTGATTCTGAAAAAATAGGTGATAAAGTGATTTGAAAGTAAAACTGGTCTTATATATGATTGCAATATTATCGTCCGTTAGTTCAATCCTGCTCGTCGAATATCGTGTGTAATGAACAATTTACTTTCCTTCCAAGTTATTTCTGCTGCATAATCCTAGACATCATTTTAATGGCGAATTCTATAAATCACCTAACTATAGTGCAAAGAAAACCGAAATTAAAAGCACATTCAGAGGTAGAAGAGATGTATCTAGTGATCTACGAACCCACAGTTTACAATCCATTCATTCAAGTCTAAGTATAAGGTTCAGTAACGTAAAAGCGACATTTAATTTTCCAATGATATTTTTAATGTTGTCCAGACGTGCAATTATCCATATTCGCACCCTCAATTAGTCGACCTTCCCCTGTAAAAAACAGGGCCGTTGCCATTTATTCGCCAGAAGGGTTCAATTGTGTTATATATAGAGGTCGCTTTCAGGGCAGGGGCACACCTTTTATTGCTTTATAATTATTGTATTTGTTTACTCTCGCTCATAGATTCGGACCTGACGTAATTTCGGCAATCTTTAGAAATTACTGCGGCCGTTATGTCATCACGTATAGATTGACATTTCTGGAAATTACACAGGACTCAAGGACCTTTAGGAACTATTTAATTTCCAACTCTGCAAGGTGGATTTCTGTGAAATTCGTCTCGTGCTTTCGGCTCGTGGCCGTCTTGGATTTATTGGAATCGCCAGGAAGTGAGCAATCACAACAAGTCGAAATTGGCAGGCCATCTCTATTATTTGTGCTGGATGAAAATTTGCGGAATTTGGCTGGAGTAGTTAGGTGCCTACCCGATGGTGCTCAATCTAAATACCAGGTTTTGGAAATCATGTCTTTTTTGAGGTGGACTGCTGGTGATTTGATTTTTTTTTCTGAATAAGGGTCATATGAATGTTCACATTACAAGACACGAAAAGATATATGCAAGAAAAAAAATTCATCTCGTATTCCAGAATCGGTCAGCAGTTTATCACAAAAAAGGTTATTTTGTGGAAAAGCGCTGTGCAATCCCACTCACTAGATGATGTTAGCCCTTCGAGAAAACTAATGTTCAAAATTTCACCGTTATATCTTGAAAACTGAAAGAGCTATGAATAAAAGCTCTTGTTTTCTCGAATTTTAAAGAATCTTATTCCTTTCCTCATTCAAACATCGATTGAAATATTTTTTGGGATGATTCTGCTTCAGCCACCTTTAAAAGTTTGCTTCTCTTCCTTTTGGATTTTTAAGATCTGGAAGTTGTCCTAAAGTTCCCCCTCCTCGAAAAGTTGGATCTAGATCCGCTACTGTTCTGCCTTTTTCTGAAAATTCTTTATGGTCTCATTTCTTAGTCACTGGATTCCAAGGGAATCAATCGGAAAAATGCTTTAAATTATAGTTTAAATTGTCCGGGGCCAAATCCTTTTGAAAATTGTTGTTGGAGCAAGAAATATCACTTCGAATTATTGAACTTTGTACCGTTTCGGAATCTATATGAGACTCCATCATCAGACCCATTCGTCAATTGATGAAAACCTTCAAAATCTTGAAAATTGTTTGATTCATTATTTTTTTCACTATTCAGAAGATTTTCATGAATATTCAGAACTGTCTGACAAAAGGAAACGAAATAGCATTGTTCATCGATGAAAAATCGTTTGCGGTTACATTTTCATGGAAAAAGGTCACATTTTTATATGAGACAAACCTCCTGAGTGTTGTACGTTATACATTCCTACAGCATAAAATTCTTTTTCGAATTTTTACAAATCTGATGCTTATTCTCATTCGTACTTCATGACGATTTTGTGTTTTTCTGAGAATTCTTTATTGTTTTTTGTAAAGCCACTTTTTTAAAAATCGTGAACTAATTTGTCAGGTACCAAATACTTTCAAAAAATTTTTGCCTAAGAATGAGACTGTTAATAACACTTCGCTAACTATTGTATTGAACATTTTAATGTTTCGAAGTCTATAACTCTATATGAGACGGCTTCGTCAGACCAATTTGTAGATTCATCGAAATTCTCAGAATCGTGAAAATTCTTTGATTCATAATTTTTTTCACTTTTCGGAAGATTTTCATGAATATCACAAATTTTCTGACGAAAAAGTCTGATATAAACTCTGAAGCGTTAGTAGGCCAATTGTAATCCGTGATCTATATAAAAATCTTTTTAAATACTTCAAAATGTGATTTTTTTTTCGCTGATGACATGTACATTTTTAAAATTAGTTCTTAGAGGAATTATTTTGAATTACCAGCGGAATTGAAAATTTTTACTGCTTCTTGTAGAGCTGATAAAATTTCCTGTACATTAATGAGCCAAAATGCTCAGTTATCAGTTATGACGTTTTCGTGTAGCCAGCTAGCGCTACATTGAAGCACATAATTTTCTCAAAATTTTTAAGTTACAAAGCACACCGCACACTTACTTCGGAAATGCGGCTCCGGTTAATTTTCCCCATTTTTACATATTACTTTTATAATAATATTAAGAAAAATTTTAGATTTTTATGATAATTTTTTAAATTTTCAGAATTTTATCATCATACCTTAGGTTCTGAATAACAAGAGATCAAAGATTTCCAAACACCTCCCACTTCATCAAGTTTCGTTATGCAGGCTGTTTCATGAAGCTGCATAAGTAACTGAATGTAATCTTGTTAGTGACTCTTGGACCACCCTGAGTTCTTCAAAATATGATACCAAGAAGTATACCATTCCGTGTGGAGAGTTTCATCAATGTACAAAAAACAGTTGCAAAATGATCTGGATTTCACACAATTTTTCTTCAAAACTTATCTGCTGACAAGTAATACAGGTTTTCGTTCAGTATAAATATTGGGACAGGTATTGATTCACTTATCCTGGTAACCCCAATTATCTCTAAAACGTCCAAATATTTTTTCATTCTGTGAATAAAGTTTTGAACAAGTCCATGTTGTATTGGGATTCGCGTATAAATCTGCGAAAAAAATAAAGACACTGGGCGTCACGGCGCAATTTTTTTCCAGAAACATTTTTCTGAACACTAGTTTTTTTCGTTTCTAACCGTCAGCGATCTGCAGCGTGTTTTATGGTAATTTTATTTTATTACATAATTTTTTTCTGTATTGCCCTATAGAAATAACCGGAAATTCTAAGGTTGATATATAAATTCCGAGATAAATTCAATATATAAAAATGGTGAAAGTCGACTAGGTACGCTTTTTGTAGGCATACATAAAGTATATCCTTTCCCTTTCTCATTATGTTACTTTGGTCAAAAAATAATGGTCCACTTGGGCACATGCGTTTTTATCTTTATTTTCGAATGGTCCAAGTTTGGTATACCATATTTTTCAAGGTACGGCTCAGAAAGTAATCCATGGGTGTTAGTTCTGGCGATATAATGTTTCCATTGGTTCCTATCCATTCATTTTCGAATTCTTGATCTGAATATCGCTTCACAATAGCACCTTTGTGGCATGGAGACCATCCTTGCTGTAGCTACATATTTTCTAGAAAACTAGCCTTCTTGAATTCAAGTCGCAAAATAATTTCTATGTCTCCAAATAAACGCATACTATCACAACACCAAAGAAATTCAATGGAATAGAATAAGCATAAAACACGTTGCAGATCGCTGACGGTTAGAAATGGAAAAAAAATTGTTGTTGGAGAAAAAATTCAGAATAAAATTATTTTTTGAATGACACGATGAAAAAGGTATGTTTCTGGAAAGAAGAAATTCTGATAGCGCCACGACGCCTGGCGTCTTTATTTTTCTCGCAGATTTTGACGCGCATTACAAAAGAACATTGACAGGTTTAAAACGCCAATCACAGAATGAAAACGTAGTTGGACGTTCAAGAGGAAATTGCGGTGACCAATATAAGTGAATCACCCCGTACATTCCTTAATAAACACACCTTTAGAGCGACTGTCAATACCTATCCTAATATTTATACTAAACCAGAAGCTATATAACTTGTCAGCAATGCTAACTACAGATAAGTTTTGAAGAAAAATTGTATGAAATCCAAAATGAAACCCGAATAATTTCGCAACCGTTCTTTGTACATTGATGAAACTTTCCACAAAGAACAACATACTTCTTGGTAACATCTTTGGAAACTCGGGGTGGTCGCAAAGTCACTGAGGAAGTTACATTCAGTTACTTATACAGCTCCATTAAACAGCCTCTATATCGAATTTAATATTATGGGAGGTGTTTCGATATCTGTGGTCTCTTGTTATTCAGAACCCAAGGTGTAATGATGAAATTCTGAAATTAGAAGAATTATCATCATAATTTAAAAATTCATTTTTTCGGAACAGCAATTTTGAAACGCCCTATAGAATAAACCGGATGTAAGAATTTCGTGAAAATCTATATATTGTTCTTGAGGTGGGTATAAACATAATATGTAAATCAATATTTATAATATGTAAAAATGGGGAAAATTCACCGGGTCCGATTTTCCTATGTAAGTGTGCGGGGTCCTTTCAGTTTTATTTCAAGACCAACCGCACGTATAGAGAATTGACTCTTAAAAAAAATTAATGATATACTTTCTGTACGTAAACTTATCACAAACTAATTGAGCTGTGATAGTGTTATCAATGCATAAAAAACACATAAGATTTTTATCAGATATTTTCAATACACAAAGAAATTTATTTCTTCGGGATGAAATTTCAGTTTTAGAAATTCTTCGAGTTTGAAGACTCTTGTAAACCTAGTGTGTACATAAGTCCGTTGGTGAAATTCCACTGTTTTCTTAGATAATGCTTATTGCATTATTCAATGTTGAATCAGTAGCGTAGCGCAAATTTGGGAGCCCCCCCGCAAGATTCTAGTCGGGGGCCCACCCTCATAGATCTATGTTACGTATGATAAGTTTCCCCTGACGTTTTTCAAAGAGAAATAACTATTAAAGAAAATGTGTTAAAAATAATATATAATATTGAATAACAAGAATTTCTAAACAAAATAATATAGATTCTGATATAAAAATAACTAGGAATAAATCAATGTGATAAAGAACATGAAAAATCTTTAATCTTTTCAATTTTTTTTGTACAAACATAATATCTATCATTTTGTTGATGTCCAAGCTTCTTGTTCCAAACTAGAGTAGGCTTGAAAGTCTGATAGACGTGTTTAAGACATTGAAGTCCTAAGATAATTCTTGATTATCTTAAGCCCAATGAAACGATGGTGATATTTGAAGAGAGACCCGAAAAGCATTGTTTTAGTTTTCTTCATTATATCATCAGTGGAAGATAGTGAATTGGCAAGTTCAATAGAATGAAATTATTAGGGTCAGATTTGAAGCCACTGTGTTGAATAATTGAATGTGAATCAGGCATTGACTTATTAAAATATTAAAAAACCTTTCGTTGCTCAAAAATTTTTTCTAATATCTGAGAAATGATAAGATATTCAAACTGCCGTTTCTAATTTGCGCATTCAATAACTCTTCTTTTTTGCAATATTGAAATGAATGAATAATGAAAAAATTCGAGAGACATTTCTTAAAGGATATATAAGCTACGCAATTAATTCTAGAACTCACTTTCAATGAAATTGTAATCGCAATCCTGAAACTAAAAGCACTAAAAAAGTCAGAATGTTGCAAACTTTGTCTTTGAATGTAAACAAACTCACAACGTGGTTTCGTATTCCTACACTTGTTGCACCCCTTCTTCATAAAAATAACCTGATTGAAGCATTGACAATAATTTTTGCAATTACAGATAAGCCGCAAGCCACCTGAACAACACCTCAAATTGTCAAATAAGCAGCAGAACCCTCAATAAAACGATCATGTGGCGACGTTCGAAGAGAAATACCGAAAAGCTTGCCGCTATATAAAAAACTCTTGAAAATAGGGAAGCACAGGGTATGATTTAGTGATATGTCGAATCGAATTACTGTAAACCTTTTATGTTTTTTAAATATATAATTCAGGAATATTTCTCTATCTTTCGAGAACAATAACTGTACCTTCATTGTTCAGGTTTTGTTCGTTATATCATCACAAAAATAAGCAAATTGACAAGTTCAATAGTTATTGGGGCCCCATTCAAAGCTTTTCTTTTGGCTCGGGGGGCCCCCATAGTGCCGGGGCCCTCCCGCGCGGCGGGGTCTACGGGGCCCTCTGCTACGCCACTGTGTTGAATACACCATCAGATCTCTGGTAAAAAACACAAGAAATCGAATTTAACTCAAGGAATCTGTATACTTGGGATAAGAACAGTGGATGTTTTTCCAATTTCTTCGGCTCAGAATACCCGAAAAATTCAGAGTAGGTTCTGCTGAAATCTGAATTCATATTTATTTGGGCATACAAGACAGATCTGAATTTTGTTTCTCATCGCCTAAAAAATGCAGTCGTCGTAGGGAGTATATAAAATATTGAACTAAAAAACGGTTTCTTCTAGAACCCATCATTGACTCAAAATGAATGAATCATGATTACCAGATAGATTTTTGATAAACGAATATTTAAATAAAAAATGGGTGCTTGGTTCCAGTGCAGTATTAGGATGGAGTAGACTATACTGATAACGCTTTATAGCAGTCTATCAATAGAAACCTTTTTTCAGGTATCCCATTATGGGAAGAATAGTTTGGAATAAAAGATTGCATCTCTTCCCCATTAGCGATCTGATTAAACCCCGAAACTTCACACCATCATAGTTAATTCAAGATTCCCTTATCTTCAGTGTAAATCCAGAGGGGGTCAGAAAATCTTTTCAGATGTATATAGATCGATAAAAGTGAAATAAAATTAATGGTTTATAAATATTTGCATGAATACATTCTGTGTGGTTTCTGGATACTACCCACATCAGATATACTATGCCCGAAGAACAACGGCTTTGTAAATTGGGTCAGAAAATTCAAATTCGATTTTTATACGGTTCGAGATGATATCTAGTAAATGCTTAATTATATTGGGGGTTCATAATGGCGCTCCTTGAACGGGTATTTTGTTACTGTTGAGCTTCTTCTACCAATAATTATAATAGCTTCTCTTATCTCGGAGATCTTGTAGGAGTCACTATTAGACGCCTATTTAATTATTCCTCCTGAAATGGACTCCGCTTCCTTAGGCCTTTGTTGGTTATGAAGTTGTTTCTATTAGGGGGAGTAATTCTTTGAATTCGGTTGAAGCAATATAGGACTATCTATCAGTGATATTGAGAGTAAACCTTCAGTGAGTAATAATTACATCTTATAGAGCTTCCTTTGAATGTGAGTTCAATCTGGATACGCATGAATGCTTCGGTTCAATCGAATCGAATCTAATAGTGAATCGAAACTAGTAAAAGTTTATTCAACATCAAACTCTTCAAATTAAGTGAAATTATTCACATACATACACATCTTTACTCACATTATTAACATATCGTCGGTCCAATGCCGAATGTGCTTTTTTGATGATTCGAGAAAAACGCGTTTTGAAAATTGAAGACAGTGCTTTAAATAGAGATTTCATTTTGTGGCACTAGGCTAGAAGTAGGAGAGGGGATAAGCAAACTCTTTCGCGATACTATGAATATAATTAGGTACGACATACTGCACCTAGGCGAAAAGCACATTCGTGACTTTCGCATTGGACCGAAGATATTTGAATTCAAACATATTATTTTATGTTATGAACGACACCCTTTAAAATGTATGTTTTTTTTGCATATATTCCTTTACGAATTTTTTTGCCACTCAGTCATATTATTGCTTTTATAGTTCATTTTGTTTTTCAACGAATTCTATCGATGACGTGCCTACCCCACAAGATAATTTCATGTCCACAAATGAGGTGTTGCCATTTGTCGAAGCTTCTTAATGAATTTAATCTTTCTGCCAATTTTATCTATCTAATATGTTATATAATATAATTATAATATTATTAAAGCTACTGTCCAGGTTTTGTATGAGGTGGTATTCTTAAAAATATTTGATAGTTGGCATTAGTGTGATATTTTATTATTTATATTTTCTTCATTATTTGCACTTAATTTGAGTTGATTTGTGAACTTTTCTTCTATTGTATCATATTTTTTCCCTTGTCTTAGATAGCAATAATACTTTTCACTCTTCATTGATATGGAAATTTCGTCACAGTCGAGCCTTTGCAAGCAATTCAATCTTTCATGTAGATTATAAAGAGAGGGATATTTGCTCAATATGACGAAAATTGTTCACCGACTGATTATTCATCCTCAAACATTTTGGTGAGTTCAGGATGACGAAGGGTGATTCTTTTCAAATAAGTGACCCGAAGTCTTATTGTTTTCCACTGGTTAGCTCTCAGTTCTGTATTTTTTGTGGAGTTATTCTTCGATTCTTCAATGTTTCGCTCAATCCGCTTTAGGTACCTACAGGTCCTTACTTCGTTGACTGCATGCGATGAATTTGTCACTATTGTTTGCATTTGGAAAATGTCATATTTATCTAAAAATGATTTTAAATGCCTGTTTTTCAGCAGGTTATTCGCAAAAGTCAATTTTCGGCACCGAGAAATGTAGATCCAAGAATCAATAATGTAGTAGGATTCACCGATTCACATGCATAAGGCACCAACCACACTTTTGATGTTGGAGTTGAACTCGAGCGGTATTTCTTCTAATTTCCTACTTTCCTTTTATGATTCCCTATTCTTTTCCTCTCATTTTCACTGAAAATTACTTTCATAAATAAACAAGTAGGAAATAAAATATATTCTCCTCTTTCATTTTCACCTGTGTTAAATTCCATAATTGTGTTTTGTGTGCGATGTTCTACTGTTCGAAGAGGTTAGGAAAATTTAAATAGATTGAGCTTTTGATTTTTGTTATTTTTCTAATGAACTTTTTTGTTTGATTGGATGATGTAATTTTATGGAAAAGGGACCAAATTTGTTGAGCATCTCATGTTTTCAAAGA